>CM069434.1:124804516-125404516 GCA_035610365.1 Aquatica leii
CGGACGCGTCCATCCTCTCCGGCGACGAATCTGTAACACAATAATGAAGTGTTTACAGTTAATTACAAACATAATTCATATTAAATACAATAAGATACGGTTAAAAATATATTAACAGAAATTAGTTAAAATAATTAAAATAGACATTTTGATTAATAAAATTTCTTACAAAATAAAGGTCTCCCAAACTTGAATTGACGTTCTAAAACTCATAAGCATAAAAAGATTTTTTACAGAAATTTGCTGTCACATATTTTCCAAAGGTACTACATATAAAGAAATGAATTTAATTACTATCAGCTTCACCATACAGCCAAGCATATAGTGCAAGCATATGGCCACCGAAACTTTAACTAATTCCTACTTAAGAAAAACAAACACAAAACATTATACAGAAATCTTTACCACTAACTAGTAGGACGGGACGCAACCATGCTCCTCCGCATGCATGGCAACGAAAATCTGTAAACAATAATAATACAAGTGTTTACAAAGTTAATTACAAACATAATTCATATTAAATACAATAAGATACTTGTTAAAATATATTAACAGAAATTAGTTAAAATAATTAAAATAGACATTTTATTAATAAAAATTTTACACAAATAAAGGTCTCCAACTTGAATTGATTGCCTCCTAAAAACTCATATACATAAAAAGATTTTTACAGAAATTTTTTTTGTCACATATTTTTCCAAAGGTACTACATATAAAGAAATGAATTCTAAATTAATTACTGTGCTCACTATACAGCCAAGCATATAGTGCTCACCATATACAGCCAAGCATATAGAAAAGCATATGGGCCACTGAAACTTTAACTAATTCTTACTTCAGAAAAAAAATGTAAACACAAAACATTGGTGAAATCTAATTAACTAACTAAAATGACGGACGCGTTCATGCCTCCGCCTCCGAGTGACGAATCTGTAAACAATAATAATAATACAAGTGTTTACAGTTAATTACAAACATAATTCATATTAAATACAATAAGATACGGTTAAAATATATTAACAGAAATTAGTTAAAATAATTAAAATAGACATTTTATTAGACAAAATTTTTACAAAATAAAGGTCTCCAATCTGAATTGACGTTCTAAAAAACTCATAAGCACATAAAAGATTTTTTACAGAGAATTTTTTTGTCACATATTTTTCCAAAGGTAATACACAAAGATAAATGAATTTAAATTAATTAATAAAGCCACCATACAGCCAAGCATATAGTGCAAGCATATGGGTCACTGAAACTTTAACTAATCTCCTACTTCAGAAAAAAACAGGTGGCAACACAAACTACATTGGTGACAATAAAACTTTACCACAACTAACTAGTACGACGGACGCGTCCATGCCTCTGGCGACGAATCTGTAAACAATAATACAAGTGTTTACAGTTACATCATAAACATAATTCATATTAAATACAATAAGATACGGTTAAAATATATTAAATATAGAAATTAGTTAAAATAATTAAAATAGACATTTTATTAATAAAATTTTTACAAAATAAAGGTCTTTAAAACTTGAATTGACGTTCCTAAAAAACTCATAAGCATAAAAAGATTTTTTACAGAAATTTTTGTCACATATTTTGCCAAAGGTACTACATATAAAGAAATGAATTCCCAATTAATTACTGTGCTCACCATATTGTGCCAAGCATATAGTGCAAGCATAAGGGCCACCTGAAACTTTAACTAATTCCTACATTAAGAAAAAAACAAACACAAAACATTGGTGAAATCTTTACCACTAACTAGTAAGGATGATATGTCCATGCTGCCCTCCGAAGCGACGTAGAATAATCTGTAAACAATAATAATACAAGTGTTTCTTACAGTTAATTACAAACATAATTCATATTAAATACAATAAGATACGGTTAAAAATATATATTAATAGAAATTAGGGGTTAAAATAATTAAAATAGACATTTTATTAATAAAATTTTACAAAATAAAGGTCTCCAACTTGAATTGACGTTCTAAAAACTCATAAGCATAAAAAGATTTTTTTACAGAAATTTTTTTGTCAAGCATATTTTTCCAAAGGTACTACATATAAAGAAATGGAATTCTAAATTAATTACTGTGCTCACCATACAGCTGCCAAGCATATAGTGCAAGCATATGGGCCACCGAAACTTTAACTAATTCCTAGCTTCAGAAAAAAACAAACACAAAACATTGGTGAAATCTTACCATCAACTAGTACGACGGACGCGTCCATCCCCTCCGCGGCGACGAATCTGTAAACAATAATAATACAAGTGGTTTACAGTTAATTACATAAACATAATTCATATTAAATACAATAAGATACGGTTAAAATATATTAACAGAAATTAGTTAAAATAATTAAAATAGACATTTTATTAATAAAAATTTTACAAAATAAAGGTCTCCAACTTGAATTGACGTTCTAAAAACTCATAAGCATAAAAAGATTTTTTTTTTTTACAGAAATTTTTTGTCACATATTTTTCCAAAAGGTACTACATATAAAGAAATGAATTCTAAATTAATTACTGTGCTCTACCATACAGCCAAGCATATAAGTGCAAGCATATGGGCCACTGAAACTTTAATCTAATTCCTTACTTCAGAAAAAAACAAACACAAAACATTGGTAAGAAATCTTACCACTAACTAGTACGACGGACGCGTCCATGCCCTCCGGCGACGAATCTGTAAAACAATAATAATATTACAAGTAAGTTTACAGTTAATTACAAACATAATTCCCATATTAAATACAATAAGATACGGTTAAAATATATTAACAGAAATTGAGTTAAAATAATTAAAATAGACATTTTATTAATAAAATTTTACAAAATAAAGGTCTCCAACTTGAATTGACGTTCTAAAACTGCATAAGACATAAAAAGATTTTTTACAAAATTTTTTTTTTTTGTCACATCATTTTTCCAAAGGTACTACCATATAAGAGAAAATGAATTCTAAATTAATTATCTGTGCTCCTACCCATACAGCCAAGCATATATAGTGCAGAAGCATATGGGCCACCGAAACTTTAACTAATTCCCTAGCTTAAGAAAAAACAAACACAAAACATTGTTGGGTGAAATCTTTACACACTAACTAGTACGACAGGACAGCGTCCATGCCTCCGGCGACGAATCTGTAAACAATAATAAATACAAGTGTTTACAGTTAATTACAAACATAATTCATATTAAATACAATAAGATACGGTTAAAATTTATTAACAGAAATTAGTTAAAATAATTAAAATAGACATTTTATTAATAAAATTTTACAAAATAAAGGTCTCCAACTTGAATTGACGTTCTAAAAACTCATAAGCATAAAAAGATATTTTTACAGAAATTTTTTGTCACATATTTTTCCAAAGGTACTACATATAAAGAAATGAATTCTAAATTAATTACTGTGCTCACCATACAGCCAAGCATATAGTGCAAGCATATGGGCCACCGAAACTTTAACTAATTCCTACTTCAGAAAAACAAACACAAAACATTGGTGAAATCTTACCACTAACTAGTACGACGGACGCGTCCATCCCTCCAGCGACGAATCTGTAAACAATAATAATACAAGTGTTTACAGTTAATTACAAACATAATTTATATTAAATACAATAAGATACGGTTAAAATATATTAACAGAAATTAGTTAAAATAATTAAAATATACATTTTATTAATAAAATTTTACAAAATAAAGGTCTCCAACTTGAATTGACGTTCTAAAAACTCATAAGCATAAAAAGATTTTTACAGAAATTTTTTTGTCACATATTTTTCCAAAGGTACTACATATAAAGAAATGAATTCTAAATTAATTACTGTGCTCACCATACAGCCAAGCATATAGTGCAAGCATATGGGCCACCGAAACTTTAACTAATTCCTACTTAAGAAAAACAAACACAAAACATTGGTGAAATCTTACCACTAACTAGTAGGACGGACGCGTCCATGCTCCTCCGGCGACGAATCTGTAAACAATAATAATACAAGTGTTTACAGTTAATTAAAACATAATTCATATTAAATACAATAAGATACGGTTAAAATATATTAACAGAAATTAGTTAAAATAATTAAAATAGACATTTTTATTAATAAAATTTTACAAAATAAAGGTCTCCAACTTGAATTGACGTTCTAAAAACTCATAAGCATAAAAAGATTTTTACAGAAATTTTTTGTCACATATTTTTCCAAAGGTACTACATATAAAGAAATGAATTCTAAATTAATTACTGTGCTCACTATACAGCCAAGCATATAGTGCAAGCATATGGGCCACCGAAACTTTAACTAATTCCTACTTCAGAAAAAAACAAACACAAAACATTGGTGAAATCTTACCACTAACTAGTAGGACGGACGCGTCCATGCCCTCCGGCGACGAATCTGTAAACAATAATAATACAAGTGTTTACAGTTAATTACAAACATAATTCATATTAAATACAATAAGATACGGTTAAAATATATTAACAGAAATTAGTTAAAATAATTAAAATAGACATTTTATTAATAAAATTTTACAAAATAAAGGTCTCCAACTTGAATTGACGTTCTAAAAACTCATAAGCATAAAAAGATTTTTTACAGAAATTTTTTTGTCACATATTTTTCCAAAGGTACTACATATAAAGAAATGAATTCTAAATTAATTACTGTGCTCACCATACAGCCAAGCATATAGTGCAAGCATATGGGCCACCGAAACTTTAACTAATTCCTACTTCAGAAAAAACAAACACAAAACATTGGTGAAATCTTACCACTAACTAGTAGGACGGACGCGTCCATGCCCTCCGGCGACGAATCTGTAAACAATAATAATACAAGTGTTTACAGTTAATTACAAACATAATTCATATTAAATACAATAAGATACGGTTAAAATATATTAACAGAAATTAGTTAAAATAATTAAAATAGACATTTTATTAATAAAATTTTACAAAATAAAGGTCTCCAACTTGAATTGACGTTCTAAAAACTCATAAGCATAAAAAGATTTTTACAGAAATTTTTGTCACATATTCTTCCAAAGGTACACAAACACAAAACATTGGTGAAATCTTACCACTAACTAGTACAACGGACGCGTCCATCCCTCCGGCGACGAATCTGTAAACAATAATAATACAAGTGTTTACAGTTAATTACAAACATAATTCATATTAAATACAATAAGATACGGTTAAAATATATTAACAGAAATTAGTTAAAATAATTAAAATAGACATTTTATTAATAAAATTTTACAAAATAAAGGTCTCCAACTTGAATTGACGTTCTAAAAACTCATAAGCATAAAAAGATTTTTACAGAAATTTTTTGTCACATATTCTTCCAAAGGTACACAAACACAAAACATTGGTGAAATCTTACCACTAACTAGTACGACGGACGCGTCCATCCCCTCCGGCGACGAATCTGTAAACAATAATAATACAAGTGTTTACAGTTAATTACAAACATAATTCATATTAAATACAATAAGATACGGTTAAAATATATTAACAGAAATTAGTTAAAATAATTAAAATAGACATTTTATTAATAAAATTTTACAAAATAAAGGTCTCCAACTTGAATTGACGTTCTAAAAACTCATAAGCATAAAAAGATTTTTTACAGAAATTTTTGGCACATATTTTTCCAAAGGTACTACATATAAAGAAATGAATTCTAAATTAATTACTGTGCTCACCATACAGCCAAGCATATAGTGCAAGCATATGGGCCACCGAAACTTTAACTAATTCCTACTTAAGAAAAAACAAACACAAAACATTGGTGAAATCTTACCACTAACTAGTAGGACGGACGCGTCCATGCCCTCCGGCGACGAATCTGTAAACAATAATAATACAAGTGTTTACAGTTAATTACAAACATAATTCATATTAAATACAATAAGATACGGTTAAAATATATTAACAGAAATTAGTTAAAATAATTAAAATAGACATTTTATTAATAAAATTTTACAAAATAAAGGTCTCCAACTTGAATTGACGTTCTAAAAACTCATAAGCATAAAAAGATTTTTTACAGAAATTTTTTGTCACATATTCTTCCAAAGGTACACAAACACAAAACATTGGTGAAATCTTACCACTAACTAGTACGACGGACGCGTCCATCTTCTCCGGCGACGAATCTGTAAACAATAATAATACAAGTGTTTACAGTTAATTACAAACATAATTCATATTAAATACAATAAGATACGGTTAAAATATATTAACAGAAATTAGTTAAAATAATTAAAATAGACATTTTATTAATAAAATTTTACAAAAATAAAGGTCTCCAACTTGAATTGACGTTCTAAAAACTCATAAGCATAAAAAGATTTTTACAGAAATTTTTTGTCACATATTTTTCCAAAGGTACTACATATAAAGAAATGAATTCTAAATTAATTACTGTGCTCACCATACAGCCAAGCATATAGTGCAAGCATATGGGCCACCGAAACTTTAACTAATTCCTACTTCAGAAAAACAAACACAAAACATTGGTGAAATCTTACCACTAACTAGTAGGACGGACGCGTCCATGCCCTCCGGCGACGAATCTGTAAACAATAATAATACAAGTGTTTACAGTTAATTACAAACATAATTCATATTAAATACAATAAGATACGGTTAAAATATATTAACAGAAATTAGTTAAAATAATTAAAATAGACATTTTATTAATAAAATTTTACAAAATAAAGGTCTCCAACTTGAATTGACGTTCTAAAAACTCATAAGCATAAAAAGATTTTTACAGAAATTTTTTGTCACATATTTTTCCAAAGGTACTACATATAAAGAAATGAATTCTAAATTAATTACTGTGCTCACCATACAGCCAAGCATATAGTGCAAGCATATGGGCCACCGAAACTTTAACTAATTCCTACTTAAGAAAAAACAAACACAAAACATTGGTGAAATCTTACCACTAACTAGTACGACGGACGCGTCCATGCCCTCCGGCGACGAATCTGTAAACAATAATAATACAAGTGTTTACAGTTAATTACAAACATAATTCATATTAAATACAATAAGATACGGTTAAAATATATTAACAGAAATTAGTTAAAATAATTAAAATAGACATTTTATTAATAAAATTTTACAAAATAAAGGTCTCCAACTTGAATTGACGTTCTAAAAACTCATAAGCATAAAAAGATTTTTACAGAAATTTTTTGTCACATATTTTTCCAAAGGTACTACATATAAATAAATGAATTCTAAATTAATTACTGTGCTCACCATACAGCCAAGCATATAGTGCAAGCATATGGGCCACTGAAACTTTAACTAATTCCTACTTCAGAAAAAACAAACACAAAACATTGGTGAAATCTTACCACTAACTAGTACGACGGACGCGTCCATCCCCTCCGGCGACGAATCTGTAAACAATAATAATACAAGTGTTTACAGTTAATTACAAACATAATTCATATTAAATACAATAAGATACGGTTAAAATATATTAACAGAAATTAGTTAAAATAATTAAAATAGACATTTTATTAATAAAATTTTACAAAATAAAGGTCTCCAACTTGAATTGACGTTCTAAAAACTCATAAGCATAAAAAGATTTTTTTACAGAAATTTTTGTCACATATTTTTCCAAAGGTACTACATATAAAGAAATTAATTCTAAATTATTTACTTTTCTCACCATACATCCAAGCATATAGTGCAAGCATATGGGCCACTGAAACTTTAACTAATTCCTACTTCAGAAAAACAAACACAAAACATTGGTGAAATCTTACCACTAACTAGTACGACGGACGCGTCCATCCCCTCCGGCGACGAATCTGTAAACAATAATAATACAAGTGTTTACAGTTAATTACAAACATAATTCATATTAAATACAATAAGATACGGTTAAAATATATTAACAGAAATTAGTTAAAATAATTAAAATAGACATTTTATTAATAAAATTTTACAAAATAAAGGTCTCCAACTTGAATTGACGTTCTAAAAACTCATAAGCATAAAAAGATTTTTTACAGAAATTTTTTGTCACATATTTTTCCAAAGGTACTACATATAAAGAAATGAATTCTAAATTAATTACTGTGCTCACCATACAGCCAAGCATATAGTGCAAGCATATGGGCCACTGAAACTTTAACTAATTCCTACTTCAGAAAAAAAACAAACACAAAACATTGGTGAAATCTTACCACTAACTAGTACGACGGACGCGTCCATCCCTCCGGCGACGAATCTGTAAACAATAATAATACAAGTGTTTACAGTTAATTACAAACATAATTCATATTAAATACAATAAGATACGGTTAAAATATATTAACAGAAATTAGTTAAAATAATTAAAATAGACATTTTATTAATAAAATTTTACAAAATAAAGGTCTCCAACTTGAATTGACGTTCTAAAAACTCATAAGCATAAAAAGATTTTTTTACAGAAGTTTTTTTGTCACATATTTTTCCAAAGGTACTACATATAAAGAAATGAATTCTAAATTAATTACTGTGCTCACCATACAGCCAAGCATATAGTGCAAGCATATGGGCCACCGAAACTTTAACTAATTCCTACTTCAGAAAAAACAAACACAAAACATTGGTGAAATCTTACCACTAACTAGTACGACGGACGCGTCCATCCCCTCCGGCGACGAATCTGTAAACAATAATAATACAAGTGTTTACAGTTAATTACAAACATAATTCATATTAAATACAATAAGATACGGTTAAAATATATTAACAGAAATTAGTTAAAATAATTAAAATAGACATTTTATTAATAAAATTTTACAAAAATAAAGGTCTCCAACTTGAATTGACGTTCTAAAAACTCATAAGCATAAAAGATTTTTTACAGAAATTTTTTTGTCACATATTTTTCCAAAGGTACTACATATAAAAAGAAATGAATTCTAAATTAATTACTGTGCTCACCATACAGCCAAGCATATAGTGCAAGCATATGGGCCACTGAAACTTTAACTAATTCCTACTTCAGAAAAAACAAACACAAAACATTGGTGAAATCTTACCACTAACTAGTACGACGGACGCGTCCATCCCCTCCGGCGACGAATCTGTAAACAATAATAATACAAGTGTTTACAGTTAATTACAAACATAATTCATATTAAATACAATAAGATACGGTTAAAATATATTAACAGAAATTAGTTAAAATAATTAAAATAGACATTTTATTAATAAAATTTTACAAAATAAAGGTCTCCAACTTGAATTGACGTTCTAAAAACTCATAAGCATAAAAAGATTTTTTTACAGAAATTTTTTTGTCACATATTTTTCCAAAGGTACTACATATAAAGAAATGAATTCTAAATTAATTACTGTGCTCACCATACAGCCAAGCATATAGTGCAAGCATATGGGCCACCGAAACTTTAACTAATTCCTACTTAAGAAAAAACAAACACAAAACATTGGTGAAATCTTACACTAACTAGTAGGACGGACGCGTCCATCCCCTCCGGCGACGAATCTGTAAACAATAATAATACAAGTGTTTACAATTAATTACAAACATAATTCATATTAAATACAATAAGATACGGTTAACTTTAACACGGTGTATAGTAATAATTACGTGACCTCGAGTATAAAAGCATTTGAATTAAACAACAGAAAACGTATCTCGTGTCAACACATGTTACATTGAAAGCATGAATAAACATATATTACTAGTTACTATATTTTTCTATTATACAATTCTTCAAAGTGTGACAGAGATAGATAAATCTTATCGCTCATACTCGAGCTTATTATTAAAATACTCAATTTTTTAAATAAAAATGTTGCTGTTTTACAAACGACGTAATCAGAAAATGTGTTTACATTTAAAACTGGTCACGAATTCTTATTAATCAATTTAAAATTTAACGGCGTTAACGGACAAAATGTTTTATAGATAAATCAAGTCAACCGTAGTTTATCATTTTTGCAAATTTAATAATTTGTTAACTTACGTTGCTTAAAATTGTATTGTCCATTTCTAAAAATCTTTAAATAAACCTTTAAGAGAACTCTTTGAACCGTTTGAAAATGGCAATCGAATTGAAATGATGGAACTTATGGAAGGGATGGGAGATTGAGAATTTGTATTTGTGAATAACTTTTACACGAACTGTGATTGGGCTAAAAAGCGCGCAAATTTTAAAAATAAATTTAAAATGCTTTCACTAAATAGCATTATACTAATTATACAAATACTAGTGTTATTAAAATTTATTACACTGCGACACGACAGTTATTATTAAAAAAGATTTTCATTATAAATAAATTTGGTAGACAGTGGCGTAGCTACAATCAAACATTAAGCAGTGGCATAGTTAAAACGATGTAATTTTTACAATCAAACTCAGAAACTCTATTAATAATTAGATAATTAAAGTGTTTGGATCAAACAAATATAAACTCACATTTGGATTTATTCAAAAGGAAATCCTGGAAAATCATGGCAAGATAATAACGTACAAAGTGTAAGAAAACCCGAGGGATGATGATGCAATTTCCAACTTCAGCCTGGAAGAAGAGTGATATTGCTGCTTGGCTTACAAATCATAACACAAAATATGATTCAACATTGTTTAAATCCGAATTACTTGCCTTAACAAAAAACATCCAGAAAGAGAAACGATATGAAGTAGACGAACTAATTCGAAGAAATAGTCATGATATATTGAGGTTACTACCATATAATTGTGAATTTAACACAATAGAATTAATGGACACATGCTGTAACCTACTATAATAAGCACATATGAAGAGATGGATATAAAGATCACAATGTGTTAGCAATGTGGGCAGAAGCTTTAAGAAACTGTTCCGATGAACTTTGGGCAAACGGTATTCGTCATACAGAAACCGTTATTACAAATTGGTGTGAACGTGAAAAAGCTCTGGATATTACAGTGTATGAACTGATTATATGTACATGTTTTGATTGAGATAGTGACAGTGAAAGTGATTAATTTGTGTCAAATAAGTTTTGGGAAAAAAAAATTGTTCGATTGTTAAAACTGCAATTGCATTCAAAAATTGATATTTTATTCATTTCAATAAAATATAAATGAAGTTATGCTTTTTCTTTTTATTGTAACAGGTCTTAAGTTTTACAATTGTGTGTTTTGTATATAATCATAACCATAATAATTTTGTTGAAATTAAAACGAAATTTTGTTGGTCCGAGGTTCAATATTATCAAACGTTTCCAAAAGTACTTTGATAGGTAGACTGTGACTGTTCATTATAATATGTTATTGCATTGTATGAATTTCATTATTATTGCAACACTTTGATTTGATTGTTTTTCATATTAAACCATACGCATGATTTTTATGAGTGCTCTTCTTTCGTGATTACGCGAGTATACATATATCCTATGCAACCAGCAGTGCTTGAAATAGATGATTCTACAGTTAAATTTTTTTTCCGTTAGAAAATTATCTATAGTGTTAGATAATAGAGAAAAAAATTAAATTTTATATAAATAATAGACAATAGGTAATATGAAATAATCTAGATAATAAAAATGATAAATAGAGTATATTTGAAGAAGTACTACGAAAATGCATAAAATTAATGAAAAAATTGTAATTTACAAAACTAAAATGTTACGTGACACTGGGTTTTTTTAAATATATATTGTAGCGAATTTTATTATTAAAACTAATTTATTTAAATTCTTGAACGGGTCCATATTATTGGTGAGTATATTAAATTAAATTGTAACGTTGGTCGAAAAGCCAATAATTCACAGTAAATCAAAAACATTTAATAACACAACATGTTTCGGCCGAATGACAATAACAAATACAATTAAATTATTATTGAGGCCATCATCAGGTGAACATCTAAAAAGGATTTTAAAATTACTAATAGTGTTAAATCAAATTAAGAATATAAATTATTCTTAACAAAAAACGGATGAACTGATCGATTGTAATAAAGGTGAATATAAACTTACCAATTAGGTTGTAACATTTTCAAAAATTTTAAGTTATTAATTAAATTATTCCATAACAAACATTAATATTGAAATTGAATCATTAAGCTACATAATAAGTTGAAAAAATTTTTAAATTTTAAAATTTATAAAGATTTAAAAAACATGTGCCCAAAATGGCCATGTTAATTCATTCTGACTATCCAGATCTGATTTCACAACAAATAGTTAATCTAACCGAATTTTGTCTTAATAATGTTTTCTTCCAATTTAATAACAAGCTTTACAGACAATTACAAGGCTTACCTATGGGCTCTTCATTATCACCTATCTTAGCAGAAATTTTTCTTAAGAATCTTGAAATTAATCACATTAGTAATTCTCATATATTTATTAATCATGTCCTGTTCTGGAATCGTTATGTTGATGATATCCTTTGTGTTTTTAAAGGGGAGGTCGAACACGTACAATCTTTTCTTAATTTTCTTAATAACATTCATCAACGCATTCAATTCACAGTCGAATTCCCGGTTAATAATAAAATAGCTTTTTTAGATTTATATATTACTCTTAATAACCATAACTTTGATTTTAATATTCATAGGAAACCAACTACAACTAATCATGTCATTCCATATGATTCTCACCACCCGTATTCACATAAAGTTGCTGCATTTAACTATTTTTTCAACCGCCTTTTTTCCTTCCCCTTAAATAGATCTGATTTTCAATTTGAATTAAATACTATTTATAAGATTGCTTTAGCAAACGGTTTTCCATTTTATTTGATAGATAAACTTTTTAACAAAAATTTTCTTAAACATTGCATTAATTCAAACACTTCTCTAAACTCGTCGAAAGTTGAAATTTCAAACTACTTCGCTATTCCTTTTATTCCTTCTTTACATAAACTAGTTAATCACATTAATAAATCTAATAATTCCGAATTTAAACTTTGCTATTCTAGTCCTCTTAATATTAAACAGTTATTTGATAATACTAAAGCTCCTATCGAGATCAATAATAAATCGGGTGTTTATGAAATCGTTTGTTCATGCAACAAGAAATATATAGGCAGGACATATAGATCCTTTAAGAGCAGACTCAAGGAACACTTAAGATTTTTGGCTAAACCTAATAAATATAAATCAGATCCATCTTCTATTAATTCTACATATGCACTTCACGTAATTACCAACGACCATTCTTTCAAATCAGCCTCTTTAATCCACCCAATAACGAACAAAGATTACAGAATTAAGAAAAGTGTTTTATACCTCCTAATGCGTAGTTCAACTAAGATTGGTAAACCCTTTTATGTTAGGAGTGGCTATAAAAACTACTTGAAGAGTTTTCTTATGGCGACGTTTCGTGGAACGGTTGTGTCCACTTCTTCAGGCCAACTGAATTTATTAAAAAGAAAACAACATTACAAGATTACAGACTTAATTTGTTGGAATACATATATATTGAATCCTCACCTAAAACTGATCTTATTAACGACCAAATTAATTTCTTTCAATTAAAATTAAATTACTGACCAAATTTGTGATTGACCAGCTCCATCTAGTAACTATTTTGATATTTATTGTTAGTTTGTAGTTTAAATTTTTACAGTTTTCTATAACCCCACTAGGTTATATAGTTAGTTACAAGTATTTTCACATAAAACTTTCCATTTCAATCAACATGGCCATTTTGGGCACATGTTTTTAAATCTTTATAAATTTTAAAATTTAAAAATTTTTTCAACTTATTATGTAGCTTAATGATTCAATTTCAATATTAATGTTTGTTATGCATTAATTTAATTAATAACTTAAAATTTTTGAAAATGTTACAACCTAATTGGTAAGTTTATATTCACCTTTATTACAATCGATCAGTTCATCCGTTTTTGTTAAGAATAATTTATATTCTTAATTTGATTTAACACTATTAGTAATTTTAAAATCCTTTTTAGATGTTCACCTGATAATGGCCTCAATAATAATTTAATTGTATTTGTTATTGTCATTCGGCCGAAACATGTTGTGTTATTAAATGTTTTTGATTTACTGTGAATTATTGGCTTTTCGACCAACGTTACAATTTAATTTAATTTATTTAAACTACTAAAAATATTGTTACTTATACTAGAAATATGTATACTTGTAAATTAACCGAACTAATTATATCTAATAATATTTAATAAAAACACTTACACTAATTAAGATAAGATAAGTCCGCGGATAGCTTCACACACTTGTTTACACTAAAATCACGTACAAGATTATTCTCTGTATGTTTATGTACACACACGCGCTAACGACTTAATTATTTCAACTTGAATAATCCTTTTAACACTGCTGTATTCGCATTACGGCAATAACTGACCTACGATTTGTTTCTTAGGTATATATACACATTTTGAAAATCATTCTCGAGTGTTTCATATCTTTCGATATACGTTCTAGAAGATGGATAACAAATTCGAGAAGGCTCTTGAATTTGCGAATAACTTCTCGAACGTTTCACTGCCCCCATCTTAGGACTTCGTAACTTTTTTATTATTTAAGGGATGTTTTTCAAATTATACAAAAATACATTTCATATTATGTTAGTAAGGGTGGTATGAGTGCCAGAGTTTTGTCGGATACAGCATCGAAATTTTTAGGCCATCGAAATAAACGCGGTGTTAATAAAAAAAATCGTAACTTTTTTTATTATTTAAGGGATGTTTTTCAAATTATACAAAAATACTTTTCATATTATGTTAGTAAGGGTGGTATAAGTGCCAGAGTTTTGTCGGATACAGCATCGAAATTTTTAGGACATCGAAGTAAACGCGGTGTTAATTAATAAAAAAAATCGTAACTTTTTTATTATTTAAGGGGTGTTTTTCAAATTATACAAAAATACACTTCATATTATGTTAGTAAGGGTGGTATGAGTGCCAGAGTTTTGTCGGATACAGCATCGAAATTTTTAGGCCATCGAAGTAAACGCGGTGTTAATTAATAAAAAAAATCGTAACTTCTTGATTATTCAAGGGATGTTTTTCAAATTATACAAAAATACACTTCATATTATGTTAGTAAGGGTGGTATGAGTGCCAAAGTTTTGTCGGATACAGCATCGATATTTTTAGGCCATCGAAATAAACGCGGTGTTAATTAATAAAAAATCGTAACTTTTTTATTATTTAACGGATGTTTTTCAAATTATACAAAAATACATTTCATATTATGTTAGTAAGGGTGGTATAAGTGCCAGAGTTTTGTCGGATACAGCATCAAAATTTTTAGGCCATCGAAGTAAACGCGGTGTTAATTAATAAAAAAAATCGTAACTTCTTAATTATTCAAGGGATGTTTTTCAAATTATACAAAAATACACTTCATATTATGTTAGTAAGGGTGGTATGAGTCCTAGAGTTTTGTCGGATACAGCATCGCGAATTTTTATCAATTTTTAATTTAGTTGTGTAGTTGCATTAAAACTAACGCGGTTAGTTTCAACATACGCATTCGTGGCTGGAATTCGAGGCTAACTTTACGGACCTATTTTTTATAACAAAATATTTACACGTTTAGAACTATACGTAACTAATTAAATCTATCGATATTTAAGAAAAACGCTTGCACTAATTTTTTTATATTACAATCACTCGAAAAATAAAGTCCGCGGATAACTTCTGTTTACCTAAAACTGATACATGTTTACATTAAAGGTACGTACGCTTGAATTTTAATCACTTATTTATTTAAAAATGTTCTTAATACTTCCGACTTCGAATAACTGACCTATGATTCCTTCATTCCTTTATATATTTCTGTTATCTTTTCGAGAACTTCCTACATCCTTCAGTAAACCTTATGCAAGCTAACAATAAGTTCGTGAACGTTCTGAAAATTGACAATAACTTTGCCAACGTTTCAATATTAAAAAATTCATTCCTGAATAAATCACCGTGCTCACCATCACTCACCATGCAGTACAAGCATACAGCCCCAAGCACACACTCCACACAATGCAACTATAGTTCGTACTTAACAAAAAAAAACACACACAATAGCGGTGAAATCTTACCTTCCGGTTCTTCTGCAAACAAAAATAATATTAATTTTTACGATATTAACTGGAACATACTATACCTTCTTTAATTTGAAGTTTGCTCATATTCTGGTAACAAAATAATTATTGTTTAAAAATTACTACAAAGTTAGTAATCGAACGTTAAGTGAATTTAAAACACTGCTATACTGATATGAAGTGTAGGTATAATTAGAATAAAAATTTATATAGCGGTACCCACTTAAAAGCACTAGTTAAGAGGGTCGGTTTTCGATTTTGGTCAAAAATATCGATTTTTTGTTTTTTATATTTTATTTTTCCATGATCTTTTGTGATGAATTTAAGACTAAGTTTATTAAATTCTGGCTACTAATATATTTTTATTAAAAACAGTCGCGTATTTATACAATTTACAATCGTTAATAAATACAAAATTGGCAAATTATTACTATTTCAAAATGTGGGTTACTGTAATGTAACACATACTTAGCAATTTGCTGATATATAGGAAATCTAAATATAGCGTAATAGCGTACGTTAGTAAACGGATTGTTTTATAATGTGGAGTAATCATTTAGTATGTTTACAAATTAATAAATTTTTAAATAAATGTTTTAACATAGAATTTGATGTTAAAATTATCTACGATTAATTTGGAATATTATTGTTTGTTTGAACATATGGCCATCTCTAAAAAATAAATTGTGTAACCATATTTCGTTAGCTGATTGTTGTAGAAGGATTGGTTTATGAATGTTTTAAATTATTAAATATATAAATCAAGTTTCAATGTTTAAATTGTAATTTAAACAATGTTCCTAACCTATTTTATAGTTGGGATTTTGACATCGTTACTTGTGAATAGATAATTTACTTTCGCTATCATTAAATCCCATAACAAATTTTCTACCTTCCGTACTAATTTATACATTTCTATATATTATACGTGGTATTTTGACCACAGGATGGCATTCCAAAACATTTCAAGGTTATATACATTTTTATAAAACGTTACATATAGCGTAGCCTATTTTTTGTGCTCATTTTTGACTAAATATCGTTGCAATACTTGATCTTTATTTTTTATGTTTTTAAATCGAGATTGTTTTGTTGAAAAATTAGTGAAGTGAAAGTTACTTTTATTGTTAGACATTGTTTTTTTGTCTAATTATAAAAAGTTGTTTAAAATACCTTGTGTACAAACAAAAGTAAAACGTAAAATGTTGACAAACCTAAAGTTTTGTAGTTTGAAACTAACCTTACTTCCAGTGAAATTAGACCTATATTACCTACTCGAAATTCACTCCCAACAAAAGAAAGTTCTTCCAAGAATAAAATAAGGAAACATCTTATTAAATATGCCAGTTGTAAATCTGAAAATGAATGTTTTGATATTGTTAACATAAAAAGCTTGGAGACTATGTTATCTGAAATAGCAATTGTAAACAATGCGGAGGTTCTCTTCTGATTTCATCTGAACATAGGGTAGGCAGGTTACGATTGAAAATTAAAGTGCAGTGTATTGAGTGTAATATTAATGTGTATAAATATAATGACTGGAAAATTAGATAATAATGAGTGAGAAATAAATACTAGTTTAGTGTGTGGACTTCGTTGTGTGGGTAAAGGTTAACAAGCCGCTGAAATGTTTTGAGGTGTGATAAACTTACCCACTAATTTACCACAAATTTCAAATATTATACAAAATCTTTGTGTGAAGTAGCTAATAAAGTGGGTAAAAAGGCCATTAATGATGCTGTAGAAGAATCTGTCAATGAAAATGATGGCAGTACAGACATTGCAGCAGCTTTTGATAGGACCTGGCAAAAGCGAGGTCATACGTCACGAAATAGGGTTGTTACTGCAACAAGTGTTACAACTGGGAAAGTTATTGATTGTAAAATATTGTCAACATATTGTAGATGTTAAAGACAGGTTTGATAACAAACACTCTTTCAAATGTACTGCAAACCACTTGGGAGTGAGTGGAGGCATGGAAATAAATAGAGTGGTAGAATGTTTTTGTAGATCTCAATCCCTTTACAATGTTCGACATATATATTTTCTTGGCGATAGTGATACTAAATCATTTTCTACCATATCTGAAATGAAACCATATGGTCAAGACTTTGAAATTAAAAAAGTAGAGTGTGTAGGTCATGTGCAAAAAAGAATGGGAACTAAACTTAAGAAACTAAAAACGGAATTGAGGCGTACAAGACTTCAAGATGAGAAAACAGTTGGTGGTTGAGGTCGACTAACAGAAGCAGCCATTTATACCATTCAAAACTACTATGTACTTGCAATAAGAAGAAAAAACAGTTTACAAGAAATGAAACAAGCTGAATGGGCTGAATACTTCCATCTTTACAGTAGTTATGAAGATCCAGCTCATAGTCTGTCCAAAAAATGAGAACACTTGGTGCAAGTACCAACAAGCAGTCTTAAATAAAACCCAGTATTATCATGACAAACATACCCATTTTCTGTTATGGAACAAATAAAATCAATTTTTAAAGACTTGGCTAATCATGACCTATTGAAAAAGTGTTTACATGGTGGTACGCAAAACCCAAATGAATCGGTCAAAACTTTCAACAAAGGTAATATAACTAAGACCGGAATTCACCAACTTAGAAAACTCCGTTTTGATATTTTAAACGCAGTTTTCGTCAAAAATCAGTCAAAACTTCTGTTTGCTCGCAAAACTACGTTTACCTGTAACTGAGAATTTTGTTTGAGTTTTCGGCGAAAACGCGGTTTTGTTGTAATACGTTGACAAATGATAAATTCAGATTAGGAAGAAAACTTTTGGCGACTATAATTTTAACTTTACAAACCTTACAAATCATTTGTAAAAGTAAAAAAAAGAGTTTAATTCTGGATCAAAAACAGCCTAAAAGTATAAGTGTCTTCCATAATATTCTTGAACATACAATATACATACCATTGGTGCGTGATTTCATAATCATTCAAAATTGAAATTGGCTGTAATATTAAAAACAGGAAAATCAATTTTCTCTCACCAGCCTCTTCTTTCGGGCTATTGCCATTCTTTCTAAAATGGAAAAAAAAAATATTTAAAAAAATTAAATTATTTAAAATTTGTGTTCATGTCTAAGCAAATCCGGTTTCAAAATATTTATACGCTTGTTAGCTTTTGTAAGCTTTTATAGAAACTATGTGTCAATACTAAGTACGACGTAATGTCCATGCTTATAATTGGTGGTACTTTTTTCATCCCATATTTTAAATCGGCTGACATTAAACTAAGCGAAAGGAGAAATATTCTCAATGGCTAATAAAGTTCAATATGTATTACATACATAGACTTTTCTTACTGTAACATAGATACGATAAAGTTTCAGATGCACAAGTTATTTGTTGAATTTACATACCTCAAGCCTTATGGACAAAATAAAAATAAAAGAAACTCAAAATAAAATAAATTTAAAAAAAAAATAAATTCTAAATAAAATAAAAATAATTGAGAATTAAAAAAATTAATATAAAAAAAATAAAAATCAGTTTTAGTTTTGAGCTTCGAGTCAATCCAAAGAAAAATCAAAGCGAAGGTCCGATTAAAAGAAACGTAAGCAAAGTGCTAATATACAGTCAAACTGCAGCACTAAAGAGAAATACAGAAAAGTAAAAGTTAATGAAGTAACTCAGACGTCCAGTCTAGTAGCAATAACTAAGTAAAGAAAGCAAAGTAAAATCGAACCCACGTAAGACTAAGAAAAGAATCAATAAAGCTAGAAGAACTTATGATCGCACACACTAAATCGATAGCAAGTAAACAATATAAGCTACCTATTCCTGCTAGTAATCCTATACTAATTAGAGAAAAAAATCTAAACAGCAGAAAGAATTATAACGAATGAGAAATTCAAAAGAAAAAGAATCGAAAAGTCAGGTAGCCAATTTGCTACACACTAAGTCTAGAGAAATTCGACAGTATAAGTTCCTATGAGTACTAGTAATCATACGCTAATCACAATTAAAGCAAATAGCTAAAAGAAATGTAGTGAAATGAGAAATTCGAGGCCCCACGTTGGGCGCCATTTGTTACAAGTTTTAGCTGGTTACGAACCTGCACGGCCAACTCTCAATAGTCGGAGAGAGGGTAGGGTTCCTAGGGAAGATTGAAAAGATAATTAAGGGCGCCAGAGCCTGTCCAAAGTCCTTTCTGCCTGCTCACAACAGAAATGGTAGTAAACTTGTAACTAGATGTTAAGTTCGTAACTGCTGAAAGAAACGAATAAAAGGAAAAGAAACTCAATCGTAAATAACAATGGTACTTTAATTCTTCTATAAAGATAAATCTATTAACAACTAAATAGTCAAATGTACACCGGTACTGTATAGAATATAAAAAAAAAACGAGAATAGCAGTAGGATCGGCAACTTACACTACACGTCAACCAAAAGTGCAGCCACCAAAACATATATAAAATTTATCAATAACTAACATGAATAATAATAATTTACGATGGGTATAAGCAGCGAGCGATAAGTCATTTACTTAACTTAACTTAGTAACAATCATAAGCAACACGTAAATTTGCACGTACAATTAATAATTATAGTAAGTCGTGAATATACCGTAGCGACACGAATAAATAAGAACAAGAAAAAGTGACTTACCAAAAATTCCAGGGCGCTCTTCAGAAAAACGTTTTTCCTACTGGCTTCCTGCAATTTAACTTCCTGAAAAATAATCGTGTCTACCTGGCGACTCACAAACTACAAATAAAGACACATTTAAAGGACAGTAAACGAACCGACACTTATCGTCTGCTGTTACATTAATGTTACGCCTCTGGTGGTATTAAGTAATTGCCTTCGAATAGAATTCAATCGTATCCAATAATTATGATCTTCCGAACCAGGTGATAGTTATCAAGGTTAGGATATTGCCTCCGAATAGAATTCAATCGTATCCAGTAATTAAGATCTTCCGCTTCCGATTATAGTTTTCCCCTTGAGGATTTTATGTAACGATACGAATACCCCTATTCATTGAGGTGGCACATGGCGCTAACCAAAAGACATATAAATTACGTTTAATTAAAGAAAGAATAAAATCACTTACTCTGCGGGTATGAAATCAATTATTTAAGAGAAACTACTAATTTCCATCGTGTCCCAGCACGTGGATGATTCTTGAAAACGATATTCAATTCACGCAGACATAGATATTAACAGGTACGATGGTAAAGTGCAAATGCCGGTCTGACACCAGATGCCGTCTGTCAATACAAAGTGACCAACGAACCCGATAGATGGCGTCAAGAAATATCAAAGTAGTTTTTAATTAAATTGATGTACAGGGTAATGCATTATTTAAATTTATGCACGTAACAAATGTTTCCCACTTTGTTCGTTCTTCAGCATCTTGCATTGGATATACGGCCTCAAAAAGAACAAAATTGTCATAAAAAAAGTTGCAAAGGTCAAGAAAATGATACTTAATTACGTATAGTGTATGACTTAGAAACGTGCTGTAAATTTTAACAAAAATATGAAACAAATGAGTTTTTTTTTCAATTTAAGATATCCGGTATAGAACACGAACGCACTATAGTAAGATGCGGTATATCCAAAACGACATTAAAAAAAAAACTAATTCTATACTTACTTTGTGATTTGATCTTTAGCGTATTTTTGTTGGCTAGCAATTATACTATTTTCAGATTCAGCTAACGATGTAACAAATTCATTTTCATTAGATTTATATCCTTTGCATCGATAGCATTCCCTGCAAAACACAATTCGCATACTACCAATATGTTATTCCATCAACTTACCGATGAACATCGGAAAACGCCAACTCTGAATTTGTTAAATGCTGAGTTACAGCTGTGTGCTCGTTTCTAAGTTTTTGAAACGCAGTATAATATTTGTTTATCTGTGTTTTAAACTCTTCCATAATTTGTCTTAAAAATTATTAACTTTAATGATACTCTGGATCAAACAGATAAAATAAAGGATGATGATAGTTTGGGCAATATATCGAATCGTACGTTTGAAACACAAATAAACACGGAAAATTTGTTAGATGAAAATTCCGTCACTAAAGAAATTTCCAATGAAGATGATTGCAGTGTCACAGAAATTGATGATGTAATTTTAGAAAGAAACAAAGTTTTGACCATTGCAATGTGTATAATGTAACTTACAGACTGAACTTTTTTTTGTAAAATTATGTATTTTTCTAATTAACTGTGATAATTAAAAAACGTTATCAATAAAATTGATTCAGACAATAAAGAATTATGTAATCTTCTATTGTGCAACATTTCATTAAAATCCGTTCAGTATTTTCGCTGAAAACTTGAAACGCAGTTTAACATTACAAAGTATACGAGGATGCCAACCGTTCTGGTCTAGAGAAAATTAATTTTAATTTGGATCAAAAATGTAAACAGTGGAATTTTCAGGTGCAAATTTACATTTTGTAATTTCTAAATTGAGTAATTGAAGAAATAACGCTTTAATGGCTACTTGAAGTTTAGATAGAACCGTAACATCAAAGTAACGGCTTCAAAAAACCCGCACAAAAATAATTATGTTGTATATTAAATTGATATGCGGCAGGAAGTTCTTGTAATGCGTGGGTGTTGCTAGGCACGGTAATTACTAAAATAGGGTTGCTTACAAATATAACTAATATTTCAATTTGATCATTCATTCGTTTAACATAAGAATTATTTATGTTTTGATTTACTTAAATAATTTCTTATTGGTCTTAGAAGACGAAACCAGTACCAACTGTTATAAACCTAGACCTTCGTTATTGTTAAACTTTGATCCACTATTTTTTTAAAAGTAAGTTATTTTAATATTTATTTTTAATTTAGAAAGCAACGACAGCACAAACAATGAAATTTTGGAGTTAGATGATGGAGGTGTTGAAAAACTTAATACATCATCTGAGTTCGAAAATGCCAACACCAAACTCTGTTCAAAAAATTTAAGTGAAACTACGTTAAACGCGTTATTATCCAAATACAATTGTGATACAAATACAACTGAAGATGAAATTACTAACATAGAAACTATAGGCAATCAACATAGTACTTACTCTGAGCACGAAGTTTCAAACAGTGCTGATTTTGATAGAAATTTCAGTACAGATAAGTTAGAAAATACGAAAGGGTTAGAACGTGATGCTATTAACATGTTGGATAATACATTTTCTAAACTTGAAGATTGCTCTGTCGAACATATTGTTGAAGAACATTCTAATGCAGAAGTTTCTAGAGCAGATATGAGCAGTAGTCCTAATACAACTGGTAATCAAGAAATTTCGAATCGTACGTTTGAAACACAAATAAACACGGAAAATTTGTTAGATGAAAATTCCGTCACTAAGGAAACAAAGTAAGTTGTGAATTGATAACTTGAATCCGTGGTCAATAATCAACATTTATGTTTCAGGTAATTCTGGAAGAAGAGAAACATCGTAATAAGGAGTTAACAGAATGCATTGAACTGAAACAACTAAACGAATCACAAGAAAGTTGCTCTGATCTAGAAATAAAATTACAAAAGAAAAATGGAAGTTTTGAGAACCTACGACCGAAACTAGAAGAGGATAAAGAAAGTCACAATAAGGAACTGGTAGAAGCCAACGAATTAAAACAACAGCTTCGAGAATTTCAAGAAACTTGTTCTAATTTAGAAATACAATTAAGAAAGAAAAATGAAAGTTATGAGGACTTAAAACTGAAATTAGAAGAGGAAGTGCTGTGTCGAAATAAGAAAGTGGCCGAAGGCAACGAATTTAAACAACGGCTACGCGAATCTGAAGAAATGTGTTCTAATTTACAAAAACAGTTAAGAGATAAAAGTGAAAGTAATGAGGAATTAAACAAGAAATTGGAAGAGGAAAAGAATTGTACTCAGGCATTGAAACAATCGATTACAGCTAACGATGTAACTAATGCATTTTCATTAGATTTATATCCTTCAATGATTTCTTTGGATCGATCGCATTCCCTGCAAAACACAATTCGCATACTACCAATATGTTATTCCATCAACTTACCGATGAACATCGGAAAACGCCAACTCTGAATTTGTTAAATGATGAGTTACAACTGTGTGCTCGTTTCTAAGTTTTTGAAACGCAGTATAATATTTGTTTATCTGTGTTTCAAACTCTTCCATAATTTGTATAAAATTAAAAAAAAAAATAAAATCAGAAGAACTAGCAAAATTACTTTACCTATAATTCGGAATCTCTAAATTACACTTGTTAAGGTCATTGTTAAGACTGGCTATTTGTAGCTGTAAGTCTTGGATGGTTGTTTCTAATATTTTAGTTGTATTGTTTAATTTCTCATTACTTTCACTTTTATCTCTTAACTGTTTTTGTAAATTAGAACACATTTCTTCAGATTCGCGTAGCCGTTGTTTAAATTCGTTGCCTTCGGCCACTTCCTTATTTCGACACAGTACCTACTTCCTCTTCTAATTTCTGTTTTAAGTCGTCATAACTTTCAGTTTTCTTTCTTAACTGAATTTCTAAATTCGAACACGTTTCTTGAAATTCTCGAAGCTGTTGTTTTAATTCGTTGGCTTCTACCAGTTCCTTATTGTGACTTTCTTTATCCTCTTCTAGTTTCGGTCGTAGGTTCTCAAAACTTCCATTTTTCTTTTGTAATTTTATTTCTAGATCAGAGCAACTTTCTTGTGATTCGTTTAGTTGTTTCAGTTCAATGCATTCTGTTAACTCCTTATTACGATGTTTCTCTTCTTCCAGAATTACCTGAAACATAAATGTTGATTATTGACCACGGATTCAAGTTATCAATTCACAACTTACTTTGTTTCCTTAGTGACGGAATTTTCATCTAACAAATTTTCCGTGTTTATTTGTGTTTCAAACGTACGATTCGAAATTTCTTGATTACCAGTTGTATTAGGACTACTGCTCATATCTGCTCTAGAAACTTCTGCATTAGAATGTTCTTCAACAATATGTTCGACAGAGCAATCTTCAAGTTTAGAAAATGTATTATCCAACATGTTAATAGCATCACGTTCTAACCCTTTCGTATTTTCTAACTTATCTGTACTGAAATTTCTATCAAAATCAGCACTGTTTGAAACTTCGTGCTCAGAGTAAGTACTATGTTGATTGCCTATAGTTTCTATGTTAGTAATTTCATCTTCAGTTGTATTTGTATCACAATTGTATTTGGATAATAACGCGTTTAACGTAGTTTCACTTAAATTTTTTGAACAGAGTTTGGTGTTGGCATTTTCGAACTCAGATGATGTATTAAGTTTTTCAACACCTCCATCATCTAACTCCAAAATTTCATTGTTTGTGCTGTCGTTGCTTTCTAAATTAAAAATAAATATTAAAATAACTTACTTTTAAAAAATAGTGGATCAAAGTTTAACAATAACGAAGGTCTAGGTTTATAACAGTTGGTACTGGTTTCGTCTTCTAAGACCAATAAGAAATTATTTAAGTAAATCAAAACATAAATAATTCTTATGTTAAACGAATGAATGATCAAATTGAAATATTAGTTATATTTGTAAGCAACCCTATTTTAGTAATTACCGTGCCTAGCAACACCCACGCATTACAAGAACTTCCTGCCGCATATCAATTTAATATACAACATAATTATTTTTGTGCGGGTTTTTTGAAGCCGTTACTTTGATGTTACGGTTCTATCTAAACTTCAAGTAGCCATTAAAGCGTTATTTCTTCAATTATTCAATTTAGAAATTACAAAATGTAAATTTGCACCTGAAAATTCCACTGTTTACATTTTTGATCCAAATTAAAATTAATTTTCTCTAGAACAGAACGGTTGGCATCCTCGTATACTTTGTAATGTTAAACTGCGTTTCAAGTTTTCAGCGAAAATACTGAACGGATTTTAATGAAATGTTGCACAATGGAAGATTACATAATTCTTTATTGTCTGAATCAATTTTATTGATAACGTTTTGTAATTATCACAGTTAATTAGAAAATACATAATTTTACAAAAAAAGTTCAGTCTGTAAGTTACATTATACACATTGCAATGGTCAAAACAAAAATTTATTTGGACTTTTGGTTTTCCTGAAATCTTGAAACGCAATTTAATGATTTTGAAAGAACTCGCGAACTCCGCCTTTTCTAAGAAGTGATATGCATTTAGACCAATCACGTATAGTGACATCAACATTTAGATAAGATATGGATACAACAGGAAGCCCTTTCCAAGGTATATAAAATATAGGTGATCTAATTAAACGTACGACTAAATTCTTATAATTTGTTTGCATGAAAATCAAAAATAACGTTGATCCATGTTAAAAACGTAATTTACCTCATTGCGTTTTGTACTGTAGTTTTATAGGTTTTATTAACAGAATATACAATAACTTATAATTAACGAGAACCAAAGAATTATAAATATTAAAACTACTTAACAAAAATTAGAACTCGTTAGTTCCCTCAGTAGCTTTTGGCGGGTTGTTACGGACTGCCGATTTTTCACTTCCGTATGCTACTATAGCTTGTGTTTACCGTAACGCCGACGCAGTCGCCACATCACCCCCTTTCCAGTGAAACACTTTCATTTTTCAAAAAGCGTAAAGGTTGACGAACTTGTCTACCTGAACGTGTTTGTTTTGCAGATATTTTCGCAAATACAGTTGTTTCTGACGGCGGTAATGGTTGAAGTTCTAATCCTGTAGTGTTATCGTTACTAACAGTAGGTGGTGTCGCTTCATCAGGTTCTGCAATAAACGCTGGTTTTACGCGATCGATGCTTACGTTAACGTTGCTGTTACGAATTTGAATTTTAAAAATTTTGTTTGTCCGCGAAATAACTTTATAGGGTCCAGTATATGGTCTTTGCAATGGCTGTCGTACTGAGTCGTGGCGTAAAAAACGTATGTGCACGTAGAAAGTGCAGGATGAATAAAAATGTTTGGTACCACGTGATGTTTTGTTGACATAGGACGCAATGCTTGCATTTGTTCTTGCAGTTTGCCGACAAATGATGTTGGGTCGACATTCGCTTTTGTGTTTACAAAAAATTCACCAGGAAGCCGTAATTGTGTGCCGTATAACAATTCTGCGGCTGTGCATTGCATATCTTCTTTAAAAGCGCTTCGTAACCCTAACAATACCATGGGCAAAGCTTCTACCCAGTTTTTCGTATTGCGGCACATTAAGGCAGCTTTTAAAGATCGATGCCAACGTTCTACTATGCCATTGCTCTGCGGTCTATATGCTATAGTGCGATTCCTTTGAATGCCCATTAAATTTGTTAGAGTTTGCATTAATTTTGCTTCGAACTGTCTACCTTGATCCGTTGTTATTGTATGGGGACATCCATAGCGCGCAATCCATTCTTTAACGAACGTTTCTGCTACTGTTGCAGCGGTTATTTCCGAAATTGGAATTGCTTCTGGCCATTTTGTAAAGCGATCAATTAATGTCAAGCAGTAACGGTAGTTTTGTACAATGGGAAGAGGTCCTATAATATCTATATGTACATGCTGTAATCTCTGCTCAGGAAATGGAAATGCTTGAAGTGGGCTCTTAGTATGGCGATGCACTTTTGATTTTTGGCAATCAAGACAGTTACGCGTCCATAATAAAATGTCTTTGTTCATGTTAAACCACACAAACCGGTCACGAATTAATCTGCTCGTTGTACGTCCACTGGGATGCGATTTATCATGAAACATCTTGAAAATTCGATTCCTTAACGATTTAGGTACGTACGGTCGAATTTTTGAATGAGAAGTATCACATAAGACAGGTGTTGCTTCACCAATAAAGGAAAATTTTTCTAATTTTAACGATGTATTGTCTAAATTCTTGAGCTCTTCGTCCTTGTTTTGTTCTTGTGCAAATTCTTCTGTTGCGATAATGGTAGGAATGGTTATTTCCTCTACACGTGATAACGCATCGGCTATAACGTTATTATCACCCGCAATGTGTAATAACGTTGTTGAAAATTGACCAATTAAATCTAAATGACGAAGTTGACGTGGTGTTGCTTTCTCTGATTTTTGATGAAAAGCGTAAATGAGCGGTTTGTGATCCGTTAGTATGACCAATTCTCTTCCTTCGATTAAGTAACGAAAGTACTTAATAGCTTCATAAATGGCAAGTAGTTCTCTATCGTAAGCACTGTATTTTTGTTGCGAAGCACTTAACTTCTTTGAAAAGAATCCTAACGGTTGCCATAAGCCGTTTATACCTTTTTGCTGCAATACCGCGCCGACCGCTTTGTCCGAAGCATCCGTTGTTAGTGACAAGCGGGTATTTTCCGCTGGATAACATAAAAGGGTTGCGTCTGACAGCTTCTTTTTACATTCCTCAAATGCAAATTCTGCTTCTTCTGTCCAAATAATTTCTCGTTTGTCGTTCTTTTTACTGTTCTTGAGATATTGATGTAACGGGGCTTGTGATTGGGCAGCATTCTTTATAAATCGACGGTAAAAATTAATTATTCCCAAAAATTGTCGTAAATTTTTAATGGTTTTTGGTTTTGTAAAGTTTACAATAGCTTCAACTCGTTGAGGTAGCGGTTTAATTCCATCGCGAGACAAGAGATAACCCAAGTATTCGATTTCTTGAACACCTAATTCACATTTGGAGGGATTGATAGAAATTCTGTATTCGCGTAAACGGTTAAACAGCGTACGTAGATGTATTTCGTGCTCTTCAAAACTTTTAGATGCAATTAATATGTCGTCAATATAACAATGACAAAAGTTAAGTCCTTGAAGAACCGTGTTCATAAAACGTTGAAACGTTTGTGCTGCGTTACACAATCCAAAAGTCATATATTTAAATTCAAATAATCCAAATGGCGTAATTACAGCTGACTTTGGAATATCTTCTTCCGCGATAGGAATATGATGATATGCCCGTACGAGATCAATTTTAGAAAACACTTGTTTTTCGTGTAATATGTACGAAAAATCTTGGATGTGCGGGATAGGGTATTTGTCGGATTCGGTCACAGAATTCAATCTTCGGTAATCGCCACATGGACGCCAGCTACCTGCTTCCTTTTTAGGCACCAAATGTAACGGACTTGCCCATGGACTGCTTGAAGGTCTGCAAATCCCGTGTTCAACTAAGTAATCGAATTCTGTTTTAGCAATTTTTAATTTTTCTGGTGGTAAGCGACGAGCTTTTTGAGCTATTGGAGGGCCCTTTGTTATGATGTGATGTTGGATTTTGTGTTGAACTTGTATTCCGTTGCTACCTGTTAGAATTTCTGGAAATTCTGCTAATAACGATCGGTATTTGGAATCTTTGTTTATGACAAATACTGTATCTTGAGGGATTTCAATACTTGCGCAATGATTGAAAGTTTTGTAATACCATCGATAAGGCGGCGATTTTGTAGATCCACCAACAGTCCATGACGTCTTAAAAATCAGCTCCGATAATAGGACGAGCAACCTTAGCTATACAAAAGTGCCATTTGTAAGGTCTTCTGAGGCCCAAGTTTAAGCATAGTAACTTTTCGCCATAGGTATCGATAACTGTACCGTTTGCTGCGTAAAGTTTGTATGCCGTCGGAGTAGGTCGTGCGCCTAAAGTAGCAGGTATAACTGACACATTAGCACCTGTGTCAATTAAAAAACGAATTTTCGTATTTTTATCTGTAACAAAAAGACGGTTTTGTTGGTCATTTCCGTCGATGACCGCCTCCAGCAGCGACGGGTGTATTAGTTTTCCGAATGCTCATATTTACAAGGTTTGGTGCATTTATGCGCCTTGTTGCGAAATCTTCGGTGATAGTAGCAAATGGCCTCTACAGACGGAGATCTGTGGCGGGAGTGAGAACGACGGCGTTGCTTTCGTTCGTAGGAATGCTTTTCATGCAACATTGATTCCATAAGCTTAGTTAATGTTGTTACCTGTGCTTGCAAGACAGCAATGGAACTTAGCATTTCCGATTATTGAGATGCGTGCGCCGATGTGAACGATACCGATGGATCAACTTTGCTACCGGATGGCATGCTTGAATGCACTGCAGCTATCGTTGGAAATGTAGGCGACTGTACTTCGTTAATTTTATCCGCTACGTCAGCCATCTTATCTAACTCTAAGGTATCACTTACAGTAAGTATTGCCTGAACGGACGCTGGCATTCGCTGTAGCCATAGCGTTTTTAATACTTTTTCGTCGAATCTTGTTCCTGCTAATAATTTCATTTCTCGCAATAGTTGTGATGGGGTTTTATCACCGAGTTCAATTTCAGTTAGCACTTTTCTTAATTGTCTGTCTTCAGAGTCCGAAAACCGTAAAATAATTTGTTTTTTTAATGTGTCATATTTGTCTTTCACGGGTGGCGTTGCTATAATGTCTGACACTTCTTGCAGAACCGCACTATCTAACGCGCTAATAACCGTATAGTATTTAGACGTATCCGCCCGTATTTTATAAGTTTCGAACTGAGCTTCTACTTGCGCAAACCATATAATTGGATTTTTATACCAAAATGGCGGTAAGCGTACCTGCCTCACTTCCTCTACGTGCTGAATTGGTGTAGCGTGGGTATCTGGAGATTCTTCTGTGTTCATTTTTCTTCGGGGTCACCAATGTAGTTTTATAGGTTTTATTAACAGAATATACAATAACTTATAATTAACGAGAACCAAAGAATTATAAATATTAAAACTACTTAACAAAAATTAGAACTCGTTAGTTCCCTCGGTAGCTTTTGGCGGGTTGTTACGGAGTGTAACGTGTACATTTTTTTACGTTTGAATACGTCTGTTTTTAAGTAACATTTTTGTATTCACAGTTTGTATAAATTCTTCTGCGCAATAAATTTGACGCACGCACATGCGTTATGAGTCTTCCTCTTAAGTACGAAGTCATTCTTCGCCATCTTACGTTTAGAAATGAAGTAGTGAGCGGACATTTTTTTGCGTGCTGCAAAAAGTGGAATTACCACTTATGTAATTTGTGTTTGTGAATTTTTGCGTAATGGGGCAAATTATTTAAGCCGGCGTTCGTTGTAGCACCGCATTTTGTTGTTTAGAATAAAACCCGTAAATTAGAAGGGGTAAGCGATTTTTGTTTCGATCCGCATGTTTAATACATCGCAATTTACGTTTTAGTTTTTTTTATGGTTCCGGATTTATGGTTTATGGTTTTTTATGTATGGTTCTTGGTTTCAAATTTACGAAAAAGAATTAAATATACGATGTACGAGGGTTGCATCATGTTGCGTTGTTTCAATGAGTCATATGATGGCCACGCCTAAATGGAAAGTTGCGCAATAATTTTTGTACGTTCGAATTGGAAATCTTTGCTTTTGATATACGACTACGCTTTCTGATTTATTCGATGCTTTGATTTGTGTACGTTTGGATACGTACGCCTTTTTACGATTTTGATGTTTTGAAATGCGATATGAAATTATGGTTTTACGATGCACGTTTGATGTTAGTCACAACGTCGCTGTTATGAAGAATTTCCGTTACGAATTATGATTTTTATGAGTAAAAATCGATAGTTATTCATGTTACGTCTGATAAAATTTGAATTGGATGTTTCGAATGAAAATTTTACGCTACGTTTGTTTTACGATATTCTGGTTAATGGATCTGTACGAATATGAGATCAATCAGGATAAATACGGAAAATATGGAAATTAAAATATGCATTTCAAGAATTTACGAAAGTTGCGTCATTGCATGAACAGATGAGAACGCGTCATTGACCTCACCAATTCGACTTGCGCATTATAGTTTGAAAGCAGGTAACTTTGATTTGATATTTGACCTTCGATACGTTTAAGTGCATGTTAAATATGTAAATATGTTTTTTGATATTATGTTAATATGTTAATCTTTTGGTTTCAATATTTAACCATTTTATATATAAAAAATATTGTGGCGTCCAACTTATAAAATCTTTTGTATTTGTCAAACTCAAAATTAGTAATCTTAAGTAACGTAAGAATTCCCACGACTCTAATTCATATAAATTTGGAAAATATCTCATTGCTCTTACGTATGTATTTTGTTTTTAAAATGTGTGTTAAATAAATATTTTTGTGAGCTAGCCACGGTGCATTTTAATTAATTTATTTTGTTACGATTAAAGTGTATTAGTAAGTTTATGCGTTATACTAATGACACCGATTAAATTTCTTTCGTTACAAATGACACCTTTGTAAGTTTTTTTACGTTATACTTTTGGCACCCATCGTGTGAGGCTAGAGAAAATTCTAACGTTACTGAAATTTTGATTTGATTTTTTTGTATTTTGTGTTTTATGTATTATGATTTGTTTATATTGTTTGTGTATTATAACTATGTTAATATGTTATGTAAGGTTTATCACATGTTTGTGCGAAGGTAAAATACGATACAATTTAAGTTTACGATTCGATTTAAAATACTATGTTTGATATGATTGATCTGATTTCGTTATTGATTTTGATTTGTAACTTTGGCTACGATTACATTGTTGTGATGATTTACATTCTGTGTACGACTTCTGATTTATGATTTTGTTTAGATTTTTTGAATTTTTGAAAATGGAGTTAGATCTTTTATTGAGTACGAATTGTATTTGAACTTGTGTGCTTTCAATTTTGTTTTGCATTCGTCTGATTTCGAAATGAATGTTTCTCAATTTGTAGAACTTTCAACTGATTTTTGATTCTGCTTAATCCTGAGATTTTCACCATTGTAGTGTGTGCTCGTGTGAATTCTCAATTTTTGTATTTAGAAAAGTGGATTGTTTTGCTTATGTTTCTGCTAAGTCTTTGTTTTACGATATTGGTTCGTTATGATAAGGTATATTACGTTGAGATTTGTTCGATCTTGTTCTGTTAAGGTCTTAAAAGAAATTTTCTTCTTTTAGGTTACGAATATGATTTGTGAAATGAAATTCGAAGTGAAACACAAGGTTCATATGAATATGTTTGTCTTTTGTTTTATGTCAATTTAAGTTTTGTTTTGTTTAGAAGCTCTGCCTTCTGGATATGAAATCAGTGATAATATTTTGGGAAATATGAACTGTTATTTCTTTTTGATATGTATACGTTAGTATAGTTTTGATTTGTTCGATTTTCGTTTGTTTTTGTTTACGTTTCTTATTTTTTGTTTAGGTACATTCTATGTGGAGTTATTAAGATTCTCTCTCAGCTGGTTTAACCAATTGAAAGATACGAACGGTAACACTACTTAAGATTTGTATGTTATGGATTTTATAGAAAAATAACGTGATTTTTCTAGTAAAATTTGTTTTGTTTCGTTTGGTTTTTATGCCTATGTAAATAAGTTCTTTGGTAGCATTAGGTTGGTTTAACGATTGTTTGTGTTTGCGTATTTGTATTTTTGTAGTTTTTTTTGTTGTGGGTGTACAACATTATGAGTGGATCCCGTGAAGCTCAGAAGTTCCCTCTTCTTAGAATTCCTACCATTAATGCAGCAGACTATAGTGATCTTAAATTAATCCTATTTTTGTTTGTACAGTTATGTTTTAGTGTATCGAAGGTTATTTGTTTGTATGAATTATTTTGTTATTCGCTACGTTTCGAAAGTTTCCTTACGTTTGGAAGATTTTGCTGTGCTCAGTATTTTTGAAAGTTGGTATTCGATCATCTGTTATGTTCTTCTTTTGTTATGGTATCTTTACGACTCACTTAGTATGTTTTACTTTGAAAAGAGGCCTCCGTAAATTGATGTTTGAGAATGTTTGTTGTGTGTATGATTCGAGAGATTTTGTTCCGATTGTTTCGTATGATTCCGATACTTGTGAAGTTAGTCTTATTGATACATCCGTTTCGATTTCAAGTTCTTCTTGGACAATTACTCATTTTTTTATTGTTTTTTTTTTGACTAAGTAGCGAGTGTAACGTGTACATTTTTTTACGTTTGAATACGTCTGTTTTTAAGTAACATTTTTGTATTCACAGTTTGTATAAATTCTTCTGCGCAATAAATTTGACGCACGCACATGCGTTATGAGTCTTCCTCTTAAGTACGAAGTCATTCTTCGCCATCTTACGTTTAGAAATGAAGTAGTGAGCGGACATTTTTGCGTGCTGCAAAAAGTGGAATTACCACTTATGTAATTTGTGTTTGTGAATTTTTGCGTAATGGGGCAAATTATTTAAGCCGGCGTTCGTTGTAGCACCGCATTTTGTTGTTTAGAATAAAACCCGTAAATTAGAAGGGGTAAGCGATTTTTGTTTCGATCCGCATGTTTAATACATCGCAATTTACGTTTTAGTTTTTTTTATGGTTCCGGATTTATGGTTTATGGTTTTTTATGTATGGTTCTTGGTTTCAAATTTACGAAAAAGAATTAAATATACGATGTACGAGGGTTGCATCATGTTGCGTTGTTTCAATGAGTCATATGATGGCCACGCCTAAATGGAAAGTTGCGCAATAATTTTTGTACGTTCGAATTGGAAATCTTTGCTTTTGATATACGACTACGCTTTCTGATTTATTCGATGCTTTGATTTGTGTACGTTTGGATACGTACGCCTTTTACGATTTTGATGTTTTGAAATGCGATATGAAATTATGGTTTTACGATGCACGTTTGATGTTAGTCACAACGTCGCTGTTATGAAGAATTTCCGTTACGAATTATGATTTTTATGAGTAAAAATCGATAGTTATTCATGTTACGTCTGATAAAATTTGAATTGGATGTTTCGAATGAAAATTTTACGCTACGTTTGTTTTACGATATTCTGGTTAATGGATCTGTACGAATATGAGATCAATCAGGATAAATACGGAAAATATGGAAATTAAAATATGCATTTCAAGAATTTACGAAAGTTGCGTCATTGCATGAACAGATGAGAACGCGTCATTGACCTCACCAATTCGACTTGCGCATTATAGTTTGAAAGCAGGTAACTTTGATTTGATATTTGACCTTCGATACGTTTAAGTGCATGTTAAATATGTAAATATGTTTTTTGATATTATGTTAATATGTTAATCTTTTGGTTTCAATATTTAACCATTTTATATATAAAAAATATTGTGGCGTCCAACTTATAAAATCTTTTGTATTTGTCAAACTCAAAATTAGTAATCTTAAGTAACGTAAGAATTCCCACGACTCTAATTCATATAAATTTGGAAAATATCTCATTGCTCTTACGTATGTATTTTGTTTTTAAAATGTGTGTTAAATAAATATTTTTGTGAGCTAGCCACGGTGCATTTTAATTAATTTATTTTGTTACGATTAAAGTGTATTAGTAAGTTTATGCGTTATACTAATGACACCGATTAAATTTCTTTCGTTACAAATGACACCTTTGTAAGTTTTTTTACGTTATAGGACTGCCGATTTTTCACTTCCGTATGCTACTACAGCTTGTGTTTACCGTAACGCCGACGCAGTCGCCACAGTACCTTTTTGCACGTCAGTTATTATTACAAGTTATAAGCTAACCTCAAAAAAATCATTGGTAACTTCCTCCATATTAAAAAAAAAATATGCACGTAATTAGAATCGTTTTGAATGGAATTTTTATGATATGCGCTGAATAAGTATTTATAGAATAAAACAAATAAAAAATTAAATTACATATAAAAAAAATGTTTTTGTTCCAGAAAGCGTTGTCGTTAAGTTTTTTTATCGTTAGCAAATTTTAAAGTTGAATTCTTTAAAAACTTGGTGTCGACACATATTTGCTAGCTTATTTCGTTAAATATTTAGTGGTTGCTAACTTGCCTAAGCTTACTGATAAACTCAGTCAAGTTAGCCCCCCACTTTCATTTTTTAAATTATATATTCCAGTGCTTAATTCTTAATTAATAAAAATTAAAACAAATTTGGGGGCTAACTGGAACACTAGTCCCCGTTTTTTCACTTTTTACAATTTTTTGCCAATTTAATCCTGTTTTTTGTGCTGAATTGAGCCTCTATTATTTTTAACTGTGCATGTTTAATTTGAAATTGTTAATGACATTTCATTCAATTTTTCTTACAATATTTGTTGGTCGTCTAAATGTGCTCGTTTTATGCAAATGTTGCTAACATTAAACTTATTTTTAAGCAAAATCCGGAAGTTTATATGTGTACAAACTCACTGTTTTTAAATTATTTACACTATTTCTTGCATATTTAATTGTGCTAAATTGTGATAATACAATGTTTAACTAACTGGGTTTTATTCTAAATAGATAAATACATCTGAACAGCAAGGGAATACACCTTGTAAATTGGCAAAAAATCGTGTACTTATGATTTAATTTTTAATAGAATCTAATCAGTCTTAATAAAGTAGCTAATTTATGGTTAAATTTAGCAATTCGTTGTTCTGGTTTAGCAGTCTCTTGTTGGTTAATTAGCTATCTATTTTATAGTAATTATTAAAACAAAATTAATGAATTTAATATCAGCACAATTGAATAAACAAAATAAATTGTAAACAAATTTGATCAAGTTGAATCCGAATTTTTTTATCGATTTAGCTAAGTTTAGTGTAACATTTACCACAAAACGAGCACAAGTAGATGAGCACAAAGAATTGTAAAAAACTGAATCAAAAACGGGAGACCGAAGAAAACGGGGAGGACAATTAACTACACTCGAATATTGTTTAAAAAATGAAAAAGGCTACTTTGATTGAACTTAATCAGTAAGTAACTCAGATATACAAGCTTACAAGTTTACTTTTAACTTGCAATTTGCAAAATAAGCTTATTGCAAGTTTGTCGTGTGGTAACTAGATGCTGAATTCAAGCTTGCACCGAACTTACACACATGTTCAAGCAAGTTTGCTGTAAACTTGCAAAATAAGCTTGAAACAAGCGTGCAGTTGATACGTGCATTAAATTAAATTTTTGATGAAGTGCATGCTTTTGAGTACAATACAAATAGCGCATGAACTGCTTGTAAAAAAAATCATTTGCAGCCGTTACACATTTGTAAGTTCTGTTTGCAAAAATACCAACGAAAAGTAAAGCCTGACGCAATCAAAAGAAATAACTTGAATGGTAATACTCAAACTTAGTATATTAATGTTTTGTACATTTATGCACGTTAAAAAAAACAAACTAGGTAATAGGTTATTCAAACTGTACCACACGGCTATTGTGACCAAAACTACCCTATTGTAACCGCGTGTGTATTTGGAGTCTCACCAAAATAAACATGTTTTAACAATTTTCTCCATAGTTAGTTTTCGTACGGTTAAAAAAAAACAATAACTTTGAAATAAAAAAAACTATTGTGGCTAGAGCGACCGTTTTTGTCTTGGCATTGTGGCAGTCAACGTGTTAAATGTAAATAGGATTTTAATTACGAACAAAGCAAAATAAGCTTGATGCAAACTTGTCGTGTGGTAACTAGAGTGTTTGATTCAAGCTTCTTCTTCTTCTGCTTGCTGCAAGTTTCTATCCTTGTAACAATCTTGAATCATCTTATTCTGATATCTGAGAACTTTGTTGGATTTCGCATTTTTAAATTTATATTGACTAAGAAACCTACTGACAATTAATAGAAAAAGTACTCATAGCTAACAGCTAACAAACACTTAGTTGAGAAGACTTTTATAGTTTTTGCATCCATCAACGGGTACTAATATAATGTCTTTCTCTAAAATTGTCATCTTTTTTCGGACATGGCAAAAATAGATAATAACTGTTACTTATAATAATGTTAGATATATTTACTTAAATAACACATTTTGTTACCAAATAAGAAGTATTTTTGGTGCGAAACAATTGGGTAATAAAATCTGGCGCATTTAATTTCAAAAAAAATCAATAAAAGTGACCTTAACTGACCTTTTGTGTTAATAAGTTATTTTAAGTTACTCGTAAATAATAAAATGACAGTTGAAACGATGCTTATGTTAATTACGAAAAATAATAAAATAATAGTCTGACACTATTGCGAATCAATTAATTAAAATTGAAGCTAATGTAAGTTAATACATAAGCTACATTTAATTATGATTCGTAATTTACTTAAAAATATTTTGTGTCTATTATGTTTCATCGTAAAACGACGACAAAATTCCAATTCATTCAAAGTTAAGTTTAAATGCAATCCGAGCTGAAGACAAAACAAAACAATTCTGATAAGGCGGAGCGTATTATTTTCAAGTTTAAAAACGATACTGTTTTCATCTAGCGGATCTCATTCAACACAGAGCCGAAGGAGGCCAACCTTGCACACATACATGTGAATTTTTGATTTTAAGCCACGTTTTAGTAAGAGTAAAGTTACATTTACAAACACCCCAAAAAATATTTTAACGTATTTATGCAGATGGTAGATATGACGGTATTGACGTCCATAACATTTTGGCGACAAAGGTTGCACCTCTTTCTAAAAAACCATGTTTTAAATTATGGTATTTAGTGAAGAAAACGAATCGAAAGATGCTAGGGAAAATAAAAAAAATTGTACCTGGAGAAGATTTCAATCACTACATAGAAAGACAAAAGTAGCATTTTCAATAACATCGATAGGACACGATACGTACATCAATAGGAAAAAAATAATAAGCCAAAGACAATGACATATGAAGAATCGATTAAATTATTCAAGGATTATTTTAAACCAGAACTGAGATTTCGAAAAGATACAAATTTCATAAGGAATATAGGAAATTAGACAAGTCAATAGGTGATTATGATTACATAGTGAAATTAAGATTAAAAGTATTTATGCGTAAATTTGTAGATTTTTAAACGCAAGGGTTACGCGTCGTTTTGTTTTTCGCCTGCGGATTAGGAACTTACGTACTATGTTTTTAAAAGAACGCGACTTAACCTTTAAATTAGGAAGCAGCCAAAAATAAAAATAGAGTGAAATCATAACATAGTGCGGTCGTGATAAAAATGTAGAAACTAATGAATTAAATAATAAATGAGGGTAAAAGTAGCAAATAAAAAGTGAAAATGGTAACGACCGGGAATTACGATTTCGAAATTTAAGAATTACCTCACGACTAGGTGAGAAATAAAGAAGAAATTGCGCAGTGTACTAAATTAAAAAAAAACTGGTGTGGCCACCACACGACTTTCCTACAAGGAATAATGAAGAAATGTATTTTTATAAGGTTATGTCGTCATAAAACCACTTTGAAGTGATATGTTTGCATTAAAAACGATTAGTTAATCGCCAATTAACCAGACTTTTATGCAACCGGCTATTTATTTTTTCTAAAAAAAAAATCGTTGCAGGCAGGATTCGAACCTAGATTATATAATGGAAATCACGTTAAATTATAAATTAAATAGCTAATAAACTGTTAATGTTAGAAAAAATTTATTTGAATAAATTGTTAGGAAGAATTATCTTTATAAGAAACTAAAAATAATTCGAATAATTTGCATTCGTACAAAATCATATAAGAAAAACTGTTCAAAATAGCGGATACATCTACTTCCGGTATCTTTATCAGATCTATCTTTTGATAAAGCCGAGAGAATATGAAAATCCAGCTCCATACCAAATTTCAGGTTACTAGGATCTTTGGTTCGAGAGTTATCGTGGGTACATCGTTACACACACACACACACCCAAAATTTTTTTGTCAAAAATACGTTTTTCTGATTCAGGAGACCTTAAAACGTAGAATTCTTCAAAACATTTTTTTTTTTAAATTGCGATCGCTATACTTTCCTTATAGGCAAGTAAAAAAATGAATAAAAACCTGTCTCTTCCTGTTGCCAACGATGTAGTATGTAAACTAGATCAGTCTTAAAATCCCTTTGGGTTTTTAAAAAACCAAATGGATTAAACTAATAATGCAAACATAATAATCTTGAAATAATGTTATTTAACAATTAACCAAAGCTTTTTGTTTTTATTTAAACGAGGTATTGTATAGGCAACCCATCATGCTTGTAAATGCAACTAATTAGCCCGAGTAGCAAGTAAATTTCCCTATCATAACAGAATGTTCAGATGTTGTTGTTAATTAAGTTTTTGATGAATAAAACAAACAAGCAAACAATAAAACTTACCGATGTTATCCTGTGTTAAAGTAAAACTTAAGGTATTATTCAGTATGTTGGGGCATGTGTTCGCTTGATCAACATCTGCAAAGTTTATGGATACAACAATATTGTTGTTAAATGTTAATGTAATTACCTTCAGAGTCATATCCTTCACCACTTTGCATTGAATCGATTTTATCACTTTTTAGGTCCGTCTAAAAATAATTAAAAAAATTATTTGTCTATTCAAAAATTGATAAAAATAAATAAATTAAGTTGTCTCATATCAAACCAGCGATAAACAGCACACCTACATACTCAAAAATATGATGCCAGTACAGCAGAGTTTAATAACGATTAAGCCGAATTCATGAGTAGTAGAAAAAGAAACTAACAATAATAAAAAATACACGTTTTGAAATGCACAAACAAAAAGAATCAATAAAAATACAAAACAATTAAAAAATATAACTTGCAGTTAAAACAATAAGTATATTTCGTGCACGTAAAGTTTAAACAACAAAAAGTGGTTCAGTGTAATCACATTTAAATCGATAGAATTGTCATTAGAGCTCTTGTGTAATGTTTGTTAAGAAAATTCTTTAACTGTTCAATAAAGAAGCTCTTTAATACAGTTCCAGAATAAACTCGACATTGTCGTAATTATTATTTGGCAAGTAAAGAAATTAAAAAAATTAGGTAGGTGATTTCAATTCTAAAATATATCATTCTTACTGATACATAACAAAGGCCAAATTTTATCAAAATAATTGCAAATACTTACATTATGAGAAAGAACGTTGTCTGATAAGATTTCCTTCAAGGGTACTTTCTCCATCTTGCCTATTGACTTTTCCTACACAAAAGCAAATAAAAATTGAACAATTATTATTAAAATATTCAATTTTTTAAGTAAAAATGTTGCTGTTTTACAAACGACGTAATCAGAAAATGTGTTTACATTTAAAACTGATCACGAATTCTTATTAGTCAATTTAAAATTTAACGGCGTTAACGGACAAATTGTTTTATAGATAAATCAAGTCAACCGTAGTTTATTCATACTCAGTGTTGTAAATAGATAATTTTTAAATTATATAGATATAGATAAATTTTTTTTCTTTGAAAAATTATCTAGCATTAGATAATAGATAAACTATTCAAACCTTATATAGATAACAGATAATAAATGAATAAATAATCTAGGTAGTAATAACGATGGATGGAGTTAATTTGAAGAACTACTATAAATGTGGGAAATTACTGAATAAAAACATACATATTGTAACTGGAATTTTACGACACTGGATTTTTTATAAATATTATTTATAGTTATTTAACCAACAAGATTGGTAATGAAGGCAATTAATAATCGAGACATTTTTACGCGCGAGCGAGCGCAGCGAGCGAGAGCGTTAATGTTGTCGAGATTATTAATTGCATTTTATCAAACAAGTTGGTTTTTAAGTTTTTCCGTCGATCGTATCTTATTAATTTTTTGCATTTACTTATAATTTTCTAATTTTATCTACTAAACAATTGTTTTATTTTTGTATCAACGGTAGTGGGATTTTTAAGTAATGGGAATGCTATATAACCTCAACGCGTCAATTAAATTTTAATCGGATTGATTATAATTAGTTTTGAAAATATCAATGATTGCAAAATTTTTTTAGTTTTATGTGATTAAAAGTATGCTAGGTAATCGAAGAAAATTACATCTCGAAACATTAAAAAGTTCTCTTTATCAGCCGAAAGGTAATCGTGGGATTGTTTTCTTTGTACACAGAAGCTGAACTAGATGTAAAAAGCAAATCAAAATTATTTATAAAGCAAATAAAGTGTTTATACATTTAAAAATGGTTCATAAATGACGAATATTGTTATTAGGAATAAAACTATAGGCTAACCAGGAAACATTAAAAATCTACGATAAAAACAATGGTAATTTGAATACATATTTACTTCTGTAGATAAGAAAGTTGTAACAATAAATATTTTAGTTTGGTAAATGTAAGTGAATGTTAATTACAACGGTGAACCAGATGTCATAAACAAATTCTTACGACAGATTGGGTTTGAGTACAAAAAATTCCACGAATTATAGTTTAGTGTTGTCGCTACTGAATGATGGTTTTAGAGAGAAAAAACTAGTTCACCTACTTATAAATTAAATATATATTTTCTATATTGATTGTTGTGTTACTTTTGTTTATAACAATATTTACGTAATGGCAATTTAAAGAAAAAATCTGGTATGTACACACGAGAAATTCATAATCGTTTGTTCGTATTATAGATTTGTCATATTAACCATAACATAATGTGCCACATTGTAGTTTTTAAATGAACAGCATGCAAAAAGCTGAATTTTAGTAACACAATTGTTTAGTAAATCTTTTAGTTTATGATTTACTATAAAAATGCTGTTCACTAACTTATCGATACAATTTGATGTAGACCACAATTATTGTTAAGGATTTTATTTATCAGCTTCTTTTAGCATCTTGGTAACTCCAAAGTATATCATTTTGTTTTCATTTTAGTGATCAGGTTACTTAACCTACAATTATTGGAAATGTTTACTTATAATAATGCACGGGTGAATTTTTTAATTTATTTTTTATTTAAAAACGTTAACTAATACAATATACGTAACCTCATAAAAATCTTAATTCTTTTCTACGATTTTATTGGTTAGAAAAAATAGAGCGTTAATAGAAATTCGTTGATTTCATTGGTTTAAAAGTAGTGCGGTAATAGGGGCTATTACCGCACTACTTTTGATACATTATTATACGTTAATACAAGTATTAATAAACGATCGACGGAAAAATAATTTAAATAAAAAATTATATATATATACAGATACATATAACTTATATATTTTTTGATTGTATCTAGATACATATAAATAGATAAAAAATATTAATCTAGATTAATTTATCTATATGAATTTATATAGATAATTTACAACACTGTTCATAGTAATCATTTTTGCAAATTTAATAATTTGTTAACTTACGTTGCTCAAAATTGTATTGTCCATTTCTAAAAATCTTTAAATAAACCTTTAAAGAGAACCCTTTGAACCGTTTGAAAATGGCAATCGAATTGAAATGGTCGAACTTATGGAAGGGATGGGAGATTGAGAATTTGTATTTGTGAACCTTGTTTGTGATTAACTTTTACACGAACTGTGATTGGGCTAAAAAGCGCGCAAATTTTAAAAATAAATTTAAAATGCTTTCACTAAATAGCATTATACTAATTATACAAATACTAGTGTTATTAAAATTTATTACACTGCGACACGACAGTTATTATTAAAAAAGATTTTCATTATAAATAAATTTGGTAGACAGTGGCGTAGCTACAATCAAACATTAAGCAGTGGCATAGTTAAAACGATGTAATTTTTACAAACAAACTCAGAAACTCTATTAATAATTAGATAATTAAAGTGTTTGGATCAAACAAATATAAACTCACATTTGGATTTATTCAAAAGGAAATCCTGGAAAATCATGGCAAGATAATAACGTACAAAGTGTAAGAAAACCCGAGGGATATGATGGCAAAAGATTTATCGTCACAGATGCAGGTTCAAAAAAGATGTTTACAAATAATGCGTCATTAGTATTTGCTTCCAAATCGCAAAAAGAAAGTTATCGCGATGAAATGAATGCCGAATGATTTAAGAAATGACTTATTGTGTAATTTAAAAAAGCGATCGTTAATTATTAGGGACAATATGCCCCATATCAATCTACATTAATTGAAAAATTTCCAACTTCAGCCTGGAAGAAGAGTGATATTGCTGCTTGGCTTACAAATCATAATATAAAATATGATTCAACATTGTTTAAATCCGAATTACTTGCCTTAACAAAAAACATCCAGAAAGAGAAACGATATGAAGTAGACGAACTAATTCGAAGAAATAGTCATGATATATTGAGGTTACTACCATATAATTGTGAATTTAACACAATAGAATTAATGGACACATGCTGTAACCTACTATAATAAGCACATATGAAGAGATGGATATAAAGATCACAATGTGTTAGCAATGTGGGCAGAAGCTTTAAGAAACTGTTCTGATGAACTTTGGGCAAACGGTATTCGTCATACAGAAACCGTTATTACAAATTGGTGTGAACGTGAAAAAGCTCTGGATATTACAGTGTATGAACTGATTATATGTACATGTTTTGATTGAGATAGTGACAGTGAAAGTGATTAATTTGTGTCAAATAAGTTTTGGGAAAAAAATTGTTCGATTGTTAAAACTGCAACGGAATGGTTGCATTCAAAATTGAAATTTTATTCATTTCAATAAAATATAAATGAAGTTATGCTTTTTCTTTTATTGTAACAGGTCTTAAGTTTTACAATTGTGTGTTTTGTATATAATCATAACCATAATAATTTTGTTGAAATTAAAACGAAATTTTGTTGGTCCGAGGTTCAATATTATCAAACGTTTCCAAAAGTACTTTGATAGGTAGACTGTGACTGTTCATTATAATATGTTATTGCATTGTATGAATTTCATTATTATTGCAACACTTTGATTTGATTGTTTTTCATATTAAACCATACGCATGATTTTTATGACCTAGTGCTCTTCTTTCGTGATTACGCGAGTATACATATATCCTATGCAACCAGCAGTGCTTGAAATAGATGATTCTACAGTTAAATTTTTTTTCCGTTAGAAAATTATCTATAGTGTTAGATAATAGAGAAAAAAATTAAATTTTATATAAATAATAGACAATAGGTAATATGAAATAATCTAGATAATAAAAATGATAAATAGAGTATATTTGAAGAAGTACTACGAAAATGCATAAAATTAATGAAAAAATTGTAATTTACAAAACTAAAATGTTACGTGACACTGGGTTTTTAAAAATATATTGTAGCGAATTTTATTATTAAAACTAATTTATTTAAACTACTAAAAATATTGTTACTTATACTAGAAATATGTATACTTGTAAATTAACCGAACTAATTATATCTAATAATATTTAATAAAAACACTTACACTAATTAAGATAAGATAAAGTCCGCGGATAGCTTCACACACTTGTTTACACTAAAATCACGTACAAGATTATTCTCTGTATGTTTATGTACACACACGCGCTAACGACTTATTTATTTCAACTTGAATAATCCTTTTAACACTGCTGTATTCGCATTACGGCAATAACTGACCTACGATTTGTTTTTTAGGTATATATATACATTTTGAAAATCATTCTCGAGTGTTTCATATCTTTCGATATACGTTCTAGAAGATGGATAACAGATTCGAGAAGGCTCTTGAATTTGCGAATAACTTCTCGAACGTTTCACTGCTCCCATCTTAGGACTGTTCTGTCCCAGAACAGGAGACTGGATGCGGCACCGGTAAAAAGGATCGTGGCGATAGCGGCAGCTTTTTCCATTTCCGCAACTCCTTTGACCATAAAAGTACCAGTCAATGGACTTTCCCTGGCCTGATATTCTTCTTGGTTGGTAACTACAAACCAACACTTGAACGCCTGTTCCTCAGAAGACGACCTCCAACATCCCAGTGAGCAAAACCTACTTTATTGTGGAACTAGGCTACTCAATGGCTGTTAGGAAGTGATATTGGCTTAAGTAGCTAATTGGCAACTTAAGAAGCTTCTTTAGAGCTTAAGTACCAATATAAAATTGCTCAGCTACTTAAGAACCACTTATAAAGTTTTTTACCACCCTTAAACAGCTACTTCATTGACAGCTTCTCAAGAGCATTCAACAATGCCTCTTTATTAGTATTATTGTTTCTTGAAGTTGACTTTGTTACTTTAAAGTAGCTGTTGTTTTTTTATTAATCATTTATTGTCATTCATATTTACAAAATGGAGAGCTTACAAAAATTGGGACAAACAAAACCAGCTTTTACATTGTTTTCATTAGCTTGAACCTATTCTTTTTACTTTTTTCGTAAGATTTTGTGATCTTAGACGTGTTTTTAGTGAGGTTTTTATTTGCCAACACAAAATCAATGACCAATGTTGAATCCTTATTGACAAATTGTACTGTGACTTCATAAAATAGATTCATTTGTAATAGATGGTCTACCGTTACACAGTCAAGAAGAGTTTTGAGAAAGTTTTCCAAAGAAAAGAAGGGGAAGGTCAAATATTTTATTTATTCAGTTGTTCGTATCTTGTCGATTTTCAGTATTATGTAAGAAATATAAGTACGATTAGTTTTCACATAATCAAACGCTCAATGGTTATTTATTTAATCACACGTGCACTGTTTGAAAACTAATTGTACTGCGTACTACAATTTTTTTTCGTATCCTTTCTTTGGTGCCATAACATCCAGAGAAGTCTAAATAATTTATTTTATAATTGTGGTGCAATGAATATTTGTACAAATCAAAGTTCTGCTTCCAAAATTCATTATTTTGTACGGTAATGACATTTGATTGGTTATAAGAAATTTCTAACCGCTAATAACCATCCAATGTGTTTTATTATTGTTTTTAAGACGCAATTAACAAATGTTGAAGATAAAGAAAATACTTTAAGAAATTATTGTACATTTTGTAAATGAATAAAATATCAATAGATAATACAAAACTAATGAGATGGTTAATGCTGGTAAAATTTTATCAATTTGTCAATTGAAGTGATAATTTTTGTCAAATCTCCACGGTTTTTGATGTTTAGCCTGTTTTTTTAGAAATTTTTTTACAATTCTGTGCACAGTGCTACAATTGATTTTTGAAGCTAGAACCCTTGGTATCCCAGTATTGCTTGGTGAAATCAGTATGAACAACGTTCAAGCGTTAGCAGTATGCAAGTAAATTCACACAGTTGGTAACGCTAGAAATTGATGATTCACTACGTATGTGACGGATCCGGTACAATGTTAGGGCCTTTGCACACGAACGGTCAATCCCCCGACCGGCTAAAAACCGAAAATTATAGATACACTGCCTCTAAAAAGTTTTTGGACAATTTTAAGCGCGACCTGCAAGATAGGCAACTATACTTACGTTATAACAGAACGGCTAGTTACATTTGTCAACATTGGCATTATAAACATTATTTGCAACGATATTACGAGGTTACTAACCATTTTTTATAAACACCGTTTCAAGCGTTCAAAGAACGTGTTCTTACCTGCACATACATATGTATCTAAATTGTACCCTTAAGTTTTAAATTCTTCTTCGCCGAGTTTTCTACTTATTTATGTTCCCTGTTTAAATAATTAAAAAATTTGAATTGTTATTTTTAATAAAATAAGTTCCACCCATAGCTCGAATAATGATAAACTGTATGGCTAAATGTAAAACTACTGTACTAATTAGCCTAAGAGTCTTAATATATCCGGATTAAATTAAAGTCAACATTCCGATTTGCAAAGAAAATATTATCACCATTAAAACGTAATTAGTGGTCAAACAACGGTATAAATTCCCATTAATTCCCATTTAAGTTATCTGTATAAAAAATTAAAAGATACATAAATCTCCATAAAATTAAGTCTAATTTCTTATGCAGAACGCTAAAAAACTATTTAATATTTTATTTAAATGTTTGTATTTTACATACTAATAATGTGTGTAATATCCATTATTGGTTATACACTTCCATAGACGGTTTGGCACCGAATTGATTAAATTGGCACATACATTAGCTCTTCTTAATCGTTCCCATACTGTATTAATATGGCGATGCAAGTTCAAATGCGGTGACTTAGGTGGCCAACGGATTCTTTCCACTCTTGGATGTTGTAAGAACCGTATGCCATATGTATAAAAAAATTGTCCTGCACAAACTGAATTGGTCTTTCGGGATAAACTGCTCGTACGGAGAACAACATAACGTAAGCTTGAGCAGTTAAACGTGTTAATTTCCCTTGGCCAGCATCACTCATCTCCAATAAGCAGCACTAATTCTTCTACTTTTTTTGTTGGATTGCACATGTTTTAACTTATATCTAGAATTACGTGGCCTCCAAGGAACTTTTTTACTATCTTAGGAAGTGCAGAAGGTTTTTTTCATTTGACAAAACAACACCTCTCCAATCTACATATAATGTTCTTCCGAGAACTGCAATCTTCAGTAAGCATTTTCTTCAGTTATTACAGGTTTCTGTACAGGTCGGTAGCAGCTTATTCCTTCAGCTTTCAAAGTATTCGTTATTGTTTGCAAACTGCATTGTAGCTATAGTATTTCGCGAATGGTGGCGGAAGTTGTAAATGGAGCATCTTGCATAATGTTGTCTTTTTCAACTCTGGATGAGAGAGATAGTCTTCCACTTCTATAAGCGGTCTGCAAAGGACGATCATTTTCCGCGTCATGTTCTTCGGGTTCTAATGAACCACACACTTCTAATAAAATAAATAATAGTTAATTAAAACTGTGCAAAAAAGTTTACGTTTACTGAAAGGTACTGATAAAGTAATGTTATTAATTTAAGTAAAAAAGTTACGCCTTTCAAATTAACAGTACAAAGTTAGAAAAATCAAATAAAATATAGTTAAGAATTTGTTGCGAAAGAAAAAAATTGTAACATTCTTACTTTTTTAGTTATGCGTTTTTCTGCTAACTTGAGACAAATTAACAGTACACCACTCAAAAAAGTGCTTTAATGAATCTATTTCTTGTTTAAAATGTGTGTAGAATAATAATAAAGCTATCAGTTTTTTTCTTTTGCAATTAATTAACAACAATTTAGCCACAAATTTAACACACATTTTAAATCAAATACCGATTCATTAAAAAACACTGCTTAAAATGGTGTATTACTAACTTGTCCCAAGTTGAACGCATAATCAGAAAAATAAAAAAGTTACAAGTATTTTCTTTTGCAAGAAATTAGTAACAATTTCCTAATTATATTTTATTTGGTTTTGCTAACTTTGTATTGCTAACTCGAGGAACGTAAAAAACTTGATACCCAATTACTATCTAAACTGAAAATTTTATAATTTTATTATAAACAAGTTCCTGTGATGTAGGCGAATAATTGTGCAACCTGAATTATACATCATATCATCCATTAACTTAAAAACGACATTAGCATACCTATAAAATAGATGTATATCTATGCTTAAAATTGAAAAGACTGCTAATATTAACGATTATTAACAAACGCAAAATAAAAAATTATCTTACCGATAAACCCATACGTGCAGAGATTACTCAGATAAAAAATCTACATTCTCGTAAAGCAATAATCTTCCCTCTAGTTTTTAGTAATAACTCTGCTTGTTCAAGAAGACGTGGCATTTTGCACAAAATTGACACACAAAAGAGCGCTAAATATTATACATTACAAAATGAATTTTAAGTAACCCCTTGTATACCCTACTTATCAATGGCGGTCCTAAACTTTGCGGAGCCTTGAGTAGAAGGGAGCATTATTGAAGGTATGGAATACGCTCCAGGAGAACGGGGGGTATTCCTTATTCTCAAATTTTAATTCAATCTTTGATTTTGGTGTTAATACGATAAGTACTAGTAGTAAAAGTAGGAAAACATTTAGAAATTTTTGTTTAATAGGTAATTATACTAGTTTTATAATCAACAATCCTAGGATTTTCAAAATAATTGAGATGAAATTAATCAAATCCAAATGATTCCAAAATTCATTAAGTTTGCCAAATGTAATATTTTGCACCCTATGTAGATTTATTAACATTGTCAAAAAAAGCAAAATAATGAATAAAAGTAAAGGAAAAAAGTATATAATAATATAAATTTAAAAAGAGTTTAAACATTATAAATTGTTGTTTAGTAATTATTTGGTGAAATAGTTATACCTTTTTGTATTATTATATTTGTTGATGAGTTATTGTCCTTGTTTTATTATTATTTATTGTTTAAAGCAAAATGCTATATTATTTCTTTATTTTGGGCTATTTGCATTTTCTCATCTTATTTTTACACGACGTTTTTTTAAAGCGGGGGTTTGCCTCGTCTACTTAGAATTTCTGCGTTACCTCGAAATTTGATAGGGCAATTATTGCGATATATATATTTTTTTAATAGCATGGAACAGCTATTAAAATTTTGGAATTTTTTAGCATGCTTTTAAATTTCTGTTGAACATTTTTAACCCCAAGTAAAAAAATTTATACTTTTCCATTGGCCCAATCATTTTTGTTTGCTATTGCGTACTTTACATGAGGTATAATTATAAATAAAAATTTAAGAAAAAATAATTAAAAAATTATTCAAAATGCAAAAATTTAAAAAAATCATGTTACTCGTGTGCGGCCCATAAACCCGTTCTGGGTTCGAGAAAAAGATGATCATATAATGGTTTAGTAAAGAATACAAATAACAATGTATTGAAAACATTTTTTTATAATATGTAAAATCATACACCAATTATTTAATAAAAGTTCTATTTTTCAAATTTTGTCATTTTACTTATATTCAAATTTAAAAAAATAACAAACGATGTAAACAAAGCACAAAAAAATGCAAACTACGAATAAACGTTGAGAGTTTGTAATGGAAATTAAGATTGCAATTATTCAATTACTAATTACGTTCTAATGATGATACTCGTTTACAAAAAAAATCGGAATGTTGACTTTAATTTAATCCGGATATATTAAAAATTTTAGGCTAATTAAAACAGCAATTTCATAGTTGGGCATGCAGTTTAAATTTATTATAGCTATCAATGAAACTTATTTAATTATAAAGAACAATTAGAATTTTGTTTAATTAAGGGTTATAAGATTCATTTAAAACTTAAGCAGAAAACACATAAATACATAAATGAAAAATTCGGCGTAAAAAAATTTTTAATTTTAGGGTACAATTTGGATAGATATTGGCAGGGGCTCATCAGCAGTAGGAGATACACTGTAATGTAATTTCCACAATTGCATTGACACACACATTGACATTGCTTTATCCACAATGTATATTACGTTGTGGTTTTATTCCGCAAATTTATTCAAAACTGTTTTGAATTTTGCGGAGTGTTAAATCAATTTCAACGTGTTACCACCATTATAGCTATTTACAATATTAATTAAATTTTGCTTAACTGCCACGATACAAAACTTTCATTACTGTTAAAAAATTGTGTAAAATACATTCGTATTTCCTTCCCAGTCTTTGTTCTTTGCAAATTTTGCTCTCTTGGTATGTATGAAGTTTACAACTTCTAACGCATCGTCAATACGAAAACCATTTCTCGTTCTTAACAAACTGTTCAAAATACAGCTTGCTTTTACAATGTCGATGGCAAAGTCGGGATGTACGTCTTTCGATTGCTGGAAGATTCTACATTTGTTGCTAAAAATGCCAGATCAACACTCAACATAACGCTTAACAGGTGATAAATAATAATTAAATACACGTTGTTGCTGTGTTAAGTTGTTTCTACCAAATTGACGGTTTATTATTTAATCCAAAAGCCACATCGCCAACTAAAACATATGGCAGAACCGGATTTTCTGTTTGTGGTAAGCATATTGGACCACGCATATGCAGAGAATCTGAATGTAACGCATAAAAAATGTTGATTCTTTAAATACTGAGGAATTACATTCTTTACCGTATGCTCCCATATTGAAAACAGTATGATGTATACATAACTGCCAACAATACGACAGAAAAAATATGTTTGTAGTTATAGAATAATTAACCACTTCGCTATGGCTTAACAATTCTAATGTGATTCCCATCTATGGCCCCTAAACAGTTTTGAAAATTAGCATTTTTTTCAAATCCTACTTTGCATTCATTCCACATATTTTCTGATGGTAGTGGGATGCATTCGTCAAGTAGAACTTCCCAATTTTTTTTGCATACATACCTCACAGTTTGGCGTATTGTTTATGTTCGTAATCTATACGCGTAATGAACGTCTGTAAAAGTCATTCCGCTTGCCAAATACCTGCAAGAATATAAAACACAACTACAGAAATAGAATAACAATAAAATGTTATAAAAAAAATCCTTAAATCAGGCGCTGGTATTAAAAAACTCAAAAAAGTGTATATTTTGCGATCAGTTACAATTCTTTGCAAAAACACTCGAACACAGAAGAAGAAAATGAAGGAATACATTACTAATCCATGCAATCCAACTCTATCTATTTACCTCTAAACGAGCGGCATCGAAGGCTTTACCTACAGAAAAGCAAGCTACAGCAAAGAAGAAGCGTCGAGACGATTTTCAAACCAGATTATTAAATATTTTGAAACAACCGGACAGCAGGTACACCCACATTCAGTATAGATAAATTGTTTTTCGATTCTATTTTGCCGACTGTAGAAAAATTAGACGAAAATGACAAGCTTCAATTTGGTGTAGAAGTTTTACAGCTTTTACAGGGTTTTAAGCAAAAGCAAAGATGTCCTCCTTCTACAAATACTTTTGCTATCAATGGATTGCTATCTTTGTTTGCACCAACTCAAGTCATATGACAGTAATCACAACCAGAAATTGGCATCAACATACCATACATTGCAACGCCATGTTCATCTGACTCAAATACATCTCTCTATAGCAATACTAAACATGAATGATAATTTTGTTTATTTAGTTTGTTTGCTGTATTTTTTTATCTAAATGTATTTAGTTCTAAAAATCTCATTTTGATTCAATTTCTTACCTAATTGTAACTGCAATCATTTCTGCCGCTGGTATGTATTGTTTGTTGATTTGTTTCTTCGCGGGCTATATGATTCTCCAAACGGCATCCTAAAATAATTAAAGAAGTTTGCTTCTTAGGATTTCAAACAACGTGTAAAATGCTCCTACTGTACTCCTTTCTGCTATCAGTGTATGAATCCATAATTTCCTTGCTAATGCTTTCTTGTATTTTCTTTGCCTTACACTAAATAAATAGAGCGATCTTCTTTGCTTATTTAATTTTTAAAAATGCACGAGAATATATGCAAAGTTCCTCTACGTCGTATGACAGTAAAGCAAAAATTATAGTAAAAAATCCTAACACACGAAGAGCTAGAACAATTTTTAAATGAACAATTTAGTGACGACGATTATCTGTGGCAAGATAGTGATATGGACTTTGACGATTAAGATGGGGGTGATGACAAATATTTGGAAAATTTCAAACCAGATAAGAAGGGTTACTTTGAACTACATGAGATCGGTTTATTGCAAATCCTGTACCACCCATTTGTGAACAGGGCGACTGCTTGAATGTATGGCAGGATGTAGAAAATCCTGTGTCAAACTTTTCATTTTGAAGTAGAAAAGAGCTGCTTTTGACTGTACCAGAAAATGAAAAACCAATTGATTTTTTCTGGTTCTTTTATTTGATGATGAATTTGTCAATCGTATACTAGAAGGAAATTTTTGTTCTAAAAATATCTCTGATCGTTCTAGAATTACAAACTTAAAACCGTTCCAAAGATCTGAATTTCTAATCTTCTTAGGTTTATTGTTTCTCACGAGAACTGCCCAATGTAGTAGATTACAAGATTATTAGAAAACTGATCCGCTTTTCAATGTAAAGGGTTTTCGGACCATATGAGTAAGGACAGGTCTTTGCTCATATTAAGATGCACATTTTGTACAAAATCCAATAAAAAGTGCACCCGAGATCGATTGTATAAAATTCAACCAGTTATTGAATTTTTTAATAATAACAAAATATATAACACGTGCTATCCGAGACAAATCAATGATGTTATGAAGAGGACGCTTTGTCTTTCGACAATATATAAAAGACAAACACCATAAGCTTGGAATAAAATTATACATGTTGAGGAAACCAAATGATACAGTGCTTGAAATAGAAGTGTATACTAGTGCAATGAACAGCAAAGGAGGTAATGGACATACATCTAAAGTAGTTATGAAGTTTCTACAACATAAATTAAATTTTAGTTAGAATTATTCAAGAATGAAACATTTTCTACTGAGACATTGAGATCAAATTGCAAAGATAATCCTAAAGATGTAGTGACAACTAAACTACCAAAAGTTTTTGTTATTATATATATTTTACTTCATTTTTATGTTTTATTAAAAGTTTACACTGCTAGTTTTTTTTTATATCATACCTGAATTTTCGATAATTCCATATCTGGTACACTACGCATATAGGCAGTTAAGTTATGTCATTGTGTTCACGTCCCCCGATATGGCACGTGGCCTGATTCTTTATGACACATCGTATAGACACTTCTTAAAAGTAAAAAAATACCCTATTGGGTTTTCATATTAAAACATTTTCAGAAAATTCATTCAGCAAATTGTGCCTAAAATTGAAATTTCACTACCCAGCGAACGTGTTAAAGAGAAGAAATTTTACCACAAAAGCAGATATGACGTTTATGATTTTAAGTAAATTTAACTCATCACTTTGCAACTGTAAATGTACTGCACTCATTAACCATAAGTCTACCCATTAAATGATATGATAGCTCTTCATCTGTTGTTAAAGAAATCCAGTACTTCTAAAAAGCACCGGATTTCTGTGTGTTACATTTAAAAGTTTCATTGTTTTTACTACAAAGTGTGTCAAATAATCTCTAATAACGTACTATCAATGTTGGAATGTTTTTAGGCTTGGTCGTAATTTCTTTTTGAGAGCCGAAACACGAAGTAGAACTGGGCTATTGCCGTATTGTCGTTCTAAGCCGAGAGTCGCTTATAATCGTAACCAAGATAACCGCAAAAACTTGAGATTTTTTTAGAATTGTTTTCATATAATCGCATAAAAAGATTTCAACGTCTTTAGCCATTTTATCAATTCTTCTTTACGAAAAATGTTTGATCAAAAGAATTTTCCTGATATCTAACGCTGTTTTATGCTGATGAACATTAACACTTCGTTGACTGTCGGTAAGATTAATTCTTCACCCATTGTGTGTGTTGTTTCCAGGTTTTGCAATTAACAATAAATTACTACATGAAACTCGTAATCTATCATCTTCTTGCCTTAGGAACTTTAAAAAAAAAATTGATATTTTCGGCTGATTCAAACTTTTTTGTGTGGTTTAGTTTGCTTCGTTAAAAGATCTTTGCAACTACATTTTTTAGAAAGACAACCTACATTTTTTTTTAAATAACTGTCGCTGCTTGAGTGTATCACAACACCTAAACCAGTTTTAACCTGCATTTTTGTCTAATTTAAACTTTGCATATACTGTTCAATTTTATGGGTTACTGTGTAATTATATTTTAATATAATTATCGGGTAATTAACATACAATTAACAACTAATGTCTAATGATTTGCGACTAATACTATAGTAATGACCCAAGATTAAACATAGTTTATGACCAGGCAATTAACTAATTGTTAATAGCGATTAAATCTTGTATATAAATAATTACTAAATTTAGGTCATTTTTATCAGTTTTACAATAGATGTTTTTCTGTCAAATTTTTTATTGGCAATCGTTATAATAAGTTAGATGAAGTATTTGGAATGTTTTTGGAACGCCATCCTGTGGTAAAAATACCACGTTTGACATATAGAAAACTATAAATTAATATGGAAGGTAGAAAAGTTGTCATTGGATTTAATGACAGCGAAAGCCAATGATCTATTGACAAGTAACGCTATCTAAATCTCAGTTATAAAATAGGTTAGGAACACTGTCGGTATAATTGTGAAAAACAACATCAGAATTAGCGGACAGCTGTTTCGTTCTCTTGGAACTCATCGGCGCTACACACCGATGTGTGTATGTGGAAACACATCGGTGTATCCTAGCGCTGACGAGTTCTAAAAGAAGGAAACAGCTGTCCGCTAGTTCTGATGCTGTTTTATAGTTCGGATTTTGACGGCGTTACTTGTCAAAAGAACATTGACTTTCGCTGTCATTAAATTCACCTTCCCTACTAATCTATAACTTTTTAAATAAAGTATATAATAAAACAAAGTATAATTAATGTTTCTAGTAATGCTAGCAAAAGTGTGACGAAACAATATTATAAACCAAATAATTAACTTTTTTTAATTTATTAATTAATTTATACTATGCTAGACTTTGTTTGTCAAATCAACATTTCTAAAATACTTAAAACTTTATATTTACATATGTTATATAAACATAGTACAAAAAACTTTTGGTTACACAACTGCATTAAAACTAATCAAAATCAATTAATAGTGAGTATGAGAAAGTATGTAAATAATCGACAATAAAATATTAATTTTCAACCAACGTTTTGCATGCAATTAAAATATATATATAACCAAATTAAACAAAGTATATTAAAAATTGTTTAATACAAATTGTAAAGATAATATTTTTCTGTGATACAACATTAATTGTGTTTTTAACTTTTTATTTCCGTTGTGTTAAAGTCAGTTTGGATAATATCACTTTATCGTGTTTTTGCTGATGTGTTGTTCTTGCGACATGTTTCTACCGACGATTTATAAAATAGTGATTTAAATACCTTCTTGGTAAAGCTTTTTTAAAATCTTGTAAACTGTGGCGCTGTAATCGGTTTATTCCAAAACATTGCTATCATCCATCTTACAAACATTCGCCGATACATTTTTTCTAACCTATCTTTACTTTTAAATAAACTGACGTTTGGAGATTCAGACTAAACATTTAGTTTATTCCTTACTCAAGGTCACGAGATAATGAAACATCTAATACGATAACAAGTTTTTGTAACAGTCACTGATATTTCTTCCAAAACTTATAACTCCTGTTTTTGATCGAAAAATTGCAACATAGACAAATTTCATCGGTCTTTTTATAATTTACAAATATGTGTCGCTTTTAACAGTTTATCTTCTTTTGTTGATGGTATAGCTTTTTAAACAAGTAACTTTTAAATGACACAAATTTACAAAAGATTTATTTTGACAACCTTTGGACTAAATTTGGTCGCTTTATGTAGTAACGTCTGCATGATCCACAAGCAAATTCTATTACGACATAAACAATCTATTAGCGCAAATATTTGTGATTTTAGTAGTTGACTATTATTTAAAAAGATTTTGAATCTAAGCTTTGTGTTTTTAAGTTTTGGGTCTTTCTAAAAACATTTCCAGATATGAGTCAAAATTCTTGGATGAGATGATATTCTTAGCTTGGTTTTTACGCTTGTCTCATATTCTCAATTCTAAAGTAAAATTATCTAACTTCTTGAGTTAAGTAGAGTCAAGCTTTATTATTTAATTATTGCTACTGACACATACTCATTGGAGACCGCGAAAAACGCTTATATCGTCAAGTTTATAGTAGATAATTTTCAGTGTCTTATAACGGCGATAACCTAACTTAACTTTAGGTAATTAGTGAGCTTAGGTTCAGAACTTTAAAGAAGTAAGTTACAGAAAAATAGTTTTCGTATACAGGGTGTGTATAAATTGACAAAAAAGCTACACGCTGCACAGTGAGCCGGTTCTCGGAAAACGCGGACAAAAATTAATGTATTTGGAACAGAAAGTAGTATATAAGAGTTTTTAAGGTCGCTGATTATGAGTTTTATATTATTTTTAACAATTCAAAATGGCAGATCCAAAATGGCGCACAGAAATAAAAAACAAATTTGATTGGAATTACAAATTGTTTACAAGGATTTTCACGTTCACTGATAATGAATTTAATAATGTTTTTAAGAAGGTAATATAAAAACACTGTTTATTTGTTGTATGTTCTATTTATTCTTAAAAAGTTGACTGTTACGCCTTAAACATAATTATTCGCTATAGTCAGTGGAGCAGACGTTCGAATCAGAAGACTCCTAACCGCCGAATACGTACGCAGTTAATAATTGTATGGCTCCTATGAAAGACTTCCGCTTTTTTTTGGGGTGTCGTTAGCAAAGTCGAGATAACGGGATCGGAAGACGCAAGCAACCACTGAAACTCGTCTCTTATAGTGCTCTCACTAGAGTTTTCTTGCAAGTAATTTTTTCTGTATTTCTTTACGTCCTTGTTTCGCAATTTTGCGCTTCTTCGGACAGTTGACCTATTGCAAATTGTGTTTAAAATGAATCAAATTTCATGAATGGACGTTGACATGCAGTACCACAAAAAACTTCGTACAACATCTTTGCAGTTTTGAGGCAATATTTTTTGAAGAGCTCTACATTCACAGCGCAACCCCTAGACAAAACTTGCTGCGCGATTTAGCAGTTCAACGTCCAAACTCAAAATTTGTTAGTTAGTTAGCAAAAAACTCCCATCAGTGTTACCATCATTACTGTTACTAAACTATCCCACTTTTGGAGCATCAATAATGAGCCCAATTCGCAATTTGAAACCTTTCTGTATGTTCTGTTTTTGCAGTTACACCTTTTCTTTGTCTTTTAACGATCGCGCTTGCCATTTCTTGTGTCGTGTTCAGTTTATACCCTAAATATAAGAAAAACTCCATAAAGTGGATCCAAGCGTGTAACGTTGCTAAACCGTAACGCAAATTTAGTTCGTTTACTGGTAATAAACAAACTGCGTCGAGATCGTTGAATCTTAGACGTAGCTCCGCTGGCTTTACGTCAATCATCGTATAAATAAGCTTAAAATTAACAGTAATTTCTTTTCCGTCGATAATTGTCACATATGGGAAAAGTTTGGTTATTTGATCTTCCACATAGCTATCTTCGTTCAAGGTTGAAGTAACGTTTTCGTGAAGTATTGTAATTTAATTGAAGAGCAAAATCTTGGAGAAGACGGTCTGGATTTTGCTAAAACAATACATTTTTATCGTCACTGTTGGTTATTTTTAATGGCACAAGTAAAGTCGATAAAACACTCGCGTCTGACGCATCCTCGTCTTCAAACTTCTGTTTATATTGCTTTTGTCCAGACGAACCGTCAAATCCATATTTTGCAGTCAATTTTAAATTACGGAGAAACAATTCTGCTTGTTATGTGATGCAATAACTATTGTAAAGAAATTTCCGCTAAAGTCTTTGCAACATTAATATCCAGCGGATAACATCAAGTTTTAGCATCTGAAACTTTATGATACAAAGAATAAACTTTAACGTGGTTCTTTAATTCTATATTGCATCATTTTTCGTTCTACTAAATCGGAAAGAGCAAAGTCGGTGGGAATTTGGACGGTAGCTTTGTAAGCTGCGTTATACTCAGTAGCATGCGATGGAGATGAAGTAGTAATGTCCTTGACAATAAAGGCATCAACGGCGGTTTCAGAAAAAAAAACTCATACTCGTTGCAAAGGCCAATTCCACAGTGTTGTACGCCTTCAGTAACTCGCCTGACCCCCGCCTTTTTACCCGAGCAGACAATTTCTCGAAATCTTCGCTAGGGCAACCTCTGGATGTCAAACTTCTAAAAAGTTCATCATTTTTTGGCTTACGTGTTTCCACATCTTCCTCAAGTACTTCAAAGTAAATCAATGACAATCTTTATTTTATTCCTTAATGTGTTTTTGTGACAACAACTTTATTTCAATTTTAAAATCGAACTTAATTTGTTGTTATTACCTGCAGTTGTATTCTTCTCTTGAGTCACTCTTTATTCTCCTCAAAGCGTGAGACCATTCGGTTCGGTTGCAATCGAACCACTTAGTTTTTAAGATGTGGAAGAGGTTTTTAAGTGCCACCTTGTCAATTGCATGTCTGTCTATTTTCTGAGCTATGAAAATTTCCACTTGGTGCCCTTTTTTGCCATATTCAAAAGTGAGGTGCTGTCTAACGGCATCAAAAATTTTCTGCCGGTGACAAATAATTCAAGTGGAATTTCTTGTTATAAAATAATAAAAATATTAATTATAAATGTGTAAATAAAGTAAATATACAAATGTTGAATCAACGTCGAGCCAAACATAAATCATGTCAATTTCTAATCGAGTTTAATAGACCAAAAAAGGAAAACGATGTAAAAAAGAAGAGGCAACTTCGGACAAGAACTTTTTAAAAAAAAATAATCTACATACTTCATATTTTGTTGCCAAATTATACGATTGACGACTATGGATAATGTTTGCTTATCTTCATTTTTACCTTTCATCACGTTAGTTTTACAAAAAACACGTTTCAATCTTAGTTATACAGGGTGTCCCACGAGGTACTGTACATACTGAAATGGTATGTTCCTTAGGTCAATTTAAGTAGAAAATGTCCTATAAACATAGGTCCAATTCGCCATAGTTACACAGATACAAGCGTTCAAAGTTTATAAATGCTCACACATTTTTTGAAAATTAATTATTCTTAGTCAACTGGGAAACAAAAGCCGAACAATATGTCATTTATTGCTTTCTTTTCTACTAATGTCACAGTCGATTTTATTAAATGAAGTGTAATTTAAATGCAAAATGCCTTCTCATTTTTCTAACGAAGAGTATGCTGATATCATTTACATTTATGGACTTTGTGATGGAAATGCGAGATATGCCGTTAGGGAATATGAACGAAGATTTCCCAACAAGAGGGTGCCAAATCACCAAACCTTTTCTTCTGTGTTTCAACATGTACGGACTCATGGTTCATTTCCATCAGTTTCAACGAGATCTGACCGTCCTGTGCAGTTAAATGTGAATGAGCCGGAAAACATTCTACAGATGGTGTATCGGAGTACAGGGTTGAGTACTAGAAGAATTTCTTCTCGAACGGGACCCACCCGTATGTCAGTATGGCGAACATTACATGATGGGCTTTTGTATCCCTACCACATACAACAGGTTTAGCATCTAGAACCTGGAGATTTTGCTGCCCGGTTGAATTTCTGCCCCTGGCTACAAGTAAATCCATAATTAGTTCCATTCATTTTATTTAGCGACGAGGCGCAATTTACTAGAGATGGAGCTGCTCCACATTTTAGTCGGCATGTGACCGAATATCTAAATGTTGCTTACCCCAATAGGTGGATTGGACGTGGAGGCCCGCATGTTTGGCCACCGAGATCGCCCGATCTCACACCATTGGACTTGTATCTGTGGGGTCATGTGAAAGGCTTAGTATACGAGGTAAAAGTTAATACCAGAGCTGAACTAATACAGCCTATATTGGATACGATCAACAAACACGGAACAACCAGCAGGTGCTTCGAGCGGCTACTCGGTCCATTTTAGATCGCAGCATTTGATGTGATTTTTTTTTTGTTTTTTTTTATGTTTGTTTTTTTTATATTTGTTTTGTAGTTTACTTTTCTGATTTTTGTCCGGTTTTTTCGGATATCGGCCCACTGTGCGCTGCAGCATTTTTTCAATTCAATTTTGAATTGAAAATCCTAATGTTAAATTGTTATACAAAGTGTATTTGAAATACGAGTACAAACTGAAAGGATAGTTTTCTGGTGGCGTTAAATGAAAAGTTTTTTCTTTAAAGATTTGGTCTAAACCGACTCAGTTTTGAGATAATTGCAATTAAAGTTTTCGGTCAGTCTTGAAACATAAACAAATGCAAATTGTTTGTTGATCGTAACAATGCAGTAAATGATGGGTGTAAATGCTGTAAAACGTATTGATGCATTGTGTTAATTATTGTTTACTTTAATTTTTCATCGTCTACGAAATCAATTGTTAATAAAATAATTAAAGCAGATAGTAAAGTTTATTTCAGAATTACTACTCACCTAGCTTAAAGAAATGTACTTTGTGTACACGATCACGTTTATCTTTGGTTGTTACCAAAACAAGACTTAAAATTAAATGCAAAATTCTGCTTTGTTAAAACTGAGTTTGGCAATCTGATTTATTTCTGTCTCAATTTTTTAAGCGATTTCTTTTGTTGATGCTAAGTGATTCGTCTTAACGTACTAGTACTTCATAATAATTAATTTAAATTTCCTTTATTATGTACAACAGTGATACCGCTTTACTGTACGGTGAGTGTAATTATAACTTCCACACGTTATTCGATAACATTATTTTGTATTTATTTTTATTTTTGGTGTCGCGGAGACGAAATTTGCACTTCTTAGAACAGTTTAGTTTTATTGGTGGTGTCCATAACGTTAGGAAACTACAAGTCCGTAATATAAGATTTATTTTGCTAAAAAGTTTGATGTTTTGTAATGTTTAATGGAACTTTTATTTTCAAATATTTTGCTTGTATTTATGCTCTAATTTCACCTACTAAAATAACAACTCGTTAATTAGATGTACCTTGTATTGTACTTCGTTTTTCTTCAGGAATCTCTTTAAAAACTTACATTTAGCAACACCGTAAACTAACATACGACTGTAATACCTGCCGTTTCTATTTTACACATTACACATTAGTTTTGTAAAAAAAAACTTAATACCATTGTTCTTATAAAACTTTATGATTTAGCAATATGTGATTTGCTCTTCAATTTATTTATTGTCAGAATAATACTTAAGTACATAACAGTAATAATGTAAATTTAGAATGTATTTTCCCACAGGATTTTTTTTAGTCTTAAATGGTAGTAAGTCAAAGACACTAACCCCTAGAAAATGCTTCGAATTGAAATCTATCTATCTGTTTCTACGCAACTTTTGAGGTATCGTCTGGATTACTCGTTTGAATCATTTAGGTGTAATTTCTAATACCGCTGCGTTAATTCTTTCTGTAAGTTAGTCAACGTCTCAAAGAAGCGTTGCATACACTCTCTTTAATAAAACCCCAAAAAAAATTCTAGAGGATTCATATTTGGAGATACATTGTTATGGTGTATGTTCAACGGCATCTTGTCAATAGCTTGTTCCAATACATTAAAATATCCATTGGAAATAAAACGATTTGGTAAACAAATTGGCTCAAGAACTCTTTAGTTTATTATGCCCAGCTAAACGTTAATAAAAAACCTTCTTTGGTGACCATATTCTATAAATTCATGCGGATTTTTATTGGGCAAATAGTGAAGATTATGAGTATTAAATATACCATCTCTGGTAAACATACATTCATTGCTCCAAAAAATACGCCGGAAAAATTCGCTATCTTTTTGAATCAAATTTAAGTTTGTGTTACAAAAATTTAACCCTAATATCATAGAGAGGCTGAACTTTAGAATCGTGATATGGATAAAACAGGTTTTCTTGTAGAACCAAGTAAACAGTCTTGGAGCTAGGGTTGTTTAATGTTGAAGGTAACTATCGGGTACTTAGCGAAGAATCTTTGTGTACAGCGCCTAGAATTTGTTCTTTTAGTTGTATTGTACGCTTTTGTCTTGGTCGATCAGCATTAGCGTTTCTCGTTATAAATGACTCAGTTTCTTAAAATCGTTGATTCAGTATTCAAAATGTGTTTTCTCTAGGTTATCTTCGGTTTGGAAAACATGCCATACTCGTTTGCAGCCGCGTTAGCATTTCCATTACAGAAACCGTACCTTAAGTACATATCAGCATATTCACTGAATTGAAAAGCAATAACCAGGAACCCAAAAAACCCAGAACCACAAGAACTAATCAAAAGTACTCAAAAAAACCACGAAAAGAGCAAATATTATAAAAAAAAATGAAACAAGAAAGTCAAATAGAATACATAAATGTCAACATTTGACAAATGATGCTTATGATTGAAATCTGTTAAGATTGGATTAGAATAGAAAGTTTGTTTTACAACATTGTCAAATGTGTTTTTTGTAAAAATGCGTAAATAAAGAAATGTTCAAAACAAACTCTGAAGTCAAAACGAAATCGTTAACCAAACAAAAATATCAAAATTCTTTTATTATTTTTAATCCAGCTATGTGTACTAACAAATATCAAAACTAACACTTATTTATAGACCAAAAGTCTGAACTTTGAGAACCTCGTGAAGACGTATAAAGCGTGCTCAGACTTGTGTAAGGTTCTTGAGCTGAACGCTTATCGGTCGACCCGTTTAGCTTAGGGTAGCACCTTTAGCAAAATTAGAGGTATCAGTTTCAACGCGAAAAAGAACGTCGTTCTCAATAGCAGCTAGAGTCGCGTTAGCGATAGAGTTTTTAAAAAAGTTGAAAGCAGCAACAGCCTTCTCTGATAGGGGAAAAGATGCTTTGGTCAAGAAACGGCAAATTTTAACTAAAATCGCTGGAATCCATCGACAATAATAAGCAAACGTTTTGAGAACTCTTTGCAGGGAAGCAGTATCGCTAGGAACAGGTAGGTTCATTAACGGAACTAGTCTCACTGGTTCTGGTCTGATAGTTTTGTTTTCAACAATATACCCCAATAACCCAATAGACACACGTTTCTTCGTTTAGTGTTAGATTATACATTTTAGCAACGGCAAAAATTTTTTGAAAAACTCCTATCATGCTCTTGCTGGTCTCTTTCATCAATTGTAATATCATCCAAATAAAAAAGCGTATCCTTTAGTTGTTCCTTCTGAATTAAGGTTTGAGTAGTCCTTTGGAAACAATGCTACACCATTAGTAACTTCGAAGCGAACTCGTCGGAATTGGTACAATTTACCATTAGCTTCGAACGCTGTATAATGCTTCTCAGAATCAATGATTTGCAGTTGATGGTAGGCATTTTAAAGATTAATTCTATTAAATACGTTATATTTTAATATTCAAACTATTTTTGAAAGATTTTGAGACTTTGGAAGTCTCGTAGTCTCTGTTTGAGCAATAAAATGTTATATTGAACTTGTTCCTGTCTAAATTGGTCGTTTTTTTCTCATGGACTTTTAAAACCCGAGCCTAATTTACACATGTTGTTACACAAAATAAATATTCTAACGAGTTTTAAACTAATTTATTTGCAAACGAAATATTTACACGATTAGCACTAAATTTTATAAACGTAGCTAATGAAATATAACAATATTTAAGAAAAACTGCTGTTTATCTAAACCGGTATTTGTTTATGTTAACAACACGTCCACTTACACACCGTATTTATATTCACTTGATACACTTTTATTTATCTAGCACACGCGTTAAACACTTTATTTATTTACACAGAAATTTGAAAACTAAACTGGATCTTCCTACGAACGCTTATATATATTCAGAATGTTGCACGTTTTTCGATTATTGTTTTGAAGCTTTCAATTACTTCAAGAACGCTTCAATATTATGGCAAAAGTATGTTGTCTTATAATTTCTATATTTACAATAATAAAAAAAATAAAATTTTTTGTTTATTTATTTTATGGTTTATATCATTTATTTGAATAATTTCTTTTAGTCGCAAATAAAACAAAAAATTGTAAACAATAGTGAGTCTGTGCATTTTGAAATTATTAATAAAGTTATTGAATGCATAGGTTCCATTAACTTGATGTGTGTGCCTATAGGTTGTCTACTCTCCGGATTTTTAACACAACCTATTGGCAGAAGACGTGCAATGCAAGTTATAACAATTCCATTGGCAGCGTCGTGGTCAATTTTTAAATTTGCTAATGCAGTTTGGCAAATTTACTTGGCTTTATCAATAACTGGATTATGTGGTGGTCTAGTTGAAGCACCTGTAAGTATTTACAAAAACGTAGGTAATATAAATGACCTTATTTGTCATAGGTTTTAGCATATGTATCAGAAATAACAACACCAAGACTAAGAGGAATGTTATCCGCAACAAGTACTTTAAGTGTAACATTAGGAGTTTTACTTCAATTCCTCGTAGGAACCTTACTACCGTGGCGAACGGTTGCTTTAGTTTGTTTAGGACCTCCAATTTTATCATTTTGTTTACTAAGTTTGATGCCTGAAAGTCCACATTGGTTTATTATGCACAATAAATTAAATCATGCACGTAAAAGTTTGGCATGGTTAAGAGGATGGGGAAAAGTAGAAGATGTAGAAGAAGAATTTGAGGCAATGTGTCGTGGTCATAAATTGATTGTGTATAATAATCCGCTTAAAAATCGTGTTGATAATCCAGCATTTGACGGTAGTTTCAGTAACGTAAATGATAATCAAAAACCGATATCTACTGAGACTAAATCGTTTATCAAAGAAAAAATAGAACATTTTAAATTATTTACGCGTAAGAGTTTTCTTTGGCCATTTGCCATGGTGTCTTTTATTTACTTTTTAACGAACTTTACTGGTGCGTGGACTTTACAAACGTGCGCGATAAATGTTTTTGCAACTTTGAAAGCGCCAATGAATAAATATTACGCAACTATACTTTTAGGACTAGTAGAATTTTTAGGTTGCACTCTAAGTATTTTTTTTTGTACGTTATTGTGGAAAACGGGTCATGGGTTTTATGTCTATATGCGCAGTTGCGTTATGCGACATAGTTGTTGGTGTTTACGCACATATAAATGCGATACATTACATTGAATTTAAACCAGACAATTTACCATCAATACCAACGATTGACGAACATAATTGGATACTTTTAGTATTTTTAATTCTCATCGCTTTTACTGGTCACTGCGGTTTGAGAGTGCTTCCATGGATATTAATTGGGGAAATATACTCGCACGAGACAAGAGCAACAGGCTGTGGGGCGGCAAGTGCAATGTCATACGTTTTTGGATTTTTTGCAAACAAGATTTTTTTAACTATGATTAATTCTTTAACTATTGCGTGGACGTATTGGTGTTACGGAATAATTGCGTTTTTCGGTTGCTTAATTATGTACTTTATTCTTCCAGAAACTGAAGGGAAACCGTTACAAGAAATTACAGATCACTTTTCAGGAGTTTCAAAATTAGACAATAAAGTTAGAAGAAAAAATACTAATAAAAACGATGTTGTAGTGTAATTAATTATAAAGTTAAATCCGATTTGTGTTTTGCGTACCTTCAGTGAAGCTTTAAATTATTATTTTATTTCAAAATAAGGTTGTTTAAATTTTTAAAAACATAAATAAATAAATAAATAAGGTAGGTATGTTATATTATAATCGATGTAGCTTAAAACTAGTTTCAGCCAGAAAGCTACGAAATTCTTTCGTAGATATTTTTCTTTTTTTTTTTAATTTTATTATATCGACTCGTTTCTGAAGGAAACATTTGCGCCGGTAAATAATAAAACCACTTAACTCACATCTTCCACGCATAAACAATAGTTTATGGTAGAACGAGTGTTACAATGACGACAATTGTAATGTGAGTAACTTTACAATGTCGGAGTGTTACAAAAAAGGAAATTAGAACACACGCTTTTCATATAATGAAAGATTATGCTTTAATTTAGATTATTTGTTGATAAAAACTACAACACATATGTATAGCAGCAATTTTCCATATATTATAATTGGTAAAGTTGTTGTAATCATCATGTCCCTACTTTCTAATTTAAAATTTCAAAATAGTTGAGATTTATATTATTATACTGATGATTTTAATATTTACGAAACTCAATCTGACAGTTCTGAGTAGCGACTAGACATTCATTTACGATCTCGGTAGGTCTACTTTAAGGAAGCAAGCCTGTTCTACGCAAACATCAATTTTCCTCCATTCCCAAAACCCAAACCCAAAACCTAGAAGAAATCATGTCCTACTTTCAGCCCTGACCACAAACCATACTATCATTTCTAAACTCCATTTTTTACCCCGTTCACAACTCGCACTGGACGAACGTAAGAAGGTAGGTTCAAGCTTTCAAATTTTTGAACTCCAAATAACAAATGAAAAAAGGCTCTCAGTACCCAGCCCTCCTGGAAACGTTGGTTATCATGACATCTCAACCGAAGCGTCAGAGGAAGAGAGGGTGCTAACAATGACTGTGTTGAACCAGGCTGCCATATAATGACGGTTTGAATAGCTTCGTTAATTGTAAGATCTATAACAAACATTGACAAACTGGAATATGAGTTGGATAAAATAAAGTGAGACATATTAGGTTTAAGCAAGACGAAAAAGAGGTAGAAAGAATACATAACACTACTCTCTGGTTCGCATTTTATTAATAAAGGAGATAAATACACCGAAGTAGGGTTCTTAATACGCCCAATAATGTCATCTATTCTGAAAACATACGAAGTTATACCTGACAGAGTGGCATATATTGTCAAATTTACGCCCCAACCTGCGACCATACTGACGAAGAATTCGAAACATTCTACGATAAAATTAAAAGTGCATTCCAAGAGTCTCCATCGACATACAGAATACTTATAGGAGATTTCAACGCAAAGAAGAGAAAACAGAAACCCCGCTTGGAAAATATGGCTATGGAGAACGCAATGAGAAAGGCAAAACACCACTATGAACGAATACAATTTATAGTCCATGAGCTCCTTCTTTAAACAAACCCTAATAGAAAGTAAACCTAGATAAATCCTTATGGTACTGTCAAAAAAAATTAGCTACGTTCTGACTGATGGTAAACATATAGTTTAAGACGTCTGCGTAATAAATAGATGTGACATTAGTAGCAATCGTAGGACAATAAGAGCAAAAATCTGTATTAATAAAAATCTGGAAAGAAAACAAAAACACGCGCCAATTAAAAAAAACACTATAAAGCAACACAGAAATGCTAATAGAAAGTGTACAACAGGCAAAACAACACCAGCCAAAAAACACAAAGATAGACACACAGACACAAAGTCTGATAGACACACAATCAAAGCTAAACGAGCAAAATAAAAAAGAACAAAATAATATAACAATTTGAATAAACGGATTAGAAGGAACGTGCGGGAGCATAAAAAGAAAGGAATAAAAATATGTCTAAGACCGAGTCTCGGGAGAAGACAAATAATATGTTTGATTAGTAACAAAAAAAAATTACAAATAGAATAAACACACTCAAAATAATAGAATACTACTTTTAAGCGCGACCTGCAAGGTAGGCAACTAAACTTACATTATAACAGCTAGTTAAATTTGACCACATTGGCATTGTAGGCATTACTTGCAGCGATATTACGAAGTTACTAACCATTCTTTATAAGCACCGCCTTAAGCGTTCAAAGAACATGTTTATGTATCTAAATTGTACCATAAAGATATAATTTTTTTTCGCTAAATTTTCTATTTATGTATTTAGGTTCTCTGCTCAAGTTTTAAATAAATGCTATAGTTCTTAATTAAAAAAGTTCTAAGTCATTTATAATTGGATTTATAATTAAAATAAATTAAAAAAAGTTCCATTAATAACTCGAATAAATTTAAACTGCATGCCCAAATATGAAATTTCTGTTTTAATTAGCCTAAATTTTTAATATTTCCGGATTAAATTAAAGTCAACATTCCGATTTTTTTTTTGTAAAAGAAGTATTATCATCATTTGAACGTGATTAATGGTTGAACTTTGCTGATGTAACCGAATTTATGGATGATCTCAAACCTACTAGTTTAAGTATTAGACGGAAAGTATCTGTAACTCAAATTTACTTATCTATGTCTGGAGAGTTTTATTTTCAGGTGGTTTTTATGAAATCTTAATTATATTACAAGCGGCGAGAAAATTAATATTCTTTTAAAAAGATATTATCTTTAGTTAGATGTAACTGAACTGGAAATCAAAACTAATATAGGTTTCGTTACCTATAAATAAAAACAGAACTCTTGCAGGTTTTTGCTAAAACTAAGTAATGGAAATATATCACCAAACATTGGAAAAATCAGTCTCTTTTTTTGTACAAAATGATCAACAACGTTTAGAAACAAATTTATGTGTCGCAATAGTAGCCCCACCAAATTTCGACGCTTAAATGAAATATCGTGTAAAAATAAGATAAGAAAATGCAAATATCCCTAAATAGAAATAATGTTTAATCTTGTTTTAAGTAATAAATAATAATAAAACAACTACAATAACATCAACAAAATATATAATACAGAAAAGTAAAATTTTTAAACAAAATAATTACAAAATATTAATCATTTATAGTTTTTAAACTCTTTTTAAATTTATATTATTATATATTTTTTTCCTTTACTTTTACTTATTATTTTGCCTTTTTTGACAATGTTAATAAATCCTGATAGGGTTTAAGACATTACATTTGGCCAACGTAATGAATTTTGCAATCATTTGAATTTGGTTCATTTCATCTCATTCATTTTAGAAAACCTAGGGTTGTTGATTATAAAACTAGTATAATTATCTACTACACAAAAATTTACAAATGTTTTTCTACCTTTGTTACTACTAGTTTGCGTATTGGAATTAAAATCAAAGTTTGATTTAAAATTTGAGAAGAAAGAATACAGAAATTCTCATGAAAATTACGCTAAAACAATGTTTCCAGAGATCTAAAACCCCGTTCTTCTGGGCAGTATTTTATACCCCCAGTAATGCTTTCTTCTGCCCAAGGATCCGCCATTACTAAGTCGGGTATATAAAGAGGTTACTTAAAATTCATTTTGTAATGTATAATATTTAGTGGTGTTGTGTGTATCAATTTTGTGCAATATACCACGTCTTCTTAGACAAACAGAATTATCACTAGAAACTAGAGGGAAGATTATTGCTTTACGAGAATGTGGATTTTCTATCCGAGTAATTGCTGCACGTATGGGTTTATCGGTAAGATAATTTTTATTTTGCTTTTGATAATGTTCTTTAATATTAGCAGTCTTTTCAATTTTAAACATGGGTATATATACCTATTTTATAGGTATTATATGATGTATAATTCAGATTGCACAATTATTCACCTACATCACAGGAAATTATTTATAATAAAATTATAAATGTTTTAGTCAAATAGCAATTGGGTATCAAGTTTTTTACGTCCCTCAAGTTAGCAATACAAAGTTAGCAAAATCAAATAAATCATAATTAGAGATTTGTTACTAATTTCTTACGAAAGAAAAAACTTGTAGTTTTCTTACTGTTTTAATTATGTATTAAACTTGAGGCAAGTTAGTAGTACACCATTCTAAACAGTGTTTTAATGAATCGGTATTCGGTTTAAAATGTGTGTAAAATTTGTTGCTAAATTGTTGTTAATTAATTGTAAAAGAAAAAAGCTGATATCGTTATTATTATTTTACAAACAGGAAATAAATTCATTAAAGCAGTTTTTAGAATGGTATACTGCTAAATTGCTTCAAGTTAGCCGAAAAACGCATAACTAAAAAAGTAAAAATATTACAATTTTTTTTCTTTCGCAACAAATTCCTAACTATATTATATTTGATTATGCTAACCTTGTACTGCTAACTTGAAAAACGTAACTTTTGCACTTAAATTAATAACATTACTTTATCGGAGCCTTTCAGTAAACGTAAACTTTTTTGCGCAGTTTTAATTAGCTATTATTTATTTTATTAAAAAAGAGTGGTCCATGATTGGCTTCAACGCGAAGAACAAGGCTCGGAAAATTATCATCTTTTGCAGACCGCCTATAGAAATGGTAAGCCATCTCTCTTATCCAGAGTTAAAAAAGACAACATTATCCAAGATGCTCGTTTGACGTCATTCACAACTTCTGCCACCATTCGCGAAAGACTACAGCTACAATGCAGTTTGCAAACAATAAGGGATACTTTGAAAGATTAAGGAATAAGTTCCTATCGATCTATAAAAAAACCTGTAATAATTGAAGAAAATGCCTACCGGAAATTGCAGTTTTCAAAAGAACATTTATATTTTGATTGGAAAGGTGTTGTTTTTACAGATGTGTTGATTGATTGTTAGTATTTTTGTTTGTTTGTTTGTTTAATGAAATTAAATCACTTTTAATTTCTTTATTGTTGATTGTACACAAAGCGTTACGTTCTGTACATGTAACTTACAACACTCATTTTGAGGGATGCTTCCCCTACTTACAAAAAAAAAGAAAACGTACACAAGCGCATGCTTATGATGCGCACACATTTAATATACACTTAAATACTTAACATTATTATTAATTAATACTTAACATACCGCCCGCCTTGGAAGGTTATGCCTTACAATAAAACGTAACTACATATTATAACACTACTACACTACACTATGTTTAATGAACTGCCTAGAATCTTGTTGTATTATTATGAACTGTATGAACTAGTCACTTATTGGTAATGGACACACTTTACAAACGGAACGTTTAATTACACCGTTTTGAGTTTTGATTGACACAACACGAACAATATTGTCATTACCTGGGTGTAGTTCTATAATACGGCCCAATCGCCACTTGCACGGTGGTAGATTGTTTTCTTTTACAAGGACCATTGTATCTAACTCAATATTGTATTGGTTCTGCTTCCACTTGCAGCGCTGTTGAAGTTCTGACACGTATTCTTTGGCCCATCTTTTCCAAAAATGTTGTTGGAGTTTTTCTATGTATTGAAACCGTGTCAATCGGTTACTTTTTGTATCTATTAGCATTTGGTCAGGTAAAGAGCTTAACGTTTTTCCAATAAGGAAATGAGCGGGTGTTAATGCGTGCAAGTCATTTGGATCTGGAGATAAAGGAACTAATGGTCGACAATTTAGAATACATTCTATCTCTACAATAAGAGTATAAAATTCTTCAAATGTTAATTTTGCAAAAGAAATAACACGTTTTAAATGATGTTTGGTGGACTTTACGCCAGCTTCCCACAAGCCACCAAAATGAGGTGAAGAAGGAGGAATCAAATGCCAAACAATGTGCTCGCCCGCATAATACTCTGCTATGAATTTTGAATTGTTTTTTAAAAATGCGTGCAGATAGTTACGTGCACCAATAAAATTTGTTGCGTTATCGCTGTATATATGAGAAGGTTTTCCTCTACGAGAAATAAACCGTTTCAGACAAGCAATAAATGCTTCTGTAGTCAGGTCGGTTACAAGTTCGAGATGAACTGCCTTTACTGCAAAGCATACAAAAATGCATATGTAACACTTGCTTGCTTTTGCTCCACGACCTTTGCGATCTACAATTTCAAATGGACCGGCATAATCTAATCCGGTTACATAAAATGGTGTTTCTAGAGTAAGACGATGCGTGGGCAATTGTCCCATGATAGGAGTTAAGGTTTGCGAAGAGAATTTATAGCATGTGATGCATTTTCTTACGATGCTACGCGATAAATTGCGACCACTTAGAGGCCAAAATCTATCCCTAACTGCAGAAAGTAGCATCTGTGGTCCAGCATGTAAAAGTTTTAAATGCATGGCTTGAAAAATGAGTATGCACAGCTTATGCTTACTTGATAAAAGCATAGGATATTGTTTATATGTGTTAAAATTTGAATTTTGTAATTGACCCCCCACGCGTAATATACCTCTGCTATCAATAAAAGGAGCTAAACCTATGAAACGATTAGAAAGTTTTCCGTTGTTTTTAATTAAATCTATTTCTTTTGAAAATGTCTCCTTTTGTGATTGTTTAACCAAACATATTAAAGATTCTTCTAATTCATATGTTTTTAAGAAATCACTTTCTCGATTTGTCGCATTAGCTCTACAATTACGTACGAACCGTTTACAATATGCTACGACTCGAATCAGTGTATTTAATGATGAATACTTATCAAATAATGCATTACTGTTGGCATTTAAATGACATGTAGTTGTTTGTCTAAGCTCGGAAAGTTCTCCGCGAGAAGTTATATCATGTGGCCAAAGTGAAAAATGAGTGCATAAAAAAGACGGACCATACCACCACATTTTTTCTGTTTTTATTTTAATAGGATTTAAACCTCTTGACAACAAATCTGTTGGGTTTTGTGCTGATGGTACATGTCTCCAAGTTCTTACATCTGTAAGACTTTGAATTTCGGCCACTCGATTGCTAGGAAATGTTTGTAGAATATTAGGTGAAGTGCGTATCCAGCCTAATACAATAGTAGAGTCACACCATAAGTGATAACTATCAAATTGAAGCTTAAAAGAATTGGTAACCTTTTGAAATAGTTTTGCTAACATTAGTGCTCTACAAAGTTCAAGTCGCGGTATTGTTAATGTTTTTAATGGCGCAACACGAGATTTAGCACAAAGAAGTTGGGTATGTATATTATGACTTGTTGCTGATCTAATGTAAATACATGCACCATAGGCATACATGGATGCATCGCAAAATCCATGTAATTCAATAGATGATTGTTTGAAGGGTATGACACAACGTGGTATCTCTAAGGTGTTTAGTACTTGCAATTGAGATTGAAAAGTTGACCATTCTTGTTGTAATTCGCAAGAAAGAGGCTCGTCCCAAGATAATTTAGAAGACCATAATTTTTGAAGCATGATTTTAGCAATAACGGTACACGGTGCTAAGAGACCAAGCGGATCAAAAATTTGTAAAATTTGAGACTATTAGCGCTTTCATATTGTGGGATTGAGTATAATAGTTTATCATTTTCATGACACCAACGCAAACCTAAAGTTTTTGAATTGGATTGGTCAAAGTAATAATTGTGATCAGAGATAACCTTTGGATTAATATTTTGAAGAAACTGTGAACTGTTTGAAGACCATTTTCGAAGTTCAAAACATCCTTTGTGCAAAATGTCCCTTATTTCCTTGCAAACTTGAGATAGTCGTTCATTGCTGTTTGAACCAGTTAACAAATCGTCAACATAAAAATCATCATTGATTATTTCACATGCTAGTGAATACTCATCTTTGTAAATTGTAGCAAGTTGTTTAAGTGAGCGAATAGCAAGAAATGGAGCTGAAGCAGTACCATACGTTACAGTGTTTAACGCATAGATAGAAAGTTTATCAGTAGGATTCTTTCTCCAATATATGTATTGAAATTGTCTGTCATTTGGGTTTACAAGAATTTGTCTGTACATTTTGGCTATATCGGCAGATACAACGTAAAGATGTTTCCGAAATCTGAGTACTATTGAAAACAAATCTTGCTGAATGTTAGGACCAATCATTTGAAGTTTGTTTAAGCACCATCCAGAACTAGATGGAGCTGAACCATTAAAAACAGTACGTAATTTTGTCGTACTGCTACTTTCTTTAAGTACACCGTGATGAGGTAGAAAGAAATTTGGTTGTTTAATAATAAACGCTTTGGTCATATGACCGAGATTTTCATATTCATCCATAAACTTGTAATAATGTTTTTTAAGTAAAGGATTAGACTGTAATTTATGTTCTAAATTATAAAATTGTTTAAGAGCGGAATGTTGTGAATTTCCAAGTTTAGAAGGAGATTCTTTAAAGGGAATTGAAACAATAAATCTTCCGTTAGAATCTCGAGACAAATTGTTAATGAAATGTTCCTCACATAGGTTTTCTTCGCTTGAATATGCCTTTGTTTTAGTAAGTTCTTCGACTTCCCAAAACTTACTCAACTGATATTGCAAATCAATTATGTTAAATGAATGTACAAAGTTAGAAACAGTTGTATTTTATAAAGAAATAGGTCCCGATAATATCCAACCTAACACAGTGTTTTGGGCAATTGGAAGATTCTTTCCCATTCTAACTTGTTCATTGTGCAGAAGAGACCAAAAACAATTAGCGCCAAGTATCATGTCAATAGGCTCTGTTTGATTAAAATGAGGATCCGCCAATGTAATATGGCGTGGAATATTAATTAATGATTTATGAAAAGATCTAATTGGTAAAGATTCAGAAATTTTTTCTACAACGAGAAACTGTAGATTCCTTGAGAATTTGCTAACACGAGAATGAATTGTTACGTCACATTTTTTATTAAGATTTGATATATTCTGTCCTATTCCCATAACCATAATTGTTATAAAATTTGATTGTGAACCGGAATCTAATAGTCCTCGGCATGTATGAAGCTTACCATTAGAAGCAAACACGTCGACCATTGCGTTCGATAAAAGAACATCTTGTGCTGTTTGAGAATGTGCACAAACTGTTGATTGTTCACCTACTTCCTGATTCGAATTATCATTCGAATTTCCTGAATTGACTTTAGGATTATTTCTAAGATGCAAAACGGTATTGTGTTTTCCACCACATTCTTTACAATTGTGAGACCGACAAAATTTTGTAAGATGCCCGGATTTCAAACAGTTTAAACAAAGTTTATTTTTACGACAATAATTAATCCGTTCTTGTACGGAAAGTACCCTAAATTCTGTGCATGCAAAAATATAATGTAAACCGTTACAATATAAACAATTAGTTTCTGCATTTGTGGTGTTTTCAAGGTGAAATGCCTTTGTTGAATGACTAACGGATTTTGTATTCCATCCTTTGTTAAGATTAGTTTTGTGTTGTGTTTTATGTTTAATTTTTTCTAATAATGTTGCTCTTGTTTTTAAAAATTCAAAAATGTGTTCCCGTGTGGGATTTTCATTAGGCATCTTCATTTCCCACTCTTTAGTGGTTTGAGCATCAACCTTTTCTAGAATAAGAAAAACAATAATTACATCCCAATTATCGGTAGATTGATTTAAAGATTCTAAAGATCGCAAATGTTTTGACACTTCGTCATGTAATTTTCTTAATGAGGCGGCTGTGTCATATTGATTAGTTGGTAAATTAAAAAGTGCTTTTACATGATGATGTACAAGTAAATTATTTTTATCATAACGTTCACAAAGAAGATCATATGCTAATGTATAATTACTTTCACTTAACGGTAAACATTGGATTACCCGCGCAGCATCTCCTTCAAGGGAAGATTTTAAATAATGATATTTTTGCATAATGTTTAGATTACAATTGTCGTGGATTAATGATTTAAAAGTATCGCGAAATTCTAACCATTGTTCGTAATTGCCATTAAATTTAGGCATACTAATAGTTGGTAATTTAATGTTGTTTGTGTGAAGCACCGAAATTGCACTACTTGAATCTACCTGACCCGAAGCATTATCGACCTTGCTTGCACGGTAACTGTCCAGTATTTTTTTTGCATTACTATAATATGAAAAATAAGAATTTTCAAATGATTCGCGCTCTTCAATTTCGATTAGATCGTCAGATAAAGATTCAATTTCTGTTTGTATTTCATCGAATTCGTTAAGTAATTTATTTAATCTATCTAGACGCATTTCTAATTCACAGATTTTTTCAGATTCTTTGTTTGCAATAATTTCTTCAATGTATTTTTCAAAAAGAACTAACCGTTCTTTACAAGATCGTCTTTTGTTTTTTAATTTTTTTAAATTGTCAACCATTGTGAATTACTTATAGGAATGTAGTAAAAGGAATAAGCTCACCATAAACTTGATTGACCAAAGTGACGCCGATTGTTGCAAAATGGTGGATCGTTGTTGGCTGGATTGTTTGTTTGATTAATTTCTTGATTATCATCCGTTTTCGAAGGACCATATGTTGATTGATTGTTAGTATTTTTGTTTGTTTGTTTGTTTAATGAAATTAAATCACTCTTAATTTCTTTATTGTTGATTGTACACAAAGCGTTACGTTCTGTACATGTAACTTACAACACTCATTTTGAGGGATGCTTCCCCTACTTACAAAAAAAAAGAAAACGTACACAAGCGCATGCTTATGATGCGCACACATTTAATATATACTTAAATACTTAACATTATTATTAATTAATACTTAACAAGATGAAAAAACCTTCTGCACTTCCCAAGATAGTAAAAAAGTTCTTTGGAGACCAATAATTCTAGGTATGAATCAAAACATGTGCAACCCAACAAAAAAAGTGGGAGAATTATTGCTACATACTGGGTATGGATGAGCGATGCTGGCCCAGAAGAATTAACACGTATCGATGGCCGCTTAACCGCTCAAACTTACCTGACGATTTTGGAAAACGTTATGTTGCCCTCCGTACGAGCAGTTTATTCCGAAGGACCAATTCGGTTTGTTCAGGACAATTTTCTGATACATACGGCAAAGGTAGTTCAATATTGGCCACTTAAGCCACAGGATTTTAACCCTATAAGAATTTGTGGGCGGCGGCCGTGCGTGGGTGGAACAACAAACTGAACAATAACATAGAAATAGAAAACATAAATAACTTGCATCGCTATATTAATACCGTGTGGGAAGGAGCTAATGTATGTGGCAGTTTAATGAATTCGATGCCAAACAGTATACGGGAGAATGTATAAGCAATAATGGATATGACACCCATTACTAACATGTAAAATACAAATATTTAAATAAATTAATAAATGATTTTTTAATTATTTTTTTTTATTAGGATTTTCTGTGTCTAGTTTTGTTCTTGTAATATAAATAGTGTTTATGTATAATTTATAATAAAATCTAAGATATTATTTCTATTAAAATGTAGTTGATACTGTAATAATCTAAAACATAAAAAAATGCAAACTACGAATTTTCAATTTTAGTTCATTACTATTAAATTTATATTCCCTCGAAATAGTTAATATGTAAAATAAACGTTACGAAGAGAAAGCGGAAAAATGCATTTCGGGTTTTTCCAATTTTGTGATTTTTAGATTTACAGCATAGGGTATGTATTTTCAAATTTTACTTGGAATGTTCTGTATGAGAAATTAGTCTTGATTTTATAAAGGGATCCTTTAATTTTTCATACGAATAATTTAAAAGGAGTAATGGAAATTTCTTTGAACGCTTGAGGCAGTGCTTATGAAGAATGGTCGGTAACCTCGTAATATCGCTGCAAGTAATGTCTACAATGCCAATGTTGTCAAATTTAACTAGGCGTTTTGTTATAACGTAAGTTTGGTTGCCTACCTTGCAGGTCGCGCTTAAAAGTGTCCAATTATTTTTTTAGGCATTGTCGCCGACAGCATGACCCAAGCAAGCACAGCATGTCGCAGTAAAGATAAATAATAAAAAAGCTGAAAATGTTAAAGATTACATATACCTGCGACAAAAGTTTGTTAAGGAAAAAAACCAAACAGAGGAAATTAAAAGACGAACGAAACTAACATGGGCTGCTCATGATAAATTAAGTTTGAGATGGGTATGTGACTTAAAACTAACTGCAGGTCTAAATTGTATACAGTCGGCTCAAAATAGACACAACTGTAGACACAATTTAAAAGAGGCGTATATCCAAACGTGGATTTGAGACGCTATGAAGAATCTCACAGTTAGTAGCTACTATAAACCTTGTATATTACACAAATAAAAATCACTACTTTTCATTGCAGAAAGTAATCATTGTATATGCAAAATAGAAACAAAGATGTTATAGCACTGACTATAAATATGAAGTGTACAAATAAATAATCCAATTTTTTCAGCTACATTCAAGGTTAATTTTATAAGAAAGTAAATCAAATTGTTCATTTAAAGTAATCGCTGTTGTTTTCTATAATTTTATGCCACTTTTTAGGCAGCTGATAAATGAGAATGTTACGTCTTTAAACCATGTGCGTAACTGGGCATCCGGGGCTAAGGGGGCCTAAGTCCCATTGTTTTTCAAAAGATATTATTATGTGTCAGTTACATTTCTTTTCAAAAAGACCTGGAATTTCTGAGGACTGGCCGACCTACCCAAGCTCTACTGTAGTTGCGCCGGTTCTTTCGGCACGATAAAGTCGTCAAGCCATTTTCGGATCTCATCCACTGATTAAAAGAGGATAACGGACAAAGCGCGTTGCATCGACCGGAATTATTGGTAATCGGATGGAGAAATGTCTGATGAATACGCCAGGTGCTACAAAACGCGTCAGTCAATACTCATTATGGTGTTTTAAAGGAAGCTTAGCGTTGTCAAGCAAGAATTTCACTGGACTAAACTTTTTTGCCAGTTTATGTGTGTTTTCGTTCGAATTCTTGACAGCAAGCCCTTCAAGCAGATTAATTAATGTTGGTAACAATTCGCAGTAATTTTTTCGCCCGGTTCCATCAACTAATAATAAAGCACTTTTTTGGTGATTCGCCGGAATTTAGCCATGACTTTCTGCGTTTTGGATTGTCATAGAGTATCCATTTTTCATCGCCCGTAACGATTTTTTACAAGAAAGACTTTTGACCTTATTTGATTCCATTTTCGACTGTATTGAACTGAATCCTTTTGAAAGTTATGTTGGGCTTTTTGCCAAACTAAATATTTTTATAGCTACATGTCAACATTTCATAATCACAAAAGCACGGAACATGTATTCAATTTAAAATTGGTTTCATAACAAAATAATATGGACTATTCATTTGTAAAATCATAATTTTCTATTGGTTGCTTAATAAGGTTTTTTATGCCAAAGTAAAAACAGTTTTTCTTTCAAAAAATAATTTCTAAATTTGCATAACACAATTGTTATTTTTATTATTATTTACTTTTATTGCTTTAAAATTGCACGAAAATCAATCTATGCCAAGATAATAAAAATCGACTTTGAAAATAAGGTTTGCGTTGTTAATATTGTGATTTTTATTTTACAATCTGCCATCTATTATTGTCTATTAACTATAACTGTTACAAAATCAATGTCATGAAAACCGACTTGAAAAGTGAGCTTTCCGAGTGACAACTGGAAATAGTTAACTTTGAAGTGCACTAAAATTTTTTTTATATAGTTTTTATTTAGCAAAATGTTATTAATTAATATTGTTACGTATTTTATTATTAAAACTAATTTATTTAAACTACTAAAAATATTTTTATTTATACTAAAAATATGTACACTTTTAAATTAACCGAACTAATTAAAACTAATAATATTTAATAAAAACACTTACACTAATTTATATCACTTACACGAAAATAAGATAAAGTCCGTGGATAGCTTCACACGCTTGTTACACTAAAGTCACGTTTATTTATAAGACGCGTTAACGACTTATTTATCTAGACTTGAATAATCTTCTTAACACTGCAGTTTTCGCATTACGGAAATAACTGACATACGATTTGTTTGTTCCGTATTTATACACGTTTTGGAAATTCTTCTAGAGTGTTCCATATCTTTCGATATACGTTCTAGAAGATGGATAACAACTTCGAGAAGGCTCTTGAATTTGAGAACGTTTCAATATTTACTTTAATTGATATAAAATTTGCACAAAAATCGATTCACGCCAATATAATAAAAACCAACTTAGAACGTAATATGATACTGGATATTACTTACCCTAAATATTAAAAAATTTACACATAAATCAATGTATGCAACGTAAAAGCGACTTTGTACAAAAATAAAAAAAAAGCATGATGAATAAGGACTAGTAAAATAAGCTTCGCTATAGCAATTGAATTATCATAGTTTTTATTCTAACATATTTTATTTTCTATTGTTTACTCTTCGCTAGAAAGATTGCACTACGGATAGTGTAAGTGACATAACTTTTTTTTTAAATATAATAATTTCCATTTTGCAGTATGTTATTAATAGAGAGGCAAGGAAAAATACCAATATAGGTGGCATAAAAGGCATATAAAATCTGCAAAAAAACAATAAAAAAGGTACTATTAACATTTACAGTTTATTTTTTTGTTTTACAATGTTTATTAAGTGCTATTATTTTCAAAACCACAAATCAAATATTTTTTAATACTTTGACCAAGAAGCTGTTGTCTTTTATCATTTAAAATATTTTTATAGAAGGAAAAAGTTCTTTCGACATCACAAGATGTTAGTGGAGCAAATTTTAATGCCGATGTTTCTGTTATTGTTAAAAATATTTTCTGTTGATGCTTCATGACCTCCCCTTTTTGAATCTCAGTCAGTTGTTTCAAGAGGTCAAATGAAGTGATTTTTGATGTGACGGAATCCAAGTTTTGATTAATTTTTCTTCCTATAGTCCCTGGACATGCTCTTATAATTGCTCTTATTCTTTCGAATGTAGCGAAAGATTCGGTCATTGCGGTTTCGCTTTTTTCTAGCTTCCTTAATTTGTCAGGAATGCAGGAAAAGTGTGTTTTTATAAAAACTGGTCCTCTCTTAACAGCTTCCTCATTAAAAGCTTTTTCAGATTTAGCAATTGCTGCAGAGGCCGTCTCGTAAAATAATTCAACCACCTGAAGTAAGACAATTCAATTAATGTATAAGACAATGTCAGATTATAGTATGAACTTTACCTCTTTAATTATTTTGAAATGTGTGGCATAAAAAATGCAAGCAGATAACCAATTTCCCTATCTTGTTATGATAGGTTCCGGTGGAAGTTTAACATCTAGAAGTTTTTCTTCATATGCCCTTACCCGTAATGGTGTTTTCACAAAAACCTGAAACAAGATCCAATAATCAAAAAGAGAATCTAATATATTAGAAATTTTTACCTTTTTGGTGGTAGAAATTAATTTGTTTACTATTGCAAACTCGTATCTAATAAATGCACACACCCTATCTATTTCATGTGCTAGACAAGTTAAATGTTTTAAATTCGGATAAAATATTTCTAATACATGAGCGGATTTGATCATATAAGGTGCTGCATCGGTTACGAATAAGAGAACCTTTTCTTTTTTTACGCCATTGGGATACAGAAGTTCTACAAACATAAAATAATATAATTGTAATTAATAGATAGGATTATATTAATCAATCATTAAAAAAAACTTACGTAAACAATCATCGAAAAAATTTGCAGCTGTTTTGTGATTGGTCTGTGGAATTTCTTTGGATGCTAGCAAATAAGCTTTTCCTGGTTCTAGTTCAAACAATTTACCAATTACAAAATTTGCTATATATCGAACTCTGCAATCGGTTGTTTCATCAACCGAAGTCCAAATGTAATGGTCCCCAATGACGTTATTGTCTGTATTTTCTAGAAAAAGTAAAGCAGTATTTTGAAAACTATTAATACTTTAACTAAACTGCTTACCGATTAGTAACATATGTCTAAAAAAATTTTTCTCAAAGTCGATTCATCTGGAACAACTTGTTCGATGTATTTTTCGAGGAAATTGCGAAAATTTTTATTATCTTTTTTTTTTAAGAGGAATTTAAGCCGACACCAATGCTTCGCACAAATCTAGAGCAAAAGTTGTTTTTGATGGGCCAGGTTTATTCTGTTGACATTCTATAACGTTTTTTAACAATGGTTGTTTCTTTTTTTTTTAATATTTTTTAAATGTAAACCACTACCCAAGTGTTGTTTTACATGGTACTTTTTAGTAGCACCGATCTACAATTATACATATACTAGTAATTAAAAGCATTAGAATTAGGATAATACAAACTTACTGATTTTGAACAAACTTGACAAAAAAGGTTTTTCTCGTCGGTTGTTAAATTATTGTCCAATTTACTCCACTTGTAATTATTTTCAAATTTTGATTGTTTATTAGGTGTCATTTTTTAAAACCTACTCACAGCACAACAGCAATAGACTATCACAGTGTGACAATATCACAGGTATTTATAACAAACAAAGAATATTTTGGTCAATGTGTTTCAGTCATTACCCTGTTAAAAACGACGAATAAAAACGGATAAAAACAAATAGAAAAATTAATAAGTTTCTATTTGTCGGTATAAGTTCTATCAGAGTTTATATGGAAGACTATGTTCACTCTATTAGTTTCTACCTGAATTTCCAAAATTTAAATGTATTAATAGTTTTCTATTGGATCCTATTAGTTTATTTTTACATAGAATTTCGTAGTTGTATTAGGTTTAATAGGGTTCCATATGGTTCCATTTGTGTTTCAATTGCACATGCGCTGTAAATTAAATATTCGTGATTTCTATTAGTTCCAATTAGGAAAGTAACATAAATTTAGTAAAAAAATGCATATTTAATATCACAACTGTTAATCGTGAGAAAAAGCATTAAATCTGGAATTAACTTTTCTGTGAATGTGAAATGTGCAATTAAAGTGTGTACAATTTGATTAGGATTACTGACAACGTCGCCATGCTTCATACAGGTTTGTTAGACACCGTTTATTAATAATTTAATAGCTTAACCACGCTGAACGAAACTTAACCTCAAAATTTAACTTTCATCGCTTCTCGCGCGTTTTTATAATTTACATTTTTATTTAGGGTTGATCATTTTGTTAAAAGTTTTAAGTGTTTATTCCAATGCAGTGGAAAGGTAAGTTCTTTTTGTTGCATTTAAAACAAGTCAAAGCATTTATTGTTTATTGTTTATTGTTTGTTTCAACAGGGCCAGCCCCATACAATATATTACAATGATTTAGTATGTATGCACACTAACAAAATAAAAACATATTTAAGAAGGAAAAAAAACTCTGATAAACAAATTATTATTGTTTTAAACATATAAGAGTATACTCGTATATATATATATATATATATATATATATATATATATATATATATATATATATATATTGTATTTTAGGTTTTCACGAGTATAATTATTATTAATAAGAAATGATTTTCGGATTGCTTCTCGTGTTGTGTTTTTATTATTAGTATTAAAACAACGTTTCGGTAAAATAACATTTACCATTATCAAGTTTAAATTTAAATTTAAAAGTAACAGAAAATAAAATTAAAACGTTACAATTAAATTAAATTAATTTGTCAATGTCATTATTTTGTCTGACTTCTTGTCACCGGTCGATGTCGTACTAGATTCGTAATTACGTTTGATGTTATAGGTTGACGGGCATTGATTGTAGTTGATGAACTTACTCCTACTTTTGTTTTGATAGATGACAATACCGTTTTCCATATTTTGGGCAATCTTACACTATCATCTCTTTTGTTTAAACTAGATGGTCGTTTTTCTATTTCAATTGCTTCTCTTGCTACCCTAGACCAAAAGTGTTCAACACTTGCTAGAACTTTAGTGTTGCTGAAGTTAATTGAATGTCCTGTTTCTTTAACATGTTGGGCTAGAGAAGAGAAGGGAAGTTCTTGTCTAACTGCTAGTTTATGTTCCTCTACCCTTGCTGCGACTCGTCTATTTGTTTGACCAACATAAGTCTTATTGCACATACCACATGGAATTTCATATACTCCTTGTGCTTCTAGTGGTATATATTCTTTCGGAGATTGTAACATAGAGCAGATTTTCCTATGGGTAGTAAATACAGTTTTAATGTTATATCGTAATAGTATTTTGCTAATTTTATCAGTTATGTTTTTAACGTAAGGTAGATATGCTTTTGTTAGTAAAGCCTCTTGTTGGGATAATTGTTGTAGATTGTGGCACCATTTTTAGCGGCAACATTGTTGAACAGTGCGATATCGTAACAAAATAAATGTACTAAAATATAACTTGCGTAACTCATTTTGATTTAATAAAAACTTGATAATGCTTTTTGATATCAGTTATGTTTTTGTTTAATTATTTAACTTAAAACACTATACTATTTGATATTTATTAACAAAATAATCAATTAAAATATTTTAGATAGTTTTTATATTGTATGTATCAAAATTATTTCTAAATTAAAAAAATATAATTTTACAAAGATTAATTAATATTAAATGTTCAATATTTGTTTTAATTAGTTTTTCCTAAGCAATAATTTATGCTTAATTTAGCGTAGGAACTTTAACTTGTATATTATTATCTATTTTAAGTTTCTTGTAGTTGAAAATTGATTTTTGTAAATAAAATATATTAGCACAAAAACTTATTAAACAAAAAATAAACAATTATTGTTGTTTAAAGTATTATAAAGCGTTAAGAAGAGTATTTTTTAAGTAAGTTTAAAGTAGTAAGTAATTGTTTTACTAGTCATTTTGTTAGCTATTTTATGAAATTTTTACTGCACTTAAAAACAACCCTAAATCATAGTACTATCATTTCCATATTTTATAGTTTTTATTTTTTTTTCCAATATTTTTTATTAGTTGTTGATAAACTGAAATGTACGACGTTTGCTTTCAAAAACTTTTAATTGTGATTCATCCGTTCAAACAACAGTTTTTTTTTGCTTTTAATTTGTATTTTCTGCAAGATTGAGTCTAATTGAGTTTCTTTCTGTTTCTGTAGCATACATAAACGTCGCGTCGTTTACTACTTACTTTCTATAACTTAAACTGTTGTTACGGTAACTGTGGTGCTGTTGCATATAATTAAATAAATTAAAAAATAAATAAAAGATCGTAATATTTAGTACTATAAAAAATTTTGAGGTTTAATAATTTTCACTTAGTTTATAGTCGAAATTGTTTAGTTTTTTTCTCTGTTCTTTTCATCTTAAACACAGGTGGCTAGCCAAATTCATAACAATGTCCCTAGAACTAGACACTAGCTTAAGTACTTCCAGGTTTTAGAATTCCAGTTCTTTCTTGAAACATCCACTTTTTAATCTTGTTTGCTAATTGTTTCACTGTTATAATATTTTTTAGTTGCATGGATATCTGTTTAAAGATGCGAGGTTCTATAAATTGTATTGATTTCTGACCCATTTTCTTATTTGGTTTTTGTTATACGGTTTTCCTTTGCTTTATCATGATTGTGATTTATCTTTTTTGTTATTAAATTGGTATATAAGTATAAGTATATAAGTATAAGTATATAAAAATGATATTTTTTGAAAATTTTTAAAATTTAACATTTTTTTTTTCAATGTAAAAAGTAACTTTAAATTTAACAATCAAAATTATATTTTTATTATAAAATGATACTACCATATTGGAAAACCTAACCAAATGTATATTATTTACAGTTATATTTGACTTTTCTTGAGCATTCTATAGATTTTTAATGTAAATGAACAAAGATTTTTTATTAAATACTAAAATAGAAAACATCAGAGACAAGTTGTAGAAATTTAGAAATTGACAGCCGCATTCTAAAAAGTAGTTACTTCTTTAAAGTTGCTAGACGTAAACATTGTCCACAAAGAAAATTTGCTACATTATTGATAAATGTAAATACAAATTTAATATTAAAAAAATGTATTTTTAGTTTTGTATTTTTAAACTTTCTGACTTTTACCTTTACTTTTTTCAGTATTTACCTTGATCCTTTCTGGTAATTTTGTACGTACAAAACATTAGAAAACAAAACGAACACTACATCTAACGTTTCTTATGACAAAGAATTGATGAAGATTTATATTAAACCTACAATTTTAAAATTATAATTATTTTAATCAAGTACTTAGCAAGATACCCATTGATGAGTATACAAATCAATACACCATAATCTGCCCTTCTAAAAAGTATTAACCGAAAATTACACTTTTAAGAAACTCAAAACACAGGATTATTTATTAACAGATCAAAAACTTTACTACTTAATTTCGTAATTAATTATATTCATGCTTTTGTATTTTTAATTTTGTTTTAAGATTTGACGTGAAACTTGACATTAACAGATAAACCCCCTAGCTCCAGCAAACCCTAACTCAGAAACTAGTGCCCTAACTCAAAAATTTAAATATGAAAAATAGGTCGAGACACCCCTAATTTGAAGCGTCTTTCAAGTTTCTATGCGACAGTAAAAAGAAACTAAAATTTACGCAACGGAACCAGGGTCTCTGGAAAAATTTCGTCGACGCAATATTAAAGAATGTCGTTAAATTACGCCATATATTTTCCAAAATGTAAGGAAACGTTTAGAGCAGAATTTGTATTACTGTATGGAAGTTGGTGGCGCACAATTTGAGCATTTGTTGAACTAATAAAAATTTCTTCTGACGTTGAATTTTGATGTTTTAAATTTTTCTACACTTTTAAAATTTTTATAAACTTAAAAGCAATCATGCACACACGTAGAGAATTAAGAGACCATTAAAATCAGGGTTACTCGACCACCTTACTAAAATTTTTGTTTTTGTTGGGGGTTGTTGGGGCTAGGAGGTTGACCTGACAAAATCAAATTTGACGCCAAAATGTGTCGTTCAAAAAGTCAAAAGTGGCGTGTTTTAGGATTTTTTCTAAACAACACCTCCACCTTACGTAATCTAGAGGGTTGTTTTTTATGGGGACAAAAAAAAATTATAAAACTACTTTTGGCCTTGCTGTCGTATAGAGAATTAAAAGACCTTTTAAATGACAGGTCGTTTAACGCCCTTTTCTTGAATTAGGGGTTGCTAGATCTAGAGGGATGATGTGTCAATTTCAAGTTTGATATTTAAAGTTGTCTCCTAAAAATCAAGAATCGATCTGTCTGAGTGTTTTTTTAATAACTTAGTCTCCCCACCTTAGTTAATCTAGAGGGTTGTTTTTAATAGAGACGAAAAAACATTAGAAAAAACTATTTTCAGCTATGCTGTTGCATAAAGAATTAAAAGACGCTTTAAATGAGGGGTCGTTCGACCTCCTTTCCCTATTCAAATTCTTGAGTTAAGGGTTGCTGGAGCTAGGGGGTTGATGTGTCAATGTCAAGTTTGAAATTTAAAGTTGTCTTTTAAAAATCAAGAATCGATCTGCCCGAGCGTTTTTTTAAGAACCTAGTTAATCTAAAGGGTTGTTTTTAAAGAAGACGAAAAAGAATTGGATAAATTAATTTTTGGCCATGCTGTCGCATAGAGAATTTAAAGACGCTTTAAATGAAGAGTCATTCGAGTTCCTTTCCTTATTTAAATTTTTGAGTTAGGGGTTGTTGGAGCTACGGGGTTGATGTGTCAATGTCAAGTTAAATATCTCAAGTTATTTACTAAAAATCAAGAATCGACCTGTCAAAGCGTTTGTTAAAAAACTAGTCTCCCCCACTTTACTTAATCTAGAAGGTTGTTTTTCATAGGAACACAAAAAAATTCAATAAAACCACTTTTTGCCATGCTGTCCTCATAGAGAATAGGAGGTTTTAAATGAAGGTTCGATCAACCCCCTTCCCTTATTTAAATTCTTAAGTTAGGGGTTGCTGGCTTCAGAGGGTTGATGTGTCAATGTCAAGTTTGACACTTAAAGTTGTGTCCCAAAAGTGTCCTAAAGCTGGGATGTTTTTTTTCAAACACCCACTCTATATAAGCAGCATGATAGAAGTAAAATATAATCATATACTACATACAGTTTAATTAAAAACGAAATATTTACTAACTGGCACCTTTACTATTTAATTTATATGACAACAATGTTGGGTGTCATTTACTATTTTAAACATGTATTTTTATACAAATGGGTGCCATTTGCATCATACAAGTCGATATGCCACAATGACATATATTATCAAAGAATTTATACACCCGGGTGTCTGTTATGCAATAGTCATGGTGGGTGCCACATAATTCAACACTTACGTATATATATATATATATATATATATATATATATATATATATATATATACATATTAAGTGTTATTACGAAGCCCAAAAGTGCATGTTATATGTATAATACGAAGCCCGATACCTACTTACGAAGCCCGATTTTGGGCTTCGTAAAAAATACGTGTATCTTAGTGTTGTAGATAAAAAGTTATGACTTATGGTACAATCAACTTTTTTTTTTCTTAAAAGGCTTCTTCGTAAAGTAGACCAGATACCTAAAAATATACACGTTTAGTTCGAGTCAAACGTTGTAGATAGCGCACGAGTTTCAATGTATATACAATGGATATATTTGTTCGATTGTTCCGAAGCCCGTAGTGCTTTCTGTGTAATACCAATCCCTTAAATGCGGCAACGCTACAAAAAATGATAAATGTACATAAATATGTTACTAACAAATGATTATTTAAAAGTAATACCTCTTGCAAGCGAATATTGATTTATATCGCAATAAAATGCAGAAAAAGTTAATGTTTAATTTTTGCAGCATCTTCCTTATAATCATTTATGACTTTCTGTTTAGATGTACCTGAAATACTAAGAACTCAAATTTTATTACATTCTAAAGATGTTTCTACAAACAAGTACTTATGTACCACATTTTACTTATTATTTTATTAAAACACATAATTTGCTCTTGCAACTGATCTTTTAATATAGGTTTGCTAAAACATTTGATCTCAATGGATAAAAGACAATCTTTACTCTAGAAAATAAACGATTTTCGCAAGACTAATATGTTTACATTGCAGTTTACTTACTCCTTGCTGTTCAGTATTATAATTGTTTAGAAGTACATCTATTTTTGTATTATTTTTATTTCTTTTTTGCATACAGATAAGTCGTTTTGTCGTTTTATTTGAACACATTCAGAACCGAAATCTGGAACCGGATAAAACCGGTTCTTCTATTACAATATATAGGTTCCGATTCCGATTTTACACTGAATTAAAATATAAGTCCAAATTCCGGTTTTGGTTCCATCATGATCAATCGATTCCGATTCTTATTCCGGTTCTTTTTGGCTCCGGTCTAATCCGTTTCTTATGCATCTTACAGATTTAGTATGTTCAGATTTTAGTGTTTTATTTTATACATCATTTAAAGTAAAAATAAAATTTCTAAGTTTATATTTCTTGTATATTTAAAAAAAAACAAAGCTGCACTTTTACTGTTCTTAAATGTCAAATTCAATTTTAAACAAATTTTGGGAAAAAATGTATAAAATAACACAACTTACAATATAATGAAGCTTATTTTATTCAAAAAACATAAAAAATAATCAAAGTTGGTTATCAACATTATCACCATAATCTTTATTAGTCGTCGGCCAAGATTTTATATAATAATTAAACTCTAACTGTTCTCCTTTAATGTAACTCATTATTTTATATTATTCATTTTCTGCTGATTAATTGATACTGGAGCATAATAAGCTTTATAGGTAAGAACCTTCGAGTTTTGATTTTGTTTTAATAATCTGAATGTATGAGAAATAGCTTCGTCTAAACACTTAAAATATCCTGGAAATGACGCATTGTAGACAAACTGCATGTATTTTGAAATGGCGAAACTTTCATTTACTTTATCTGTGACCGTTTTTTTATAGATTATAGGCAACCAACTCTTAAAATCAAGTATATCTTTGTAAGCAAAATAATGTCTATCGTAAATGTATTTTTTTCTGGAATTTTTAATGATTGTTTCAGACTCCTCGGGAACATATACACTCTTTTGTATCTTCTAATGATACTTTTAACAATTGCAAAATCCCTGTCGTAGGCCAAAAATGAATGACCACGCAATGGAAAATAGTAGTAGATCATTTTGAAGCGATTACTGCTTTGTAAAACCATTAAAAATTTACCATCGTGTTGTTTTTGTTTTTCCCTGGACAGCCGTCAGAGAAAATGCGTAATTTTTGAACTTCTTTGGGTATATGCTTAATATATACCTCATTGGGGCCTTTCAAGGCTTGACCCTAGTGATACATATAGAAATGGCCAGCATTCGTCTTTAAGTTGTGTATTGTAAAAGAATAAACACAAAGCTGTCTTAAGTAGAATATTTCTTATATTGTCATTCGCATTCACTGCACAAGTCTACTTGTGGTCTTCTAAATCTCAAAGAGTAGTTTTCATTGAAGTATTTCAGACAAAGTTCGTATTTAACTTTGTTTATCAATTCAGGATACGTTTTAATAAAAAGTTCAAACATAGTCTTCACGTTAAACTTTAAGTCCAGATACCGAATTTTTTGGTAGAATAATGTAAAATTTTATAAGGAAAACATTCAATATCCATTTTAATTTTAAGGTTAGTTTCTTCTTGATTTTTCTTAACAAACTATTGAAAAAAATCAGTTTTTGAATTCAAGACGCTTAAGACGTCTTGCAATGAATCTTGTTTCAATTAAACATTGCAGGAAACGTGTGTTTCTCATTTTTCGGCTTCTCGTCGTACAACTTTGAAATTATTAGATTTTTTCGGACCTCTGTAAATTTGTTTGTACATTGTATTTTGCAACTACAAAAGTTTTCAGTACAAGGTTTAAAATTTTATTAATACAAAGCAAATCAACGTTTACATGCATGGAGATCCTGTTTCTTTTCCACAGCTTTTCCTGATAAAGCAGTGTATGATTTCCCATATTGACGTGCTAATTTTATTTTATTAACTTTTCATTTTTCTGGATTCCTACGTTTTTTAACATTTTATGTTTTATTTTTTTTTAGCTACTATCAATTGACGACATTGCTTTACTTTGCTTTAACACTTATTTTAAGAACATAAACTACAGCAAAAAAAAACCACAAGAAACACTGTCGAACAATATAAAATACTGGCTAAAACATCTGAGCATAATCATAAATCAACCTATCTGTTGAGAGCAAAAACAGTACAAGTACAGGACTTGTACTGTTTCTAATCTCAATGATAGAAAGAGAGCTCTAATATGCGCCTTAAGAATTTGGATTTAGTATTGGTTTTCTACTCATTTAATGCAGATTCAAATTTAAAACAAAATGGCTATGACAAATGAAAATTTAACATTTTGGACTTGTACTGTTCTTAATCTCACTGATTCAATTAATCTATCTAGTTTATGTATGTGTATATGTTTTTGAATACTTAACGAAAAGAAAAGATCAACGTTGTGAAACTCTGTACATATGCATTAACTAGAATCAGGACATAGAATGTTAAGCTTTTGCAGTTTTCTTGGTTAAGATTATAAGCGACTTTTAGCTTAGACCGCGTTGTAATTAAACACCCAGACTTGGTCCTAGTCTCTGACCTGTTACATTTATTGTGGCACTACTAGATCATTTTCTCTTAGTTACTACGCTTGTTTTTAAGACAGTACGTTTGATTTACTAGTAACCAGTCGATAAGTGATTTATTTACCGTTCTAGAACGGTAAGTACAGGACAAACAACGTAACAACGCCTAGAAAGCCAACTAGTTTGAACAAAAATAAAAAATCCTTACGTAGCATGAAAATATAAAACGTCATTTTGACGTTCAGTAAGATAGTGTATTAAGATTAAAGAAAAAATGTTTCTATCGTGCAAAAAATAGCATAAGCATCATAAGCCCTTACTGTTCTTAATACTTAATTTACTATTCATTGATGCTTCTACACTTTTTGTTATTTAATTTATAATAACTATGAAATTGTAGTCCGGAAATCTGACTTTATTTGTCGTAAATATTGATTTTAGTGAAGCAAACCATTGTCATAATTCAAAAATACAACTGTAAAACACAAGTAAGTTAAGGCACCGCTATAAACATGCCTAAAGAAAGAACTTACTTTGCATACTTGATCAGAAAGCAGAATGTTTCTGAAATTTTACAATTGAGTCCATGTACACAACGAAATTATGTTTATGCACCAGTTAACATAACCTACAATCCAAATGTTACTAATAATTCAATAAGAAGTTCTGAAAGTAATGATATGTAGTAAAAAAAAGAGGAATTAAATGACCTACAAAGTTATCTTTCAAATGCTGTAAATCTTCAAAATGCTGTAAGTAGTACTTAGTATTTAAAATACGTAGTATATACAATTTTTTTTAATTAGTAGAAAGATTTAAATATGAAACAATTTTATTTCTGACTGGCGGTAGGTAATGTGTTTAATTTTATCCTTTGAACAAGTCAAGAATTTATAAAAAACGGTTTTTGTGGTGCTAGGTACAGTTAGAGAAGAAAACGAGTAAAGAAACTATTTCAAAATATAAAATTGAATATTCTAATAAGAAGTAAGCGTATGAATATATTTCATGGATGTTACACTTATCATATTTTATACAATATACCTATATGATATCAACAAACGTTACCATGCTATTAAAGATACCTTATCAAAATTGAATTTCATGTCAGGTGTAAAAAAACTTATCATATTTATGTAAGAAATTAACAAATGACATGAAGAATAAACCAAATGTTTCAGACGCATACTCTTTTCTTGCTACTGCAGGTTGATGCAAAAATAAATGATGAAACAGTAGGTTCATATTGGCAACCTTGCGTGGCTTCGTATCATAAGGGAAATACATAAGAATATACAAACGGGCTTCCAAATAGCACAAAATGTATAGGGCTTCGCAACATTCGTACTAAATATTTTTTGTATATACATGCCTCCGGCACTCCCCATTACACGGGCTTCGATTCATCCAAAGTGTTTGTCGGGCTTCGTATTATTTGATGGGCGTGTATATATATATATATACAGGCAGTCTAACGAGCCTACAGATGTCGGTAACTGAGTAATTTTATGCCGGTAACTTTATATATGACATAGGACCATAATCATGGTAATGTATAAATGTATATAGGCTCATAGTACATTAAAAGTTTGGTTTTGTATATAAGCTCATAATATTTTTGTAATACTTTTTCTGTCGACCAACAGAGTTCGCTAGAACGATTTTCATTTATGATTTATTAAGATTGAATATCCATTGTTACCACAATTACCCAAATAATTACTGATTGTGATTACACCTTGTAAGCATGCAATTTAATTTAAATATAAGTAGATAATATCAATATTTTGCTTATCGTGGAAAATGTATAAAAACAGAATCTTTCAAGCACAATTGCATTTTGTTTGTTTCTACAGGGATTGTTAACTTTCTACCTCATACCGACAATTTTTAATATGTATATATTTACATATACAAAAATGCTTCATTATAAATTAAGTTGTTAGAAGTACAAAAATATTCATAAAATTTCTTGAAATTGAATCCTATTAACACATTCGTCAAAATTATGAATGAAATTAAATTTTTATACTATTAACTAAATACAAAAAAATATAATTTTACGCTCAATGTGATTATGGAAAAAGAGTGTTCGAATGAGTGTATTTATTAGTTTGGTGTGTTTCTATACAACGATAGATCCTTCGATGTGGAGGATAGGCACCACTCTTGTCGTAATTGTGGCTACGTTTCGTTGGCTATTGTGCCAACTTCATCACAGTAGAATGTTTAATTTCTGCCAAATATACATAAAATTAAAACCATGGACACAGGAGTAAAGTACGAAGAACATGTAACCTTATACGACACAAACATAACCCACACATAAGGTGAATCTTAATGATAGAATTAAACTTTTTTAGTTCATTTAAGTAGGTTTTTTTAAGTAAGTTTAATTCTATCGGAAATTTTAAAATCGTCTATTCTGAACTGTACGTATTGAAATGATCTCGTAATCCTATTTGTCTGTTATTATCATGAGATACACTTCCTATTACTCTAAAACTATTTATAAATAATTTAAAAATTGAAGTTAATACAAACTTCTTGGAAATAAATGAAAAAGCTTTGCTTGTGTTTTCATGTAAGAGGTTTTCAACAGGTAATAACATCACGATTTTATAAAATAATTTTTATTAATTATTACAAATGAGATACATTGATACATTTTTGATTTTTTCCAACTTGACTAAGCAAGTCTCTATTAACAAATTTTAAGGTACTAAAGATTCGAAATCTTATAAATAAGTTAATTAAATAATCCATAGGAAAATCAGTACATGGATGTACAAATATAATCTTTTTCATCAAGAGGCGTAAGTTATGCCCTACTTGCTTAGTACATATATTATTAAAATTAGAAATAAAAATGTCCTCTAATTGGTGTATAAAATCATAAAAAGAACAATCTGGAACTTTTAAATTCCCAAATGCTGCTCCTTTTTGTCCTCCATAACTTTTAAAATGCACATAAAAAAATTCGGAATCTAATTTTTTCTGCTTATAAGCAAAGGCTAGGCAAGTCATACAATTGTGTTGTTTTAAGCATTTGTGCATTAAATATCCACTCACATAAACTAAAGCATTTTGCCGATAAATATCTAAATTCCGATAATCTGAATCGGGTACATTAATTTCAAAATTTTCATGTGGAATTTGTATTTGCTGAACTACTTCAAAATTGTGGAATTCCCTACCGACCTTATTTAGAATTTCATCAAAATCGTCAATACAATTTGCCCCATCTGCATGACAAAAAAAATTTAAACAAAACAATTTTTTGAAAGCCCTTTGAAATTGAATTGGTGTAGGGTTCGTGCGTTCCCACATTGTTGTCTGACGGCACCAAAAAAATTTTCCAGGCAGTCCTGATTCAAACGCCTTGTAAACAGGGTACGTTTCCCTAAATGTTCCCACATATTTAAGATTGACGATATTGTAATTTGCCAACACAATAAACTTTTAATTTGTTTAGTAACATTTTTACCTGATTTACTAACAACCTGTATGGTTTTAAATAGATTAAGTATTTCTTCCAAGAATTCGAATTGGTAAGGTTCACCTTTAAAGGGACGATTGTACAATTTAGAAGATTCGAATGATGAAGAATTTACCATATCAAACAACTTATCCATTTTTTCTATAAAGGTTATTGTGCCCAAGGATGCTGCTGGCAATGCACCAAATGACATATGAGTACTTAAAGCAGCCGCTACTGTAGAGCTTAAAACCTGTACTGCATATTTCACCCTCATTTTGTCAAAATTATTGGGATCCATATGTTTATTAGTTAGTTTTGGGGCTAGCCTAAGGGGTAAAGTTTTGTCATGATCATAAAATTTTTGGATATGGGATTTATCTGTTAAATAATCGTTAAATTTAAAATGATGTTTAAAAAAATTGTTGCGTGTTGCTTTCATTAAATGAGGTGGATCGAAAATGTAAAAAATCTTTTCATTGTTTATAATAAAATAAGGACGATCGGGAGTTATTCCTATGTCATTTGCAAATTTATAAAAATTTGATCCCAAATCTGAAATAATTGCTCTAACTTTACAATAATTATTCTGTAATAACGAAATCGTATTGATTAATAAATTATTCATTTCGTTTTGTCCACAGGTTGAAACAAAAATGTACCCTATTTGCTGTTTCCATTTTGAAAAAATACCTCTTACCATCAGCGTGAGAGCGAACTGAGCTGGTGTGGGCAATTTAGAATTGTTTGTTTCATGAAACCCAACGATTTCATCATCTTTAATTTTATAAAATAAGTTGCTTTTCAGTGATATTTCGTCAATGCATAAAACGCATTCTCTTGCCTCATCTGTAAAATTCTTCATTTTGGCACCAATGACTGTAAAAATGAATTCATTACAACCTGATTTTATACACCAATTAGCAGTAACATTTTGTAAGGTACGCTTACTTGGGAGACATAACATTGTTTGCAAGTATTTATAAACTTTCGGCCCTAAGAAATAAATGTTTAAAGCAATTTGCTTAAAATCAGAACTGTACCTATGCCCCTTAGAAGATCTGCCTATTAGAGATATTTGCCCATTTAAAATCTCAGCTAATGGCTTAGTAAAATACTTATAGCATAATTTTCTAAGTTGCTCAAGCTCCAAAGCTTTATCTTTGTCTTTCTCAACATTAGCATTCGTTGTTTTACTTAATTGTTTTCTTAGGGTTTTTATCTTAGATCGCATTTTGTTCTTTCGAGGTGTATTTATAGATAAAAGTTGACTTGTTTGAGTTCCAGCACATAAAACATGTGGTGGTGATGTTGGAATTTCAACACATGAGACACTTGGTGGTGATGTTGACAGGTTCTACCGCAAATGAGGAAGTCGACAATGGTTGACAATCACCTAAATAAAGCAAGCACTGCATTATTTACATTACTAATATGTCATAAATATTACCTGAAGAAATTACTTGAACACTTATAATGTTTATTTTGGGTTTAGGTACATCTAGCTGTACTACCTGCAACTCTGTCAGTGGCATATCTAAAAATTATTTAAAATTACATTATAATACAAATAAAGTTATTTAGTTTAATAAACTTCTTGTTTGATAACTTCTAATTGTTGACTAATTATCGAGTTGTTTCATACTCATAATCAATTTATCGAAAACAGTTACTCACCTGTCGATTGATTAGCCCTCGGATGTTCTGGTAATAGCAATGTTGGTACAGCATTTCGTTTCAGTCGGTTCTTTAAATCGTTCAAATACATAACATCTTCAAAATGTAAGTTACAAACTTTAAAGTGGTTTCCACAATCCACATCAAGATCCATTCTTCCGATCTGTTTCAACCATAATTTACGTCTACAAGTAAGATATAAGAAGAAAACGTTGTAAATGCGCAAGTTTTAGTTTACCTCTCAGATTCTTTTGGCAATCCAAAAAAAACACACAACTTTTGCTTAGTATTTGAAATACAACAAGGAACCATGCACCAAGTTCCACCGCGACCTTTGCAAGACATTTTTACACAAACCACAAGATATGTACTTTTTAAAAAGCAAATTCACTACCACTACAACACAAACTAAGTCCTAGTAGTTAATACGATAAATAAAATTAGAGAATAAACTGAATAAAGTAAAATCGTTTGTTGTTTACCAAGTTGTTTACAACACCAATAACAAAATGGAGAATTAGGGCATGCGCAAAGAATCTCTACAACCCGAGTTGCGCATCTGTCTTAAAACACGTAAACGTTAATCTGTGACGAAACCAATTACAACTGACAATCTAACAATAGATTTGCCGACAGGTGTCAATTTTGGTGAATGCGCAAACGCAGAGTATGCATATCCCTTGTTGAAACTTTATTATAGCCGTGGCTATTTTTTATTTACATATTTGTTCCTAGGAAGTGTACCTACTTTGAGAACTGTTTCTATGATTTGATTAAATAGTAGCTAAAAACTGCCTGAAGGTTACCAAATTCGATAAAATAAAAACTTTGGTGGCGCTATTTTGCTTCTATTCGCACGACTCTAAGTGCAATTTAATTTTTTTTAATTTCTGTTAAATCTATTAAGAATGGGGTAAAATAGAAAAAAATAGTATAAGAAATTTGTGACTTATGCACTTGTTCATTGAAAAACTGGACGAGTGCGGATATAGGAGTTTGATAAGCCAATTATTCTCTTTGATTATACTGGTCTTACGTTTTTGCGTTGGTTTCTGCTAGTTTATCTATCTATTGTATTGTTTACGTCTAGGATAATTAATTAAATAGCTTTAGAGTCGAACCGTTTTATTATTGCTGTCAAATCTGATACATTGCACGTGTGTCGTTACGCCAGTGGTTGCCAACATCTGCTGCCAGCAGTGGTATACAACACATCTATACGAACATTTTATCTCTTTTGATTGTAATTTGTTACTTAATATGTCAGCGAGCGATGCCCTAAAATATGATAAAGAAAGTATTGAGTTTCCAACGTACGCAGTGACACAAATTAATGCTATTTTTCTTATCTAGTACCTACGTGCTTTTGAAAGATGTACGTTGCAAATATTATAAATACTCTTGCTGCTCTAGTACAAAATAAATAAAAAATTGAATCCTATAAAAAATTAAATAACTTAATTAAGGGATTTGTTAAATTGGACATGAAAAATTTGAGTATAATTTACCGACGAGAAACCAGCAATAAAAGTATACCTCGAAAGAGGCTAGAAATATCTAAAAGATTCATTTTCGAATTAAGAAGCGTTTTACCAATTGTCTGGCGAATTTGAATATACACAATAAAGTAGTGCAAGGCCTTCTATAATATTTTTTTTATGCGTGCGGAGTTTTTCTAAACAAAGTAATTAGAACCGTTTATATATAGGTAAAAAAAAAGAAATCGCAAAATATTTAATTTTTTCAATTTTTTTCAAAAGTCTTTGATTGCTCAATGACTTTGAAAACACGGTATGAAAAGGCAAACTACCCTGCATTTAGAACTGTTTTTATGCCAGTTGAATTTTTTTAATTAAAGTAATTACATCAGTTTGTATGTTCAAAAATTTAGAAATCGCAGAATATTCAATTTTTTGAATTTTTTTCAAAAGGCTTTGATTGCTCAATGACTTTGAAAACACGGTATGAAACGGCAAACTACCCTTTATTTAAAACTGTTTTTATGCTAGTTGAATTTTTTCAATTAAAGTAATTACAGCGGTTTGTATGTTCAAATATGTCGAAATCACAAAATTTTCAATTTTTTTCAAAAGTCTTTGATTGCTCCATGACTTTGAAAACACGGTATGAAAGGGCATCGTTGAATTTTTGTAAAACATAAAGATAACTGTGAACCGATTTACACACAAACATGTAAACATGGTACCTAAATAATGTGTCACCTAATTTTAAAGCTTAGTGGTAGAAAAAGATTCATCCAATCACAATAAGCAGCAAATATACCGTAGGTGTAAAAAATTGTAATTGTCAATTTGTCTTCAATTAGCAAAGCATAATGTTGCTATGAATAATACCTCTTAGAGTGGTCTGGAAATAGAAAATTGAGGAAAGATTGCATTCTCCGATATAAGTTCGTCAGATTGGAGAAAACATGGTCAGGATGTCGACACCGCTGTAATTACTGTAATTGAAAAAATTCAACTAGCATAAAAACAGTTTTAAATACAGGGTAGCTTGCCCTTTTATACCGTGTTTTCAAAGTCATTGAGCAATCAAAGACTTTTGAAAAAAATTGAAAAAATTGAATATTCTGCGATTACTACATTTTTGAACATACAAACCGCTGTAATTACTTTAATTGATAAAATTCAACTAGCATGAAAACAATTTTAAATACAGGATAGTTTCTCCTTTAATACTGTGTTTTCAAAGTCATTGAGCAATCAAAGACTTTTGAAAAAAATGAAAAAATTGAATATTCTGCGATTTCTACATTTTTGAACATACAAACCGCTGTAATTACTTTAATTGAAAAAATTCAACTAGCATAAATACATTTTTAAATATAGGGTAGTTTGCCTTTTTATACCGTGTTTTCAAAGTCATTGAGCAATCAAAGACTTTTTAAAAAAACTGAAAAAACTAGATATTTTGCGATTTCTTTATTTTTTTACCTATATATAAATAGTTCTAATTACTCTGTTTAGAAAAAATCCACACGCATAAAAAGAATTTTTTATAGAAAGCATTGCACTACTTTATTGTGTATATTCAAATTGGTAAAACGCTTCTCAATTTGAAAATGAATCTTTTAGATATCTCTAGCCTCTTTCGGGGTATACTTTTATTGCTGAACTTTATTGCTGGTTTTATTTAAAAAATTTATTTGTTTTATTTTATTTATTATACCATTTGAAACCGTTATTATTTCGTCGTAGTATTTTTGTATGTATCCCAATTTGGACTTTGAATACTTAAAAATTCAACAACGCCCTGCAATATGTTATGTATTTGTCATACTATCACACTTCTGCGAAATCTGTAATTAAAACGTCAATTTTTTGGTTGTTAATTTATTTCTCCTAAAGTACCAAAACGAATGAAATACATTTTTGGAAATTTATAAAGTACTAATAAGATGAACTGAATTATGTAACAAAATACAGGATGTCTTATTTAATAAAAATTAGCTCCGTATCGTCATGTTTATTTGGACCACTCGATATAATCAAAATACTTTTCTAAAATAGAGTCTTCCGAATTCCATAGATTCATATTAGAACAAAACTCTTAACTTTATTGGTTTAGGAGCTATAAACCGATGCGCGCTTAACTGGCCACTAGGTATAAGGGCAATTCTAATTTCCTGTCAAATCGGCCAAAATTTCACCGACCCCCTCCGATTTGTTCGAAACATCTCTCTCTAAATATTTTTATACAAAACCAAGGAAAAAAGACTTGATCCGCGCGAAAATTTATCTCCCGCGTATGATATTAACGAATTGGGATCTACTATATCGAAATAACTTAAATGGGCACTAACTGGAGCAATTCGTCGTTTTGTAATTTTCTTTACAAGTGTTCTGTGTGGTGGACCAAATACTACTAAATATAAACATGTTAAATATTATTCAAAACAGAATACATTTGGACAAATCAACTCTTTTCTCCTTAGTTTTAGATACAAATGAACTATTATAAGAGATTTGGAACAAACAAATCAGAAGGAGTCGGAGATATTTTGGCCGATTTGACATGAAATCACGAATGTATTTTTTTAAATTATCATTTCTCTAAAGTAGGTGTGTACCCTAATTTTGATGTGTAGCTGTAGACAAAACTGCGTTTGAGATAGGAGCTCGAAATTGAAGTCTTGAATTTATCAAGTTCTCATACTATGTTGTTACCTGGTTACCTTAGTTATTACTTTTTTTATTTTATTATAAATATTGTCACCTGAAGAAGAACGTAGTTTCCGTACGAAAGCTTGTAAGCTGTTTTTCTTAGACTCGCCACGAAATTTATAAAATTACATTAAAACATAATATAATTTCGAGGTGTATTCAATGTAGCTAAACCACCTATACCACACCGAATGCCAAAATTAGTAGCAGCAGCAAGCGTTGAAGTACGCCAAGAATGGAAGACTATAACTGTTGACTGCGCTATGACGAAGAACGCGCAGTCAAAACAAATACTTGAATTTTTACTATTATTTTCATGTTAATCATAAATAAATTTAATATTTGTACTTTACAAAAGAAAAATCAAATTAAGGAAAATGAACTATTTTTTTAGTTTAAGCCACCAAGTTTTTATTTGTTAAATTTTATTAAAAACCAAACCCGTTTCCAGTAAATATATTTTACACCATGTAAAATTATAAAAGTATGATAAATAAATACTTTACACAAAGAAGTTTTTTAAAAACCACGTTTTTCCCGTGAACTAAAAAGTAAAAAATAAATTTTCTTCAACTTAAAACGTAGGCGCATTTAAATGTACATATTTTCTTAAATTATATAAGTTCTTATAAATGCGCCCACACGTTTTAAGTTGAAGAAAAGTTATTTCCTACTTTTTAGTTCACGGGAAAAACGTGATTTTTAAAAAACTTTTTTTATAAAGTATTTATTTTCTACTTTTTAGTTTTATAATAATTTACTTTGATAAAGTTTTAAACAAACAGTTTAAACACTTGCCCGACTTAGGTACATAGCTTACACAACTGTCGTAGATCAGAAATCTTCAAGTTATGGCAAGAGTTTTATATTTTTTGATGCTTGAATACTGTATTGTCATCAATAATGCACATATCCAAAAAAATCTAGCTTGATTAGTGCAGTAGAAGTGGTCGAAAAATCGATTATAAAATTTGAAATTTTGCGGACAAGTAATCAAAGAAACAAACAAACAAACAAGAACGCAAGCTAAGAAAAACGTGGTAAAAAACAATTTTTTAAAAAATAAATTCATATTAGATGTCCCTGATTGTAAATTTGTTATCAAAGTTATTTTTACCTAATCACTGATTCTTTTTCCAACTTAAACTGAGATATACCTAAACCTTTGTATAAATAAAGAAATTTCTACTTTGATTTCTTTTTTTAGATAAAAACTTACATTTTTTGTTTTGCATTTTTTTAATTTACTTTTTAAAGTGCAATTCGAGTGATAACATTTAATGGGGATTTAAGCGTGTTATAAAAAAAATATAAAAGCACAAGTGCCTTCATTTATTCCGTTGATTACAGTACTGTATTCTATTAGTTTGTATATTTAGCTCAGCTGGTCTTTAGTTTATGGACTTTAAAGAAAAACACTGGCAAGTTTCTTTTTCACTTTCTAGAAAAAAAAATGGTCAAAAGCAGTGGTTTCTTTTAAAAATTATCGTTGTTCAATTGTAAGACAGTTCTTGAATTGATTGTAGAAGAAAACCAACCCAAACGATACATGATGTCATAACTGCGACCTCGTATACCGTAGTTTTACATGCCGCCCGCTCCTATAGCGTCTCGGTGGTTCAAATAACACAACTTTTTTTTTAATAAATTCATTTTAGATCTTGCTGATAAATATAATACAATAATTGTACTAATCTGAAGATAAACCATTTTTTTCTCATTAAATTGTGTTTTTTTTTTAGTAGCTTTTAATCATTATCCCAGAGCACACCTAGAATAGTTTTAAATTATGTGAAAATTGTACCTACTAAGAATTGGTAATATTATTTTACAAATTAAAAAAGTTAGCAATTTTAGATTATTTTCAATATAACCACGCACTACCGTACCGGAGACAAACTATTTAAGAAAAAATTATAAATTTTACTAAAAAAATAAAACAAATTCATAATTTAATAAAGCAATTATAAATTATTAATGAATGAATAGAATAATTAAATTTATTATCCATAATGAATCTACATTCTACACTAATAATCCACTAATTGATTAAGGTGCCAAAATAAAAGAAATCTAAGATAATTTCTTTATAACACAGTAAAGTAAAAATATCTGAAAACAACCAACTCATAAAAACAATAAAACGGATCAATGTTCAACGGTTCAAGTATGTTGTGCCGCCAAAACAATAAATTATGTCCTTGTTGCGGCACGATAGTTTTAGCTAAGGATTTCAAGTTTCAACGTTCAGCAAAATTTTATCTTATAATCATCCTGTAATAGTATGAATTTTGTGTGTATATTAGGTTGATATTTCTATTATCAGGTTCTTACGTTATCGTGCGTCTGTATCGCAAAAAAAATAAAAAACGTAGAAAAGGTTGTATTTTTGAATTGTAGGGATACAGAATCACATGAATACTTGAATTTAAAATAATCCAAACAAAATTAACCCAGTATAATTTGTTGAACTAGGTGCTACAATGAATTTCATACACTTTGAATATAATCAACATCATCATATATATAATAAGAGTTTGGCTTATCTAATGAATGGCTTATCGCTGTCCAAAAACGAAAACATAAACAAATCTCTATTTCACATAAAATTTTTTGGAAACAATTTTTTTAGGGTAATGTGAGGTCACCATCAAAACTTCAATTAATTTTTTTGCCTATTTTTAAATCTGACATTTTAGGAATTATTTACACAGCTACTTATCACATTGGTACACTTAGAATATAAAAGTTTCTGTGTTTATAAAAGATAAAATTAATGTAACATACAGTGCACTTTTAATCATGTATAGAGATATGAAATCATGTTAATAAATATGCGTCCTCAAGATCTTTAGTGTCTTGTATCAGATTCATATCATTTTAACGGATTGTAACTGAAATTGTCGGTAATATTTGACAATTTGGACAACATACGTTAGCAATTACATTGAATTGGGGTTCATGAACCTGGAATACGATAAAAAAATAATTTAAGCATTACTAAAACTATGTAAATGATTATTTTTTTCTAGTTAAAGTTTACAAAAAAATTGAAAAAAGACAGAATTAACGAAAAACAAATTTAAACATTTATAATGATGTGAAGGATTGGGTGATATGACTTTATTTAGTATCCGATAAATTCTGTGCGGTGGTAATTTAGACTGGAAAGGTCGTACGCTGTATTTAGACATTGGATTGTAACTTTTTACCATTTAATTCTATAAATTTTAGTGTAGAGTTTGAAATCCATGAAATAGTTTTTTCTGTTAAAATGTTTCAAATGTTGGTAAAATCTTGATTTTCTTATATAATCTTTGATTTATTTTTTTTTTTTTAAAAACATACATTTTTTGTTTTGCATTTTTTTAATTTACTTTTTAAAGTGCAATTCGAGTGATAACATTTAATGGGGATTTAAGCGTGTTATAATAAAAACACAAGTGCCTTCATTTATTCCGTTGATTACAGTACTGTATTCTATCAGTCTGTATACTTAGCTCAGCTGGTCTTTAGTTTATAGACTTTAAAGAAAAACACTGGCAAGTTTTTTTTTCACTTTCTAGAAAAAAAAATGGTCAAAATCAGTGGTTTCTTTTGAAAATTATCGTTGTTCAATTGTAAGACAGTTTTTGAATTGATTGTAGAAGAAAACCAACCCAAACCGATTTAGCGTAAAGGCGATACATAATGTCATAACTGCGACCTCGTATACCGTAGTTTTACATGCCGCCTGCTCCTATAGCGTCTCAGTGGTTCAGATAATACAATTTTTTTTTTAAATAAATTTATTTTAGATCTTGCTGATAAATATAATACAATAATTGTACTAATCTGTAAATAAACCATTTTTTTCTCGTTAAATTGTGTTTTTAATTTTTTCAACATTAGTAGCTTTTAATCATTATCTCAGAGCCCACCTACAAACTATGTAAATGATTATTTGTTTCTAGTATTAACCGAAAGTGCAAAAAATAAAAAAGGGGTTAAAGTTTACGAATACGATGGTACGTTGAAAAAGTTGCAGTGATTAAAACTGTCCTTAAAAATGTCTAAAATATTAATGTGTAAATCAATCTATTAAAATTTAAAAAGAAACAACAAACGAAAAAAGAAGACAAACGCTTTAGAAACTCCAGGCTGCTAGAGGTTTACCCAGTCTAGACAATAAACCTTTAAATGTATTGTTTAGTAGGGGTACCTACCTGCTAGTCCTAGGGATTCCATATTTTTAAAAATCAAATTAAAAGATTATTATTGACTTACAATATGTATTTCTAAACATTCTTTATCATGTAGGTAATAAAAATTACGAATATTAAAAATTATATCATTCTAACGTTTGGTCTTATTATGGCATTATCATTTATTATTTTATCCAAAATATAAATAATTTTTATTACACAATTTGGCATTCATTGGAAAATACCTACATTTCAAGTTATTATAAGATACAAAGAATTAGTAAAATAAATAATATGAAGATAATGAACCCCCTCATCTACCTGTAATTATTACAGGTTATTTATGTTAGATATTTTATTGAAACATAAAGACAAATCTTTAATAGTACATATACGCGACAAAAAACAACGTAAAATAAAGTGTATAAAAAAATTATTTTTTGAAAGTAAATTCTGCTCTTCTATTTTTCATAGATATAAATTTTTCCAATACCTTTTCATCAAAATGATCAATATCGTGAACTACATTTTTATTTATGCACATCATCGCCAAAGCATTTAGTCTATCATTATCCATAGTATTACGCAAAAAAGTTTTTATTCTTTTGAGCGTTGAAAAACAACGCTCTCATTCTGCAGTAGTCATTGGTGTTGTTAAAATTATTGTTAATATTTTTATAGTTTCCGGGAAAGTATCAATCAAATTATGTTTTAATAAGAAAGAAAAAAAGTTTGTTGCTCCTGTGATTTGAGTAAAATCCGGTCGCGAGTAAATAACTTCTAATTCAGTTTTTAATCGAATTTTGTGTAAAACTAACTTGTGTTTGTTTTTATTAAAACACTGCCATTATTCGCATTCATATTTACATCTACATATAAAATAAGCAAAACGCAAGCAAACACGTAAAATGCAAACGTACGAAAACAACGTAGGCATAAGCAGATACGGTAACCGAACCCAGTCCGCACTACAGTCTGCGGCCCTAGAAATAACAAAACAGGGCCGTGCAACGTGTATTCGTTTAAAGTATGATACAATGTTGCTACTGCAAAAGAATAAAATATGTTGAGTTAATCGTATATTTTTTTATTAAGTTAACACATTCTTTTTTTTTTAGAAACATGTAAAAAACGAGATCTTTATGTCATTTGAAAGGGAGGGCGCGCGGCTATGCGGACTTATTAAGAAACCGCCACTGCGAGTTAATTGTAGTTTATATAATAAGTAAACGGCATTTTTATTTATTTAGAATTTAGAATAAAAAGCTAATACAGTCGACTAACTCTTCAATAAAAACAAATCGTAGGTAAAATGATATCTTTTGAAAACAACTGGTATTGCTTGTGAATGTACAATGGGATACCTCTCTTCTTTCTGGGTACCTGCCAAAGGCACATTATCCTCAGGTAATTTTTGAGCTACGTAAACTTTCATGTGATGGACTTAAAAATAATCTAAATGGACAAATAATGCAATTTGGGTGGCCTCTGTACGAATAAGAATAGTTACAGATTTAAGTACGGTACCACACCGCGTGAATGTATTTATTACGTCACACAAATATTTTAATTCGTATTTTTTGCCCATCGAATAACTAGACTTTATAAGAATCGTGTCGCAAGAAAAGCTAATTTGAAATCGTGCAATTATTTTTACGAAAGAGTTCTAATTTTATGTTTTGTTAATTATTGCACTTTTCGTTATTACTACAAAGAATATTTACTGCAAGCAACTACATCGTTTGTTGTTTTAGTAATGCATTTTTTAAATAAATTACTAATGTCAATAGGTTTTAAGTTATTACGTGCTAAAAATGCGCTTGTCGAACTGTATGGTAAAGTAAGCAATAAAAAAAGTTTTTAGAAAATAAAGAAAGCAAAATGCATGGCAGATATTGCTCTGAATCCAAAATCCAAAATGGTATAAATTCATATACAGTGTGCCCCAAATTTTTTTATAGAAATGGAGAAAAAATTTCTTATATTTCTCAAAAATATTCTTGGTAAAATGCTCTGCATGACTAGTAAATCTATAATCAGGTATAAAATGTTTAAAACATTGCCTGAAATACAGGCAAAATAAAAAAATGCAGTTTTGGAGGGAAAGTAAAATACGTTTAAACTGTAGTAGGGAGCAAAATGTTCATTGAATTTGCTAATAAGTAGCTAAAAATGATGCACATTTGTAGATTATTGATATTACCAAAGAAAAATTAAAATACCATAATAAACACGTCAGATAGAGTGCTTTGGAGTAGCTAACAATTTTCAACAAATGTCAAATGTAACTCAGTGCATGTTTGCAATAATTAGATTAAATGCCAGTAAAACTAAGCTCTGCGGATAAAATTGAAATTGTACGCATTGTTGGAAACAAATTATAAAACATGTAGAGAAGCAGCGAATATTTTTAATAATAGACACCCTAATTTGTATAAAAAATTTAGGACATATTGTTTTTATTTTGTGTGGTAAAAATACAGCGAGTTTAAAAAATATGACTGATACTCCTAAAATAGAATACAAAACTTTTAAGACAAGTAAGTATATGAATTAATTATCACTATATGCACCTTTGGTGTCACAATTGAGTATCCAAAGTATTGAGCAAGTGTTTAATATAAAAATGGTTTGCGCCATGGGAACGGAGTCAACATTTTTTAAGTAGGTTGAATTTGGGTGGCTGAATTGTGGAATCTGTCATTGGGTTTTAACTGAATGGGTTATAGGCATTGTAATCGTTTAACATGCATTCAGTAAGAAGTTTTGATGTACAAGTGTTTTTGTTAAAGCTTATGTAGGCTTTTATAGATCTTAGTCTTTGCATGTGTTATACAGTTCAGTCTTGATGATGTTTTGAGCGAGAAAGAGTGATACCGCACAGCATTTGTAACTATTGTAGACGTTTAGGTTTCATCGTGCTAAAAATTGTCTTCATCCTATCATAGAAAGCTATTTCGTATTTTGTGCAACGCTAAAGAGTTAGTACATAGACTGGTGCACCTCATCTACTGTAAAGGATATTCCAGAAAATACACGCATTTTTAAACACAAGATTACAAATATTGTTTTTCAAAAAGCCTTTAGAACACTTTCGAGTTTCTTGAAATGTTTACACCGTATGATGAAAATAAAATAAATAAACAGAACAACCAATGCAAAAGCGCTAAAGAGAGTAGAAAAAAAATAAAATCCATAAAATAACATTATGAGATATATTTTGTCACTCGTAAAATTATATACAGTAAAACCTCCAAATATCTGGAGGTCTGGAGGATCTAAAAATATCTGGAGATATTTTTCAATTGAATTTTGAAATTTTATTAGAAAACATCAGATTCACATTTTGCTAAAAGTGTAACAATGTCTATAGCTAATTCAACTTTGTCATAAAAAAATATAAGTATAAAAACATTTGCACATTTCTTAATTTTTCACGCACTTCATGGATATCTTAAATGTTTGACGTACAAAGTTTAGATTCTTCAAATACTTATACTCTCCGAATACCGAAAACAGTGATTATTTCTTGTATACTCAAATCGGAACTTTCGGTCAAAGCATTGCAATCGTTTAGGCTTATTCCATATGTGTACTTTGTAATACACTGAAAAACGTGGTTAGTGGAATTTCGTCTTTTTTATCGAAATCGTCTTTTTGCTGTGCTATTTCAAAAAATCCCGCTTTCTGAAAACATTTTGAGATTGAAGCTGGCGAAACGTTTTTCCAAGCTGTTGATGTCCAAATTAAAGCGCTGGTTAAATAATTGTTTTTTCTGCATCTTTAATAGAACATTTGCTGTTTGTGGAGTCTTTTGATAAGAAATTTTCTGTATGCTACTTTTAAGTTATGGATAATCCCTTGTTCTAATAGCTGATAATGTATTGCTGTGTTTGATGGCAGAAAAACAATCATCACATTTTTTCATCAAATTACGAAGTCATAAATTCTGTTGTCATCCAAGCTTTTTTATTAAATACCTATTCTAGTCTTTAAAACATCCTTTTCTTCAGCATTGTAAACATGTTTTGGTGAATAATCCTTCGATAATATCGCTTATAATAAAATAATACGTTTTGCTCTAAAAGCTTAAACAGTGTCCAGGCAAACATCAGCTGACTCTCCACAAATTATTTTAGAGCTCACTGTGCCTTTGACAACATTTTACCAGTCCGCCATTTGAAGCTTTAATACTCGGCTTCGGCTGCTTCTAAAACTTTTTTGTTATTAAAGGGCTAGATATGAAAATGTTAATTCTGGCTTTACAGAACCAATTGTCAGTTTTCGGAAATTTTCTCCTCTGATCTGTATTACCTTCTTCAAAAGCTTTGCAAGTCCGATTTTGTTTGTGATTTCATAAACTTGCGTTCTTCCAACACTGAAGTATTCAGCCAACTTCAACTTTCTAGCACTGTTACTATTTTTTTTTCATTTTCCACAATAATATCAATTTTCTCTTTAAGAGGCTACTGAAATGCTAAACATAAACTACATTATGTAAGTTAAAATATTTGCGATGAAAGATTAAATACGGTTTTAGAGTTTTAGTAATCATAGATAATTAGCTAGGCTCCTTGAAGACCTGACAGTTATGTAATTAAGGTAAAATTTGATGTAGTGACCGTGACGGTTATACAGGAGTGGTAGCTATAGAGCAGGTCTTTGTAGTGAAAATTTAAAATAATTTAAAAACTGGCCGTTATTTAGAGCTGATTGTTTTTAAGAGGTATCCGAGGTTTTACTGTGCTTAAGTAAAACTAAACTTAAAAAAAATTTTATAAGTGGAATGCGAACATTCAAACAAAGGCTAAGATATGAGAAAATAAAACATACTTAACCAAGAAAGTTTTTAATTATTACTTATCAGCATTTAGATCATTTTTAAATAATAAGATTAAAAAGAAAATTTTAAGTTATAATAAGAAGAATAAGAAAGGTAGTCTAGAAAATTATAAGTTTTATATCATCTTTTTAAGTTACTTATATAAATTGGGTAACCTTGAGTTTAAAAATGATATTGTGGTATGTATACCTAAAACAAAATATTATATCCAGAGACAATTTTTGATAACAAATAAATATAAATTGACTTGGTAAATATATATCGTAACCTTAGTCCTAAGGAAATAACTCAATGTTTCTTTGTAACATTTTGAAATGGTCAGCATTTAGAATTTTCTAATTCGAAAGTAAAATTTAAAGGTGGAAAGATAACGTTATAAAAATAAATCATAATCTAATTTTAAATTAAAACTAATATTTTTAAAAGTGGAAACCAACAAACAGAATTAGAAAAAGTAAAAAAAACTCAAGTCCTAATGGTTTTTTGGGTTTATATTGTATATTTACCGACGGCGAACGTAGCTTACATGCGAAAGCTTGGGTTTTTTTAAATAAATATACATCATAAACCCAAAAAACTATTTTAATTGTCTTATATTTAAATAGGTAATTCTAAAGTCAAAGGAGATAACTTCGACATAACTACGGTGCAGCTGTTCCAACTTATCAATGTACTAATGTAAACACAGAGGTAAATGACACATCACGACAAAAAGAAATAAAAAATGTGCGAGCAAATTAAGATATCATTTTCATGTCCACATATTTCTTCTGCGATAATTTTTAACATTCGTAGATTATACCCAAGGTTATACCGTTATACACTCTAGAATAACTAACTTTCGAAATTTTGATTTTAAGAGTTAACACAAGAAGATCGTATCACATTCTATTTTTGGAAGTTTATATCAATCATATTTATTATCCGCGTGAGTTTAATGCACAAAATAAACAGCAATAAACTCTCAATAATTTAATGTAGGTAATAAGTCAATAAAACTGATTTAATTAAATTCCTTATTATTTTTTCTTGAACTAAAAATATCTATAAATAGATAAAATTATATAGTGATAAGGAATAAAAACAATACAAAGGGTACCGAAATAGTGACTATGCTATTACAAAACTGGAATGCTACTTTGCGATACCGTTCATGGTCACAGTATAATGCATTGCTTTTAGAACCATAAGGATCTCTGGGGTAAAAAGTTTCTCATATTTGAGAACGCATTACAAACTCTCAGGTAGTTTTAATGCCTTGAGTTTGTTTATGTAAATAAATAATATAATCCAATAAAACACTTGTAAAAGTTGTATATTACATTATTCCAATGACAAAATTCATATTATAACAAGAATAATCAGATAATTAGGCACTGATGTATCCAAATTCATCATGTTACATTGAGGTAATTCAAGGTTGTTTGTTTGACAGAAAAATGTTTAATTTGAATTACGCGCATAAATAAAAACCGTAATCATTGGGTAATCGGATCTCCCCGTACGTTCCGTATCAACTCTTGGTTAGTTGCGCATGAAAACTTTATACTTAAATACGTCAGTTGTTTATGTTTGTATATAACCTCATTGCTTGACCTCATTGTTCTACTCTACTTGTTTTACAGAAGCTTTTATAAAAACTACTTTGGTGTTCGTATTGATTTTAAAGGTAAATTGTTTTAATTGTTCTTAAAGTTAAATATATTAATGAAATAATTTCTAGTATTTTATAACGTGCGAAGAAACTACGTCTACTCGAAAGAAACATCATGTGTTCCTATCTTAAAGCATGATTGCGGTGAGAAACGTTCCTTTGTGATTTCAGTAGTAGTTGTATTAGTTAACAGATAATTTGTCGAATCATTTATAACCTACGTATTATTGAAAAACAAAACCTACTATAGAAGCAATTTATAACGTTATTAAAGACGATGATTTAATTGGATTCTTGGGAAAGAAATCGTCACTTAGGACGTTGTTAATAAAAATGGGTTTTAGGTAGGATAATTGTTTATTTTTGCATTACTTTTTTAACAGTATTTTATTCAGATGGAGAAAAACAATGGATGATGGAAGGACGTAAAATACTTGTGGAATGACATTACGTTGTTCATATATATGATTAATTACTAATTATTGTAAAAGCTGAACAACCAATTATATATATCGGTTAGTAAACTGGATTATAAACGTTAATTATATTCTATAATTTTGTATAAATTCTAGATGAAAGATACATAACTGAATCTCACACAACGTCGATAATTCAGCTGCAAGTCTTAAATCCCAATAGGAAAAGGAAACAAGTTATAGTACACACTGGTATGTCTACATGATTTTTTCATAACATTTTATCATTTACCATTATTCATTTTAGGTGTGAAATGTGTTTCATCAAGTTTTGTTGATATTTAAAACGGGAGATTCTCATAATGATCTGAACTACATAAATTATAAAAGGTGGATTGATGACCAATTGCTACCCAACTTACAACAGAATTCTGTAACTGTAATGGATACTGCAAGTTACCTTAACGTGTTATAGCTATGAGGCATCCAATTTCGACAAGTCGAACGGCAGAAATGACTACCTGGTTAATGGAATGTGGAATCTCATATGATAAAACATTAACAAAACCAGAACTTATACTTAATAAAATTAAATAAACCAGGCTACATTCAATAGAGTATTGATTCAATATTTGCGAAGAATAGGCACACCGTATGTATCATTTGCTGCCATACCAGATGAATGGTGCAATGTATGTTTTTACTAAAAAGAAGTTGAAACGTTTATAATACAAGTAACTATTGATACTTTCGATGAACCCTTTGACAGTATGTGGGGTATTGAGTAATAATGATACTTAATTAACTGCTTAAAATATGTATTTTCTGATTTATGTAGCAGAAATAAATAAATTTTCTAATTTTAGGATGTCAGACTAACTGTAATAATGTTATACCAATACTAACAAATCTTAAACTGTGTATTATTAATTACTTTACTGTTTAAATAAAGTACTCTGTTTTTTTGCAATATTAATTTTTACAAATACTTCTGCATATACTTTGTCGAAAGCTTACAACCATTTTTAATAAATCTTGAAAAAATGAGTTCTAAGTTTGGTTAATCGCACTTTAAATTAAAGGTCAATGTAGTACTCGTAAATGAGTACAGAAGGTTTACAGTACGATTTATAAAAAATAGTTTACGGTTTCCAAATAAAACAAAGATAACTAACTCGTAATAAGGCTTTCAAATCATTTTGTTTAAATTTGTTTGAAGACTTGTCCTGTAAGTTACACTTTAATTGCAATCCATTTTTATTATGATTTCATTCTAAAGCTCCACATAATAGATTGGTTATTTATTTGTTTATCTAATAGGCAAATCGATAGTTATTAATGTAATGAAGTAAATAAGAATGTTATTAAGCGGTTATCTTTAATTACTACAATAAATGTTATTGTCGCATTTCTTTCAAAATTTTCTATAAAATTTAAGAATAAATAGGTAAGTACCAAAACGTGCGTTTCAATTGTACAAATTTACTTTAGTAATATATAAATTAATAAGCAGGATGTTATGTAAAACTAGAAATGGCTGATAAAATCATCAAATGTATGTAATTTAATTAGATACATTAATCATCTGCACAACTATAGTCACCGACGTCAATAATAAGTTAACGACATCTATAATATATATATCTGAAACACTTAATTATTTTCAGCGGTTATATCCCCTGCAGTGTATGCAACAACTTGTAAAATTCTCACAACAACTCAACCGAACGTTCCATTTATCACCGCAAAACGCCACCACTGTAGGACCGTTTTAACACAATTATATACTTGTTACTATGAGCCTAGGCTCGTAATTCGCAATAAAGGATCATAATATATGTTGTGTATGTTGAAATACCTACACATAGGCTCATACTATACACGCTATATATATATATATATATATAGCGTGTATGATCCTTTATTGCGAATTACGAGCCTAGGCTCATAGTAACAAGTATATAATTGTGTTAAAACGGTCCTACAGTGGTGGCGTTTTGCGGTGATAAATGGAACGTTCGGTTGAGTTGTTGTGAGAATTTTACAAGTTGTTGCATACACTGCAGGGGATATAACCGCTGAAAATAATTAAGTGTTTCAGATATATATATTATAGATGTCGTTAACTCATTATTGACGTCGGTGACTATAGTTGTGCAGATGATTAATGTATCTAATTAAATTACATACATTTGATGATTTTATCAGCCATTTCTAGTTTTACATAACATCCTGCTTATTAATTTATATATTACTAAAGTAAATTTGTACAATTGAAACGCACATGTTTTGGTACTTACCTATTTATTCTTAAATTTTATAGAAAATTTTGAAAGAAATGAAACAATAACATTTATTGTAGTAATTAAAGATAACCGCTTAATAAATTTCTTATTTACTTCATTACATTAATAACTATCGATTTGCCTATTAGATAAACAAATAAATAACCAATCTATTATGTGGAGCTTTAGAATGAAATCATAATAAAAATGGATTGCAATTAAAGTGTAACTTACAGGACAAGTCTTCAAACAAATTTAAACAAAATGATTTGAAAGCCTTATTACGAGTTAGTTATCTTTGTTTTATTTGGAAACCGTAAACTATTTTTTATAAATCGTACTGTAAACCTTCTGTACTCATTTACGAGTACTACATTGAACTTTAATTTAAAGTGCGATTAACCAAACTTAGAACTCATTTTTTCAAGATTTATTAAAAATGGTTGTAAGCTTTCGACAAAGTATATGCAGAAGTATTTGTAAAATTAATATTGCAAAACACAGAGTACTTTATTTAAACAGTAAAGTAATTAATAATACACAGTTTAAGATTTGTTAGTATTGGTATAACATTATTACAGTTAGTCTGACATCCTAAAATTAGAAAATTTATTTATTTCTGCTACATAAATCAGAAAATACATATTTTAAGCAGTTAATTAAGTATCATTATTACTCAATACCCCGCATACTGTCAAAGGGTTCATCGAAAGTATCAATAGTTACTTGTATTATAAACGTTTCAACTTCTTTTTAGTAAAAACATACATTGCGCCATTCATCTGGTATGGCAGCAAATGATACATACGGTGTGCCTATTCTTCGCAAATATTGAATCAATACTCTATTGAATGTAGCCTGGTTTATTTAATTTTATTAAGTATAAGTTCTGGTTTTGTTAATGTTTTATCATATGAGATTCCACATTCCATTAACCAGGTAGTCATTTCTGCCGTTCGACTTGTCGAAATTGGATGCCTCATAGCTATAACACGTTAAGGTAACTTGCAGTATCCATTACAGTTACAGAATTCTGTTGTAAGTTGGGTAGCAATTGGTCATCAATCCACCTTTTATAATTTATGTAGTTCAGATCATTATGAGAATCTCCCGTTTTAAATATCAACAAAACTTGATGAAACACATTTCACACCTAAAATGAATAATGGTAAATGATAAAATGTTATGAAAAACTCATGTAGACATACCAGCGTGTACTATAACTTCTTTCCCTTTCCTATTGGGATTTAAGACTTGCAGCTGAATTATCGACGTGTGAGATTCATTTATGTATCTTTCATCTAGAATTTATACAAAATTATAGAATATAATTAACGTTTATAATCCAGTTTACTAACCGATATATACAATTGGTTGTTCAGCTTTTACAATAATTAGTAATTAATCATATATATGAACGTAATGTCATTCCACAAGTATTTTACGTCCCATCATCCATTGTTTTTCTCCATCTGAATAAAATACTGTTAAAAAGTAATGCAAAAATAAACAATTATCCTACCTAAAACCCATTTTTATTAACAACGTCCTAAGTGACGATTTCTTTCCCAAGAATCCAATTAAATCGTCTTTAATAACGTTATAAATTGCTTCTATAGTAGGTTTTGTTTTTCAATAATACGTAGGTTATAAATGATTCGACGAATTATCTGTTAACTAATACAACTACTACTGAAATCACAAAGGAACGTTGCACAATCATGCTTTAAGATACAGAACACATGATGTTTCTTTCGAGTAGACGTAGTACTAGAAATTATTTCATTAATATGTTTAACTTTAAGAACAATTAAAACAATTTACCTTTAAAATCAATACGAACACCAAAGTAGTTTTTATAAAAGCTTCTGTAAAACAAGTAGAGTAAAACAATGAGGTCAAGCAATGAGGTTATATACAAACATAAACAACTGACGTATTTAAGTATAAAGTTTTCATGCGCAACTAACCAAGAGTTGATACGGAACGTACGGGGAGATCCGATTACCCAATGATTACGGTTTTTATTTATGCGCGTAATTCAAATTAAACATGTTTCTGTCAAACAAACAACCTTGAATTACCTCAATGTAACATGATGAATTTGGATACATCAGTGCCTAATTATCCGATTATACTTGTTATAATATGAATTTTGTCATTGGAATAATGTAATATACAACTTTTACAAGTGTTTTATTGGATTATATTATTTATTTACATAAACAAACTCAAGGCATTAAAGCTTGTACTACCTGAGAGTTTGTCATGCGTTCTCAAATATGAGAAACTTTTTACCCCAGAGATCCTTATGGTTCTAAAAGCAATGCATTATACTGTGACCATGAACGGTATCGCAAAGTAGCATTCCAGTTTTGTAACAGCATAGTCACAATTCGGTACCCTTTGTATTGTTTTTATTCCTTATCACTATATAATTTTATCTATTTATAGATATTTTTAGTTCAAGAAAAAATAATAAGGAATTTAATTAAATCAGTTTTATTGACTTATTACCTACATTAAATTATTGAGAGTTTATTGCTGTTTATTTTGTGCATTAAACTCACGCGGATAATAAATATGATTGATATAAACTTCCAAAAATAGAATGTGATACGATCTTCTTGTGTTAACTCTTAAAAACAAAATTTCGAAAGTTAGTTATTCTAGCTAGAGTGTATAACGGTATAACCTTGGGTATAATCTACGAATGTTAAAAATTATCGCAGAAGAAATATGTGGACATGAAAATGATATCTTAATTTGCTCGCACATTTTATATTTCTTTTTGTCGTGATGTGTCATTTACCTCTGTGTTTACATTAGTACATTGATAAGTTGGAACAGCTGGACCGTAGTTAGGTCGAAGTTATCTCCTTTGACTTTAGAATTACCTATTTAAATATAAGACAATTAAAATAGTTTTTTGCGTTTATGATGTATATTTATTTAAAAAAACTCAAGCTTTCGCATGTAAACTACGTTCGCCGTCGGTAAATATACAATATAAACCCAAAAAACCTTTAAAACTTGATTTTTTTTTACTTTTTCTAATTCTGTTTTTTTGGTTTCCACTTTTAAAAATATTAGTTTTAATTTAAAATTAGATTATGATTTATTTTTATAACGTTATCTTTCCACCTTTAAATTTTACTTTCGAATTAGAAAATTCTGAATGCTGACCATTTCAAAATGTTACAAAGAAACATTGAGTTATTTCCTTAGGACTAAGGTTACGATATTTATTTACTAAGTCAATTTATATTTATTTGTTATCAAAAATTGTCTCTGGATATAATATTTTGTTTTAGGTATACATACCACAATATCATTTTTTAACTCAAGGTTACCCAATTTATATAAGTAACTTGATAAAAAAAGATGATATAAAACTTATAATTTTCTAGACTACCTTTCTTATTCTTCTTATTATAACTTAAAATTTTCTTTTTAATCTTATTATTTAAAAATGATCTAAATGCTGATAAGTAATAATTAAAAACTTTCTTGGTTAAGTCTGTTTTATTTTCTCATATCTTAGCCTTTGTTTGAATGTTCGCATTCCACTTATAAATTTTTTTTAAGTTTAGTTTTACTTAACCCCAGTAAAACCTCGGATACCTCTTAAAAACAATCACCTCTAAATAACGGCCAGTTTTTAAATTATTTTAAATTATCACTACAAAGACCTGCTCTATAGCTACCACTCCTGTATAACCGTCACGGTCACTACATCAAATTTTACCTCTAATTACATAACTGTCAGGTCTTCAAGGAGCCTAATTATCTATGATTACTAAAACTCTAAAACCGTATTTAATCTTTCATCGCAAATATTTTAACTTACATAATGTAGTTTATGTTTAGCATTTCAGTAGCCTCTTAAAGAGAAAATTGATATTATTGTGGAAAATGAAAAAAAATAGTAACAGTGCTAGAAAGTTGAAGTTGGCTGAATACTTCAGTGTTGTAAGAACGCAAGTTTGTGAAATCACAAACAAAATCGGACTTGCAAAGCTTTTGAAGAAGGTAATACAGATCAGAGGAGAAAATTTTCGAAAACTGACAATTGGTTCTGTAAAGCCAGAAATAACATTTTCATATCTAGCCCTTTAATAACAAAAACGTTTTAGAAGCAGCCGAAGCCGAGTATTAAAGCTTCAAATGGCTGGCTGGTAAAATGTTGTCAAAGGCACAGTGAGCTCTAAAACAATTTGTGGAGAGTCAGCTGATGTTTGCCTGGACACTGTTTAAGCCTTTAGAGCAAAACGTATTATTTTATTATAAGCGATATTATCGAAGGATTATTCACCAAAACATGTTTACAATGCTGAAGAAAAGGATGTTTTAAAGACTAGAATAGGTATTTAATAAAAAAAGCTTGGATGACAACAAAATTTATGACTTCGTAATTTGATGAAAAAATGTGAAGATTGTTTTTCTGCTATCAAACACAGCAATACATTATCAGCTATTAGAACAAGGGATTATCCATAACTTAAAAGTAGCATACAGAAAATTTCTTATCAAAAGACTCCACAAACAGCAAATGTTCTATTAAAGATGCAGAAAAAGCAATTATTTAACCAGCGCTTTAATTTGGATATCAGCAGCTTGGAAAAACGTTTCGCCAGCTTCAATCTCAAAATGTTTTCAGAAAGCGGGATTTTTTGAAATAGCACAGCAAAAAGACGATTTCGATAAAAAAAGACGAAATTCCACTAATCACCCCAAACAACACATTGGTACAAAAAACGTCTAAATGTCCGTCTAATAAACGTTAATAACGCGTTTAAAAACGTTTTTATGTCTAATAAATGTCTATTAGCCGGACATTTAGACGTTTTTTGTACCAATGTGTTGTTTGGGACGTTTTTCAGTGTATTACAAAGTACACATATGGAATAAACCTAAACGATTGCAATGCTTTGACCGAAAGTTCCGATTTGAGTATACAAGAAATAATCACTGTTTTCGGTATTCGGAAAGTATAAGTATTTGAAGAATCTAAACTTTGTACGTCAAACATTTAAGATATCCATGAAGTGCGTGAAAAATTAAGAAATGTGCAAATGTTTTTATACTTATATTTTTTTATGACAAAGTTGAATTAGCTATTGACATTGTTACACTTTTAGCAAAATGTGAATCTGATGTTTTCTAATAAAATTTAAAAATTCAATTGAATATGTAATTACGTAACTTTTGCACTCTTAAATGTGGTTGGTATGTAGTTCATAAATTTATGTTACATATTTAGACTAATTTAGATTAAAAAAATCACTAACAATTTTTTTTCATTTATATACAAAATAGGTATTCATTAGCGATCTCCATATAACGGTCACATTTACAATATATTTTAGTGCGCGCTATTTGGAGGTTTTACTGTATATAATTTTACGAGTGACATAAAATATATCTCATAATGTTATTTTATAGATTTTATTTTGTTTCTACTCTCTTTAGCGCTTTTGCATTGGTTGTTCTGTTTATTCATTTTATTTTCATCATACGGTGTACACATTTCAAGAAACTCGAAAGTGTTCTAAAGGCTTTTTGAAAAACAATATTTGTAATTTTGTGTTTAAAAATGCGTGTATTTTCTGGAATATCCTTTACAGTAGATAAGGTGCACCAGTCTATGTACTAACTCTTTAGCGTTGCACAAAATACGAAATAGCTTTCTACGATAGGATGAAGACAATTTTTAGCAAGATGAAACCTAAATGTCTACAATAGTTACAAATGCTGTGCGGTATCACTCTTTCTCGCTCAAAACATCATCAAGACTGAACTGTATAACACATGCAAAGACTAAGATCTATAAAAGCCTACATGAGCTTTAACAAAAACACTTGTACAAAAACTTCTAGCTGAATGCATGTTAAACGATTACAATGCCTATAACCCATTCAGTTAAAACACAATGACAGATTCCACAATTCAGCCACCCAAATTCAACCTACTTACTAAAATGTTGACTCCGTTCCCATGGCGCAAACCATTTTTATATTAAACACTTGCTCAATACTTTGGATACTCAATTGTGACACCAAAGGTGCATATGGTGATAATTAATTCATATACTTACTTGCCTTAAAAGTTTTGAATTCTATTTTAGGAGTATCAGTCATATTTTTTAAACTCGCTGTATTTTTACCACACAAAATAAAAACAATATGTCCTAAATTTTTATACAAATGGAGAAAAAGTTTATCTTACACTTCACAAAATAAATTATTCTTGATAAAATGCTCTCGATGACTAGATTATTGATATTTTCAGATAAAAACTAAAAGATATACTTAATAAGCAAATCAGCAATTGTGCGAAAATGTATTTTTTAAAAGATTGATAAACTTTCTTATTAATTTATCAACATAAAATAATATTCAACTAATAAATGTTAACGAAAACATTACTTGACCACTACTAAATTTCAATGTATAGTGTCCTTTTCCAATAAGTAATTGTTCTTTGATTAAATTTTTTTATAACATTTTTAATCACATCTTGAGTTATAGCTTCACACGTTTCTTGAATGATTCTTTCAGCTTGATTAAGTTCTTGAAATGGTTCTCATTTAACTAGCCTCACAAAAACAAGTCTAGAGAGGTAACGTCTGGAGACCTTGAAGGCCAATGAAACTCCATGTACCTCTCGATACCATATTTTTATCGTTCATTCAGTGACGACCCATCAAAGATTCATACAACTCATTATTTAAAAATTATAGGTATCTTTCTCCATTCATGTTATTTCAAAAAAAAATTCTGTTTTTGTAAATGCCGCGCCATACACTTGTTTTAAATAAATATTGACCTCGAGTTTGCACATTAAAATTAGAATTAACATCGCTTCACCATCGACAATTTTGATAACTTACTGTACCATTAGACGTAAACGTTGTTTCGTCAGAGAAAAGTATTTGTCGGGTCATTAATCTGTTGTCTTCAAATTGTGCTTGGGAACTACCAAAAAATTCTAACCTTTGTTCAAAATCTCCTTCTTTTAAAGTAAAGTTTCAGAGTAAAATGGACTTTAAAATTTCTTCAACTGTAGATTTACTTACATTCAAGAAATTGGATTTTTTCCGAAGTAAATATTTTGGCGTTTCCACTACCGATAGCATTACTTCATTTTCAACATCTTCTTTTGTAACCCAGACAGTTGTAAAATGTATAGTTTTATTAGGGTGTCTATTATTAAAAATATTCGCTGCTTCTCTACATGTTTTATAATTTGTTTCCAATCATGCGTACAATTTCAATTTTATCCGCAGTGCTTAGTTTTACTGGCATTTAATCTAATTATTGCAAACATGCACTGAGTTACATTTGACATTTGTTGAAAATTGTTAGCTATTCCAAAGTACTCTATCAGTAACAGAAAATAAGGCACTTATTTGAGGAACGGGATCTTACGAAGTTTCGTATTGCGCATTAATATAATAATTTCTGACGTGTTTATTATGGTATTTTAATTTTTCTTTGGTAATATTAATAATCTACAAATGTGCATCATTTTTAACTACTTATTAGCAAATTCAATGAACATTTTGCTCCCTACTACAGTTTAAACGTATTTTACTTTCCCTCCAAAACTGCATTTTTTTATTTTGCCTGTATTTCAGGCAATGTTTTAAACATTTTATACCTGATTATAGATTTACTAGTCATGCAGAGCATTTTACCAAGAATATTTTTTTTGAGAAATATAAGAAATTTTTTCTCCATTTCTATAAAAAAATTTGGGGCACACTGTATATGAATTTATACCATTTTGGATTTTGGATTCAGAGCAATATCTGCCATGCATTTTGTTTCCTTTATTTTCTAAAAACTTTTTTTATTGCTTACTTTACCATACAGTTCGACAAGCGCATTTTTAGCACGTAATAACTTAAAACCTATTGACATTAGTGATTTATTTAAAAAATGCATTACTAAAACAACAAACGATGTAGTTGCTTGCAGTAAATATTCTTTGTAGTAATAACGAAAAGTGCAATAATTAACAAAACATAAAATTAGAACTCTTTAGTAAAAATAATTGCACGATTTCAAATTAGCTTTTCTTGCGACACGATTCTTATAAAGTCTAGTTATTCGATGGGCAAAAAATACGAATTAAAATATTTGTGTGACGTAATAAATACATTCACGCGAAGTGTGATTTAAAAGTAAATCAAGCCGGATTATATAGGAAAATCAAAATTTTACCAACATTTGAAACATTTTAACAGAAAAAACTATTTCATGGATTTCAAACTCTACACTAAAATTTATAGAATTAAATGGTAAAAAGTTACAATCCAATGTCTAAATACAGCGTACGACCTTTCCAGTGTAAATTACCACCGCACAGAATTTATCGGATACTAAATAAAGTCATATCACCCAATGCTTCACATCATTATAAATGTTTAAATTTGTTTTTCGTTAGTTCTGTCTTTTTTCAATTTTTTCGTAAACTTTAACCCCTTTTTTATTTTTTGCACTTTCGGTTAATACTAGAAACAAATAATCATTTACATAGTTTGTAGGTGTGCTCTGGGATAATGATTAAAAGCTACTAATGTTGAAAAAATTAAAAACACAATTTAACGAGAAAAAAATGGTTTATTTTCAGATTAGTACAATTATTGTATTATATTTATCAGCAAAATCTAAATTAAATTTATTTAAAAAAAAAATTGTATTATCTGAACCACCGAGACGCTATAGGAGCAGGCGGCATGTAAAACTACGGTATACGAGGTCGCAGTTATGACATTATGTATCGCCTTTACGCTAAATCGGTTTGGGTTGGTTTTCTTCTACAATCAATTCAAAAACTGTCTTACAATTGAACAACGATAATTTTCAAAAGAAACCACTGCTTTTGACCATTTTTTTTCTAGAAAGTGAAAAAGAAACTTGCCAGTGTTTTTCTTTAAAGTCCATAAACTAAAGACCAGCTGAGCTAAATATACAAACTAATAGAATACAGTACTGTAATCAACGGAATAAATGAAGGCACTTGTGCTTTTATTATAACACGCTTAAATCCCCATTAAATGTTATCACTCGAATTGCACTTTAAAAAGTAAATTAAAAAAATGCAAAACAAAAAATGTATGTTTTTTTAAAAAAAAAGAAATCAAAGGTTATATAAGAAAATCAAGATTTTACCAACATTTGAAACATTTTAACAGAAAAAACTATTTCATGGATTTCAAACTCTACACTAAAATTTATAGAATTAAATGGTAAAAAGTTACAATCCAATGTCTAAATACAGCGTACGACCTTTCCAGTGTAAATTACCACCGCACAGAATTTATCGGATACTAAATAAAGTCATATCACCCAATCCTTCACATCATTATAAATGTTTACATTTGTTTTTCGTTAATTCTGTCTTTTTTCAATTTTTTTGTAAACTTTAGAAAAAAATAATCATTTACATAGTTTTAGTAATGCTTAAATTATTTTTTTATCGTATTCCAGGTTCATGAACCCCAATTCAATGTAATTGCTAACGTATGTTGTCCAAAGTGTCAAATATTACCGACAATTTCAGTTACAATCCGTTAAAATGATATGAATCTGATACAAGACACTAACGATCTTGAGGACGCATATTTAATAACATGATTTCATATCTCTATACATGATTAAAAGTGCACTGTATGTTATATTAATTTTATCTTTTATAAACACAGAAACGTTTATATTCTAAGTGTACCAATGTGATAAGTAGCTGTGTAAATAATTCCTAAAATGACAGATTTAAAAATAGGCAAAAAAATTATTTAAAGTTTTGATGGTGACCCCACATTACCCTAAAAAAATTGTTTCCAAAAAATTTTATGTGAAATAGAGATTTGCTTATGTTTTCGTTTTTGGACAGCGATAAGCCATTCATTAGATAAGCCAAACTCTTATTATAGATATGATGATGTCGATTATATTCAAAGTGTATGAAATTCATTGTAGCACTTAGTTCAACAAATTATACTGGGTTAATTTTGTTTGGATTATTTTAAATTCAAGTATTCATGTGATTCTGTATCCCTACAATTCAAAAATACAACCTTTTCTACGTTTTTTATTTTTTTTGCGATACAGACGCACGATAACGTAAACACCTGATAACAGAAATATCACCCTAATATACACATAAAATTCATACTATTATAGGATGATTATAAGATAAAATTTTGCTGAACGTTAAAACTTGAAACCCTTAGCTAAAACTATCGTGCCGCAACAAAGACATAATTTATTCTTTTGGCGGCACAACATACTTGAACCGTTGAACATTGATCCGTTAGTTGGTTGTTTTCAGATATTTTTACTTTACTGTGTTATAAAGAAATTATCTTAGATTTCTTTTATTTTGGCACCTTAATCAATTAGTGGATTATTAGTGTAGAATCAACGTTAGAATGTAGATTCATTATGGATAATAAATTTAATTATTCTACTCATTCATTAATAATTTATAATTGCTTTATTAAATTATGAATTTGTTTTATTTTTAGTAAAATTTATAATTTTTTCTTAAATAGTTTGTCTCCGGTACGGTAGTGCGTGGTTATATTGAAAATAATCTAAAATTGCTAACTTTTTAATTTGTAAAATAATATTACCAATTCTTAGTAGGTACAATTTTCACATAATTTAAAACTATTCTAGGTGTGCTCTGGGATAATGATTAAAAGCTACTAAAAATTAAAAACACAATTTAATGAGAAAAAAATGGTTTATCTTCAGATTAGTACAATTATTGTATTATATTTATCAGCAAGATCTAAAATGAATTTATTAAAAAAAAGTTGTGTTATTTGAACCACCGAGACGCTATAGGAGCGGGCGGCATGTAAAACTACGGTATACGAGGTCGCAGTTATGACATCATGTATCGCCTTTACGCTAAATCGGTTTGGGTTGGTTTTCTTCTACAATCAATTCAAGAACTGTCTTACAATTAAACAACGATAATTTTTAAAAGAAACCACTGCTTTTGACCATTTTTTTTTCTAGAAAGTGAAAAAGAAACTTGCCAGTGTTTTTCTTTAAAGTCCATAAACTAAAGACCAGCTGAGCTAAATATACAAACTAATAGAATACAGTACTGTAATCAACGGAATAAATGAAGGCACTTGTGCTTTTATATTTTTTTTTTATAACACGCTTAAATCCCCATTAAATGTTATCACTCGAATTGCACTTTAAAAAGTAAATTAAAAAAATGCAAAACAAAAAATGTAAGTTTTTATTTAAAAAAAGAAATCAAAGTAGAAATTTCTTTATTTATACAAAGGTTTAGGTATATCTCAGTTTAAGTTGGAAAAAGAATCAGTGATTAGGTAAAAATAACTTTGATAACAAATTTACAATCAGGGACATCTAAGATGAATTTATTTTAAAAAATTGTTTTTTACCACGTTTTTCTTAGCTTGCGTTCTTGTTTGTTTGTTTGTTTCTTTGATTACTTGTCCGCAAAATTTCAAATTTTATAATCGATTTTTCGACCACTTCTACTGCACTAATCAAGCTAGATTTTTTTGGATATGTGCATTATTGATGACAATACAATATTCAAGCATCAAAAAATATAAAACTCTTGCCATAACTTGAAGATTTCTGATCTACGACAGTTGTGTAAGCTATGTACCTAAGTCGGGCAAGTGTTTAAACTGTTTGTTTAAAACTTTATCAAAGTAAATTATTATAAAACTAAAAAGTAGAAAATAAATACTTTATAAAAAAAGTTTTTTAAAAATCACGTTTTTCCCGTGAACTAAAAAGTAGGAAATAACTTTTCTTCAACTTAAAACGTGTGGGCGCATTTATAAGAACTTATATAATTTAAGAAAATATGTACATTTAAATGCGCCTACGTTTTAAGTTGAAGAAAATTTATTTTTTACTTTTTAGTTCACGGGAAAAACGTGGTTTTTAAAAAACTTCTTTGTATAAAGTATTTATTTATCATACTTTTATAATTTTACATGGTGTAAAATATATTTACTGAAAACGGGTTTGGTTTTTAATAAAATTTAACAAATAAAAACTTGGTGGCTTAAACTAAAAAAATAGTTCATTTTCCTTAATTTGATTTTTCTTTTGTAAAGTACAAATATTAAATTTATTTATGATTAACATGAAAATAATAGTAAAAATTCAAGTATTTGTTTTGACTGCGCGTTCTTCGTCATAGCGCAGTCAACAGTTATAGTCTTCCATTCTTGGCGTACTTCAACGCTTGCTGCTGCTACTAATTTTGGCATTCGGTGTGGTATAGGTGGTTTAGCTACATTGAATACACCTCGAAATTATATTATGTTTTAATGTAATTTTATAAATTTCGTGGCGAGTCTAAGAAAAACAGCTTACAAGCTTTCGTACGGAAACTACGTTCTTCTTCAGGTGACAATATTTATAATAAAATAAAAAAAGTAATAACTAAGGTAACCAGGTAACAACATAGTATGAGAACTTGATAAATTCAAGACTTCAATTTCGAGCTCCTATTTCAAACGCAGTTTTGTCTACAGCTACACATCAAAATTAGGGTACACACCTACTTTAGAGAAATGATAATTTAAAAAAATACATTCGTGATTTCATGTCAAATCGGCCAAAATATCTCCGACTCCTTCTGATTTGTTTGTTCCAAATCTCTTATAATAGTTCATTTGTATCTAAAACTAAGGAGAAAAGAGTTGATTTGTCCAAATGTATTCTGTTTTGGATAATATTTAACATGTTTATATTTAGTAGTATTTGGTCCACCACACAGAACACTTGTAAAGAAAATTACAAAACGACAAATTGCTCCAGTTAGTGCCCATTTAAGTTATTTCGATATAGTAGATCCCAATTCGTTAATATCATACGCGGGAGATAAATTTTTGCGCGGATCAAGTCTTTTTTCCTTGGTTTTGTATAAAAATATTTAGAGAGAGATGTTTCGAACAAATCGGAGGGGGTCGGTGAAATTTTGGCCGATTTGACAGGAAATTAGAATTGCCCTTATACCTAGTGGCCAGTTAAGCGCGCATCGGTTTATAGCTCCTAAACCAATAAAGTTAAGAGTTTTGTTCTAATATGAATCTATGGAATTCGGAAGACTCTATTTTAGAAAAATATTTTGATTATATCGAGTGGTCCAAATAAACATGACGATACGGAGCTAATTTTTATTAAATAAGACATCCTGTATTTTGTTACATAATTCAGTTCATCTTATTAGTACTTTATAAATTTCCAAAAATGTATTTCATTCGTTTTGGTACTTTAGGAGAAATAAATTAACAACCAAAAAAATTGACGTTTTAATTACAGATTTCGCAGAAGTGTGATAGTATGACAAATACATAACATATTGCAGGGCGTTGTTGAATTTTTAAGTATTCAAAGTCCAAATTGGGATACATACAAAAATACTACGACGAAATAATAACGGTTTCAAATGGTATAATAAATAAAATAAAACAAATAAATTTTTTAAATAAAACCAGCAATAAAGTTCAGCAATAAAAGTATACCCCGAAAGAGGCTAGAAATATCTAAAAGATTCATTTTCAAATTGAGAAGCGTTTTACCAATTTGAATATACACAATAAAGTAGTGCAATGCTTTCTATAAAAAATTCTTTTTATGCGTGTGGATTTTTTCTAAACAGAGTAATTAGAACTATTTATATATAGGTAAAAAAATAAAGAAATCGCAAAATTTCTAGTTTTTTCAATTTTTTTAAAAAGTCTTTGATTGCTCAATGACTTTGAAAACACGGTATAAAAAGGCAAACTACCCTATATTTAAAAATGTATTTATGCTAGTTGAATTTTTTCAATTAAAGTAATTACAGCGGTTTGTATGTTCAAAAATGTAGAAATCGCAGAATATTCAATTTTTTCATTTTTTTCAAAAGTCTTTGATTGCTCAATGACTTTGAAAACACAGTATTAAAGGAAAAACTATCCTGTATTTAAAATTGTTTTTATGCTAGTTGAATTTTATCAATTAAAGTAATTACAGCGGTTTGTATGTTCAAAAATGTAGTAATCGCAGAATATTCAATTTTTTCAATTTTTTTCAAAAGTCTTTGATTGCTCAATGACTTTGAAAACACGGTATAAAAGGGCAAGCTACCCTGTATTTAAAACTGTTTTTATGCTAGTTGAATTTTTTCAATTACAGTAATTACAGCGGTGTCGACATCCTGACCATGTTTTCTCCAATCTGACGAACTTATATCGGAGAATGCAATCTTTCCTCAATTTTCTATTTCCAGACCACTCTAAGAGGTATTATTCATAGCAACATTATGCTTTGCTAATTGAAGACAAATTGACAATTACAATTTTTTACACCTACGGTATATTTGCTGCTTATTGTGATTGGATGAATCTTTTTCTACCACTAAGCTTTAAAATTAGGTGACACATTATTTAGGTACCATGTTTACATGTTTGTGTGTAAATCGGTTCACAGTTATCTTCATGTTTTACAAAAATTCAACGATGCAATACCCACCTTCAACAAAAAAGTATTGCCCTTTCATACCGTGTTTTCAAATTCGTTGAGCAATCAAAGACTTTTGAAAAAAATTGAAAATTTTGTGATTACTGTAATTACTTTAATTGAAAAAATTCAACTAGCATAAAAACAGTTTTAAATAAAGGGTAGTTTGCCGTTTCATACCGTGTTTTCAAAGTCATTGAGCAATCAAAGCCTTTTGAAAAAAATTCAAAAAATTGAATATTCTGCGATTTCTAAATTTTTGAACATACAAACTGATGTAATTACTTTAATTAAAAAAATTCAACTGGCATAAAAACAGTTCTAAATGCAGAGTAGTTTGCCTTTTCATACCGTGTTTTCAAAGTCATTGAGCAATCAAAAACTTTTGAAAAAACTTGAAAAAATTAAATATTTTGCGATTTCTTTTTTTTTACCTATATATAAACGGTTCTAATTACTTTGTTTAGAAAAACTCCGCACGCATAAAAAAAATATTATAGAAGGCCTTGCACTACTTTATTGTGTATATTCAAATTCGCCAGACAATTGGTAAAACGCTTCTTAATTCGAAAATGAATCTTTTAGATATTTCTAGCCTCTTTCGAGGTATACTTTTATTGCTGGTTTCTCGTCGGTAAATTATACTCAAATTTTTCATGTCCAATTTAACAAATTCCTTAATTAAGTTATTTAATTTTTTATAGGATTCAATTTTTTATTTATTTTGTACTAGAGCAGCAAGAGTACCTATTTATAATATTTGCAACGTACATCTTTCAAAAGCACGTAGGTACTAGATAAGAAAAATAGCATTAATTTGTGTCACTGCGTACGTGGGAAACTCAATACTTTCTTTATCATATTTTAGGGCATCGCTCGCTGACATATTAAGTAACAAATTACAATCAAAAGAGATAAAATGTTCGTATAGATAGATAATAAACTAGCAAAAACCAACGCAAAAACGTAAGACCAGTATAATCAAAGAGAATAATTGGCTTATCAAACTCCTATATCCGCACTCGTCCAGTTTTTCAATGAAGAAGTGCATAAGTCACAAATTTCTTATACTATTTTTTTCTATTTTACCCCATTCTTAATAGATTTTACAGAAAATTAAAAAAAATTAAATTGCACTTAGAGTCGTGCGAATAGAAGCAAAATAGCGCCACCAAAGTTTTTATTTTATCGAATTTGGTAACCTTCATGCAGTTTTTAGCTACTATTTAATCAAATCATAGAAACAGTTCTCAAAGTAGGTACACTTCCTAGGAACAAATATGTAAATAAAAAATAGCCACGGCTATAATAAAGTTTCAACAAGGGATATGCATACTCTGCGTTTGCGCATTCACCAAAATTGACACCTGTCGGCAAATCTATTGTTAGATTGTCAGTTGTAATAAGGTCGTTTAGTGTGACGTCACTCAAAGCGCAAAATTTAAAGTGGAGTCATAACAAAAAATTCCTTTGATAAAATGACCTTTATGTTAGCGGGTAATAAGTTTCACATTTTAGAGATGCTACTTTGAAGGTATTTCCTATGGTTATATAAAAAAAATAAGAAAAACTATGTTCATAATGAAAAAGTTCAATCATTTCTACGACGATACAACTAAAAACATATACATTTACATTAACTTTTATCTTTATTATTTTAATTACAAAAATTTACGGTGACAGAGTGCAAATCAGACATGCGTCGAATTGTCAAAATTTACCCGCTTAAACTCATTTCCACTTATTGCTTTCATGCCATTCTTGCCTTCGTTATTACAAAAGTCGTGCTTTCGTTCTGATTATTTTTAATTTCCTTGTAGTATTAGTATTGTTCTATTTATTATTTAGTCTGGTAATATAATTTGGTGTTGGTTTCATTATAATTAGTTTAGGTTAAATTTGAGTGTTTTGTATTTTATTACTTAATTCATTTGTCTTCTATTATTTAGGTTATTTCTGGTAATTACCTACTATTAGATATTCTAGTAGTCGTAGTTTAGTTATACTAATATGGGAAAGAAAGCACAAGTATAAAATACACAAGGCAGCAAAGCAAACAGATGGCAAACGGCGCGCAAACGGTATTGAGCATGACATGACAATTCGACGCATGTCTGATTTGCACTTCGTCACCGAAAATTTTTGTAATTAAAATATTAAAGATAAAAGTTAATGTTAATGTAAATATTTTTAGTTGTATTGTTCGGAGAAATGGTTGAAGGTTTGAATTATTAACATGGTTTTTCTTATTTACTTCATATGACGGTAGGAAATAACCACAAACTTGCATCTATAAAATGTGAACCTTATCACCCGTTGACATAAGTATCATTTTGTCTAAGGAATTTTGTGTTATGACTCCACTTTGAATTTTGCGCTGCAAGTGACGTCACGACTAAACGACCCTATTGGTTTCGTCACAGATTAACGTTTACGTGTTTTAAGACAGATGCGCAACTCGGGTTGTAGAGATTCTTTGCGCATGCCCTAATTCTCCATTTTGTTATTGGTGTTGTAAACAACTTGGTAAACAACAAACGATTTTACTTTATTCAGTTTATTCTCTAATTTTATTTATCGTATTAACTACTAGGACTTAGTTTGTGTTGTAGTGGTAGTGAATTTGCTTTTTAAAAAGTACATATCTTGTGGTTTGTGTAAAAATGTCTTGCAAAGGTCGCGGTGGAACTTGGTGCATGGTTCCTTGTTGTATTTCAAATACTAAGCAAAAGTTGTGTTTTTTTTGGATTGCCAAAAGAATCTGAGAGGTAAACTAAAACTTGCGCATTTACAACGTTTTCTTCTTATATCTTACTTGTAGACGTAAATTATGGTTGAAACAGATCGGAAGAATGGATCTTGATGTGGATTGTGGAAACCACTTTAAAGTTTGTAACTTACATTTTGAAGATGTTATGTATTTGAACGATTTAAAGAACCGACTGAAACGAAATGCTGTACCAACATTGCTATTACCAGAACATCCGAGGGCTAATCAATCGACAGGTGAGTAACTGTTTTCGATAAATTGATTATGAGTATGAAACAACTCGATAATTAGTCAACAATTAGAAGTTATCAAACAAGAAGTTTATTAAACTAAATAACTTTATTTGTATTATAATGTAATTTTAAATAATTTTTAGATATGCCACTGACAGAGTTGCAGGTAGTACAGCTAGATGTACCTAAACCCAAAATAAACATTATAAGTGTTCAAGTAATTTCTTCAGGTAATATTTATGACATATTAGTAATGTAAATAATGCAGTGCTTGCTTTATTTAGGTGATTGTCAACCATTGTCGACTTCCTCATTTGCGGTAGAACCTGTCAACATCACCACCAAGTGTCTCATGTGTTGAAATTCCAACATCACCACCACATGTTTTATGTGCTGGAACTCAAACAAGTCAACTTTTATCTATAAATACACCTCGAAAGAACAAAATGCGATCTAAGATAAAAACCCTAAGAAAACAATTAAGTAAAACAACGGATGCTAATGTTGAGAAAGACAAAGATAAAGCTTTGGAGCTTGAGCAACTTAGAAAATTATGCTATAAGTATTTTCCTAAGCCATTAGCTGAGATTTTAAATGGGCAAATATCTCTAATAGGCAGATCTTCTAAGGGGCATAGGTACAGTTCTGATTTTAAGCAAATTGCTTTAAACATTTATTTCTTAGGGCCGAAAGTTTATAAATACTTGCAAACAATGTTATGTCTCCCAAGTAAGCGTACCTTACAAAATGTTACTGCTAATTGGTGTATAAAATCAGGTTGTAATGAATTCATTTTTACAGTCATTGGTGCCAAAATGAAGAATTTTACAGATGAGGCAAGAGAATGCGTTTTATGCATTGACGAAATATCACTGAAAAGCAACTTATTTTATAAAATTAAAGATGATGAAATCGTTGGGTTTCATGAAACAAACAATTCTAAATTGCCCACACCAGCTCAGTTCGCTCTCACGCTGATGGTAAGAGGTATTTTTTCAAAATGGAAACAGCAAATAGGGTACATTTTTGTTTCAACCTGTGGACAAAACGAAATGAATAATTTATTAATCAATACGATTTCGTTATTACAGAATAATTATTGTAAAGTTAGAGCAATTATTTCAGATTTGGGATCAAATTTTTATAAATTTGCAAATGACATAGGAATAACTCCCGATCGTCCTTATTTTATTATAAACAATGAAAAGATTTTTTACATTTTCGATCCACCTCATTTAATGAAAGCAACACGCAACAATTTTTTAAACATCATTTTAAATTTAACGATTATTTAACAGATAAATCCCATATCCAAAAATTTTATGATCATGACAAAACTTTACCCCTTAGGCTAGCCCCAAAACTAACTAATAAACATATGGATCCCAATAATTTTGACAAAATGAGGGTGAAATATGCAGTACAGGTTTTAAGCTCTACAGTAGCGGCTGCTTTAAGTACTCATATGTCATTTGGTGCATTGCCAGCAGCATCCTTGGGCACAATAACCTTTATAGAAAAAATGGATAAGTTGTTTGATATGGTAAATTCTTCATCATTCGAATCTTCTAAATTGTACAATCGTCCCTTTAAAGGTGAACCTTACCAATTCGAATTCTTGGAAGAAATACTTAATCTATTTAAAACCATACAGGTTGTTAGTAAATCAGGTAAAAATGTTACTAAACAAATTAAAAGTTTATTGTGTTGGCAAATTACAATATCGTCAATCTTAAATATGTGGGAACATTTAGGGAAACGTACCCTGTTTACAAGGCGTTTGAATCAGGACTGCCTGGAAAATTTTTTTGGTGCCGTCAGACAACAATGTGGTACGCACGAAACCCTACACCAATTCAATTTCAAAAGGCTTTCAAAAAATTGTTTTGTTTAAATGTTTTTTTTGACATGCAGATCGCAAATTGTATTGATGATTTTGATGAAATTCTGAATAATGTCGGCAGGGGCAGGGAATGCCACAATTTTGAAGTGGTTCGGCAGATACAAATTCGACATGAAAATTTAGAAATTTTTGTACCCGATTCAGATTATCGGAATTTAGATATTTATCGGCAAAATGCTTTAGTTTATGTGAGTGGATATTTAATGCACAAATGCTTAAAACAACACAATTGTATGACTTGCCTAGCCTTTGCTTATAAGCAGAAAAAATTAGATTCCGAATTTTTTTATGTGCATTTTAAAAGTTATGGAGGACAAAAAGGAGCAGCATTTAGGAATTTAAAAGTTCCAGATTGTTCTTTTTATGATTTTATACACCAATTAGAGGACATTTTTATTTCTAATTTTAATAATATATGTACTAAGCAAGTAGGGCATAACTTACGCCTCTTGATGAAAAAGATTATATTTGTACATCCATGTACTGATTTTCCTATGGATTATTTAATTAACTTATTTATAAGATTTCGAATCTTTAGTACCTTAAAATTTGTTAATAGAGACTTGCTTAGTCAAGTTGGAAAAAATCAAAAATGTATCAATGTATCTCATTTGTAATAATTAATAAAAAATTATTTTATAAAATCGTGATGTTATTACCTGTTGAAAACCTCTTACATGAAAACACAAGCAAAGCTTTTTTCATTTATTTCCAAGAAGTTTGTATTAACTTCAATTTTTAAATTATTTATAAATAGTTTTAGAGTAATAGGAAGTGTATCTCATGATAATAACAGACAAATAGGATTACGAGATCATTTCAATACGTACAGTTCAGAATAGACGATTTTAAAATTTCCGATAGAATTAAACTTACTTAAAAAAACCTACTTAAATGAACTAAAAAAGTTTAATTCTATCATTAAGATTCACCTTATGTGTGGGTTATGTTTGTGTCGTATAAGGTTACATATTCTTCGTACTTTCCTCCTGTGTCCATGGTTTTAATTTTATGTATATTTGGCAGAAATTAAACATTCTACTGTGATGATTGGCCTGATGAAGTTGGCACAATAGCCAACGAAACGTAGCCACAATTACGACAGAGTGGTGCCTATCCTCCACATCGAAGGATCTATCGTTGTATAGAAACACACCAAACTAATAAATACACTCATTCGAACACTCTTTTTCCATAATCACATTGAGCGTAAAATTATATTTTTTTGTATTTAGTTAATACTATAAAAATTTAATTTCATTCATAATTTTGACGAATGTGTTAAGAGGATTCAATTTCAAGAAATTTTATGAATATTTTTGTACTTCTAACAACTTAATTTATAATGAAGCATTTTTTGTATATGTAAATATGTACATATTAAAAATTGTCGGTATGAGGTAGAAAGTTAACAATCCCTGTAGAAACAAACAAAATGCAATTGTGCTTGAAAGATTCTGTTTTTATACATTTTCCACGATAAGCAAAATATTGATATTATCTACTTATATTTAAATTAAATTGCATGCTTACAAGGTGTAATCACAATCAGTAATTATTTGGGTAATTGTGGTAACAATGGATATTCAATCTTAATAAATCATAAATGAAAATCGTTCTAGCGAACTCTGTTGGTCGACAGAAAAAGTATTACAAAAATATTATGAGCTTATATACAAAACCAAACTTTTAATGTACTATGAGCCTATATACATTTATACATTACCATGATTATGGTCCTATGTCATATATAAAGTTACCGGCATAAAATTACTCAGTTACCGACATCTGTAGGCTCGTTAGACTGCCTGTATATATATATATATATATATATTTGTAGAGACGCTACTACGAGCATATTTTCATTTGTATCGCGTATAACTATGAAGCTACGCTTCAGACTACGAGGATATCCTCATAGTGTGCTGCTATTTCCTAATGAGTACGAGCTTACGATTACAGCCACATCTAGCGGCGGTTGTGTAACACCATATATGTGTGGCAGATGTCGCTGCATATAAATTTTTAATAATTAATGTAATATGAACGGAGATTGTAGCAACCTCAAAGATTTTCAGTTCTACACGGGAAAGTTTACTAGCAATATAATTTACGGCGCGCTAGTAGGTACATATGTATATACAAAAATCAATAAGGAAATATGGGAAAAAAAATTATTTTTAGTATTTTCGGAATCTCACAAAAATACAAGATATTGTATATTGTATTGCTAATAAGGTAACTGCATAACTACACACAACACAAAAATTATGCACCTAGCAAAAAAGTAATTTTAATTATCAATAGTAAAATATTTTGCCCTTATTACTTGAATTTTATAAGAAACTTTTTCTTAATTCGTTTTTCTAATAACTCGCTGTTTTGAGAAACTTTTATTTACATTAAATTACATACATGAATAATTTAAAAACGTTTTAAGGTTACATCAATTTTGATTCTATTAATATTATTCTTTATTTCATAGTAAGGAATTTCTTAAGTAGTTATTTATCAGAAAGGAGAAAAGTCGTATCTACATTTTTCTGACTGAATGACAAACATTTGTAGTTGAAAAACACAAGTCAAGTATTTACTTCACTTTATACCCACATATCACTTAATGCAGTTTTACAAAAAAAATACCCTGCTACATGAAAATCACTTTTGCTCAAAAAAAAAATGCAAATATGACCTTATTGATTTGCACGCTAGTTGTTGTCTTTTATATTCTTTGTAATTTACGGTTGCTTTACTTCCTATATTTTTCTTATTTGCCATTCTTAATTTGCGCTTCTTTTTTAATTCTTGACTCATCGTTTTGTTTTTTTTTTGTTTTTCTTGGTAAGGCGATATAAATAGCAATATCTTTTAGTTTATTTATAATATGTCGTCATGTAAATAAATAAAAACGTTAATCGTAAGTTGAGGGCCACAACTTAAAATTATGAAAAAAAAGTACAATTAATCGAGTGCACGCCATCAAGCCGCGTGGTTTTGATGACGGTAAAGAAACCTTGCTCGGAGGATTCCTTGTAAAGCGATAACGATTGCAAATGCTTAAATCATGCTGTGTCCACGTGTTTTATATTCGAATTTACTTATGCATTTTATAATCATAATATTCATCATTTTTTTATTAAAATTTAAAATGAACATAGTCAAATCTCGATAACTCGAATCTCAAGATGCACCAAAACAAACTTATCGAAAATTCGAATTTTTCATGCCAATAAATATGTAAGACGTAGACAAGAACCGCAAATTTTGTAACAATTTAAAAAGTGCATTTTTTGTAGTGTGAGATTATTTTATTATATATGTAAAAGTTATTTTCTCCAGTTGTAACGAAGTTGATTCGGAGAACAATTTGACGGCCGTATGCATACCATTATAGTACCTACGTGCTGATTGTATAAACAATTTGATTATTCATAATTTTATTACCTCTGCTCTTTTAAAGGAAAAAGTAAAAAAATTAAATCAAACAAATTTTTGTGTACTTACAATCATATGAACGTATTTATTGTATATAAAGACAAATTAATAATCAATAATTTTTTGTAATTCGCAATACAAATACTTTTCATGTAAAATAAGAAATCATGTTTAAGTTTATATCTTTTTAAATAAAATTGTTGGAATATTAAAAAGCAGGATGTCTTAAAATGATCAAAAATATTTTTATTTCGACATTGCCAATTCATCGCATAGTGTTAGCTGTTTATCTTAAGTTTATTACTGCTTATCTTGTGTCATAAACATAATCTGACTAGAAAGAAATGATAGCAAATTACCAAGTGTTAAACAGAGATATGCAAACTAAATGAAAATAAATTTACAGAAGTACTTAGTTATGATTTCTTTTGACGAAAATAATTTAGGATGAAGGTGAAACCGCCTATAAAATTGCATATTGCCGTACCGTACTTTTTGAAATCACTTGCAGATAAGCTCATATATACACTGTATTTCAATATTTGAAACCAATTTTGAGAAACTAATCATTCGAAAAGTAATTCTCGTTTTGATTAAATTTTTGCGTCAAAAGTTTTTATATTAAATCTTGTTTCACCAAAAAAATTGGGACCTTTAACAACGGGAGCTCAGGTGATATTACTTTTGCTCGTTGTCTTTTATATTCTATGTAATTTACGTTTCTTTTATTTCTTATATAATTTTTTCATTTCTACTACAGTAAAACCTGTGTAAATTGACCACCTTTGGGACCATCACACAATGGTCACTTTAAGCAGGTGGTCATTTTACAAGGAATAATGTTTTAGACACTAAAATTTAGAAATCAACACTTTCTTACTTTGTATTATTATCAATCTGAAGAAATGTATAGAACAAGTAGAATAAAACAAAATAATTATATAGATACGTATGTATTATCCAACAAAAACACATCAATATTTAAGAATAATTAAGTACATATAAACAATTAGTGTTTAAAAATCCGACAAGGTAGTTTGCTTAAGGTTATTTTGTTTAGCACAAATTCGTTCGTTAACTTTATTTTTAACAGTATATAAGTGCGTCAATATTTCAGGACAGTTCTGAACAGCGAAGTTGGTTAACTGATTTAACATACTGGAGGCAGTTTCAAAGGTTATTTCATTTTCAGTGGTAACTACAGCGGATGGACTGTTATCAGTATCGCCATCACTATTACTAAGTTCATGGTCTTGCAACTTATTTTTTGATTGGTCTTCCAAAACCATTTTAAAAACCTCTTCAGCATTGAAAACTTGAAATACAGAAGAATTTTTATCGCATTCTAAAAAAGTATCCATATCAAAGTTGTTAAATTGTGGTAGAAACGGTTCTTCAGATGAAGTGACTTCAGCAGGCTCGCTTTCTAATTCTTCAAATGCAAAACCTGCTTTTTTGAAACATTTCACAATTGTTTTTTCTTTCACTTGTTGCCACGCTTCTGCCACCCACATAACCGCATCCAGAACGTTAACTTTGACTGCAATTTCCGTAACGGATTTCAAATCTCCTGACTCACATTTAGCGATCACTTCAGAAAGCAATAATTTTCTGTAAAACGCTTTAAAATTTTTAATTATTCCCTGGTCTAATGGTTGAAGCAAAGCAGTTGTATTTGGTGGTAAAAACTTCAGAGTTACGTTACTTAAATTTGAAAGTTGTGGATGTGCTGGACAATTATCCACAATCATCAGTATGTTTCTCTTTTGTTTCCTCATATTAATATTGACTTGTTGTAACCAGTCGCAGAATAATTCAGATGTCATACACGATTTCTTGTTAGATCGCCATGATACGGGAAGCTTGTCAATTTTATATTCTTAAAACATCTTGGCTTCATCGTTTTGCCAATTACTAATGGTTTTAATTTTTCACCTGTCATACTTGAGGACAACATAACGGTTAAACGTTCTTTTGACATTTTCCCACTCTTGCAGGATCTCCTTTTATTGTCAAACTGCGATCTGGCATGGCTTTGTAAAATAATCCACACTCGTCAGCATTGAAAATGTCTTTTGGTTTAAATTTTTTAGTAAATTCTATAAATCGTGTGCGAAAATCTGTAACTATCGTAGGGTCGATTTCGTTTGAGTCTCCACTTAAACTTTTTTGAGAAATGTTGTTTCGTTTTTTAAATGAATCTAGCCATCCCGACGACGCTTTAAAATTTACCAATTGCTCTTCTTAAGCAAATTTTAAAGCAACCTCTTGTAACATCGGACCAGAAATTCGTGCGTTTACACTACGCATTTTTAAAAACCAACTTAACGTTAATCGGTTTATGACTTCAAATTCTGTTAATCGTCGTTTTCTAAAGGATTCTAAAGCATCTTGCTCATTGCGTTGTTGGTATTCTGCCTTTCTTTTCTTAATGTTATTTACAGTTGTTTTGCTAATACCAAAATGTTCTGCAGTTTTCCTTTCACTGTGGTTTTGTAAAAAAAACACTTTTTGTTTTTCTTGTAAGTTCAATTCTCTGTACACTTTTTTACTCGCCATTTAAACTGCACTAATAATATCGCCAAAAAATGACATAAAACTTTTGCAAAATTAGGATATTTAGTAATCAGTAATGAATTACTCAGAAATAAGAACAAAAGAGAGATTTTAATTTATACCAAACAGTGGTTATAAAGCTAAAGATATTGAGAACGCTGTTTGAAATGCCTTTTAAAGAAATGATCTTGACATAAAGAACTGTCGTGGTCAATCTTATGACAATGCTAGCAATATGTCAGGTGCATATGCAGGACTTTAGACATGAATTAAAACAATTAATTCTTAGATTACGTTCCGTGCGCTGCATATTTCTTAAATTTACTAAAAACTTGTGTAGCTGAATCGGTATCTGACGCAGCTAATTTTTTGCTACCTTGCAAAAACTATATAATTTTTTCACTATATCTACACATCGTTGGGAGATAGTGATGTAACGTACAAGTCTAAAGGTTATGGGTTTTACTCAAATTGTTGGCCTGCTTAAAATGATGCATTTTATGCTTTAGAAAAAGAGTGGGCTTTATTCCATAAAATACAGGAAAAAACCGAACACATGATCTAAAGCTGCTGGACTGCAAAAAACATTTAGAAACAGCAATTTTGGTCATTGTTTGAAAAGTAATTTTAGATCGTTTCAATGCTGCTAGTAAGAAACTTTAGAAATCCCCAGTTGATTGATAATGAATGATGAAATGAAAGAGAATCTTTTTCTGGACAGAAAAATTTCAGTACCGCATTTTGGAATTATTAAATCTCAAAGAATATATTTTTATTATTCATATATAAGATATTTCATTTCTAATCATGGCAAACAAGGCGCCATATCAGACACGGTCTAGGGCGCAGTCGATCCTAAATTTGCCTATTTCCGTTGTAAAGCGATAACGATTGCAAAGACTTAGATGATGTTATGTATCTCGACATAGTGGCGTAGCTACATATTTAGCGCTCTGGACAAAGTAAAATTTATGGCGCTCCTTCGTTTATCGGAAAAGTTCTAGCAAAGTTTGTTTTCTAATCTAAACGTTCTTCAATTTAAAACCAGCGTTGGCAGATATCTCACAACAAATTATCGTCGAGACGTTACGAAATTATCGTACACTATATAAGGATTTTTCCCGTTGTTTATCTTTCTAATTTACAAAAAGCATAAAGAGGTTATAGTACACAAAGCTAAAATTTTGGAACCGCAAATAATGATTTTAAATTGAAATGAAAAAAAATAATATCACATTAAAAACATAAAATGTTTTTCTAAAAAATAATAAACATAAGAGGAACATGCAAGTCATAAATCAACAGTTGATCAAGTAATTGTTCAATGTTCATTATTTTAGAAAAATTATACTTAGAATTCGAAATAACTAAACTTTTTCTTATAAAATTTAAAAATAACTAATTCGATCAAACTATTTTGGACGTCGGTCACCGTACACACACGTATCTTGCAAAATGTAGATAAGTGATTATGACTACACAAGAAAGAGATAACAGTCAGAGTTGCGTTCGTATACATTAATTAGTTTATTTTCATCAATTCAATATAAAATTGTTAAAAGCAAAGTACTAATTTTAATTAAATCAGCATTACATTTTACATGCAGTATTGTCCATATAGATAGCAACTTTTGAAAATTCCAGGTATTTTAATGAACAAAACAAATTATAAAAAGTTACTAGTAGTTATTTCTTTTATTCTATTATAAAATATTGACAATAAGTTTAATGATAACTTTTTTAAACCTGTTATAAACATTTTAACTTAGACGTAACACCCTATGATTTCAAAGCATGGTTCGGACCATTGTGATGTTGAAAAATGTATTTAATAGAAATATATTCTTCGGCATATGGTTCCATGATGTTTTTAAAAGTATCTTTTACTTGTATTATTGAGACCTTCAATACTATTAAATGGTCCCATTATCATATGCCGAAAAAGTTTCCATCATGTTTTACTGTTGATACAATGTACTTTGGATCAAATCTTTTCCCAGCAGATCTTCGTACATGCTGTATATCATCACTATTAAATAAATTAAATTTAGATTCATCGGTGAATACCACTCTTTCCCATTGTTCCACTGTCCAGTTGATGTGTGTCCGAGTAAATGCTAATCGGACCCTCACATTACTTTTTTATCAATTCTGCAGTAACTAATCTTCTTCGTTCTGTTTTCGAAGAAATAATTTTTCTGCCTTCTAGAGCAATTTTCTCCAAAATTTTCTCGGAAAAACTTTTACACTTGTTAAGAATGAAATTTCACACTTCACTCTATTTCCACCCATTTTAACTAAAAGTAAAATATACTCTACTAAATTATTGTGATATCTTATACTTTATGATATAAATGCGAGTTTGAACAAGTTACAAGCTGTAGTTGCTATCTTTATTACCAAGCCAAATTCTGTTTGAAACAATTAACAAAATGGTTTAATACTTTTTATTTGGTTTGTATTGTTTATTATATCAAACCTAATTGACTTTAATTGATATAAAAATAAATTCCAAAAATATCTTACACATTTAAAAAAAATCTAAAAAATAAAAAGTTAATTTTATGGCCAATACTGTTATGTTGATTAAAACTAATTGAAAGTAAAATTTTCGTACGTCTGGTGACTGTTTAAAACCTTAGTTTATATGACCAATGCAGTTATTTGTACTGATACAATAAGTATAATAAGTACTGATAGTAATGCTTTTAAACATTCTTGGCAATTGTCGCTAACGTGTCGTGCAAAATTTTATTATTTTTATTCTATACAGTGTGTAATCGAAAAAACTTTAATGGAACGTTCTTCTAGTCGTTTTGATTCAGAAAAATACTATATATAATATACCTCTATTTCGATTGCTAATAAAGCTTACAAATAAAATCATTTTTTCTTCCATAAAAAAGCTTGGTTTCAAACAAAATTTTCTGTTTGCCTTCCTCACTAAGGACAGATTTATGAGGATATTTTCGATTATGGGCGACACCAATGGCTTGCAATTCGGTCACGTCCCAATTACTTTAAAGAAAAAAGTATGCCACTATAAGGTAAAAAAAATTATATACAAATGCTTTTGCAAATTTCTTTTCTTTTCTAATTTTGTGCTCCTGTGATTCGTGAGGTTGAGGCAGTTTCCTCCAACTGCTCCACGGTAGCTACGATACTGTGTCCACGTGCTTTATATTCTGTGATAATATAACTAGCGTTATGATAATCATAGATGATAGCCTGAGTTAGAATCGATGAAAATTGACCGAGTGCGAAACACGAGATCAATTTCTAATAGGTTTTAAGGAGTGGTAAAACCAATTATTAATCATAACAGGTGTTATATTTGGAGAAAATATAATGAACGTTTACAGTCAAAAATTTTAAACGAGTTGTCAGTTTGACAGTAAATATTAAAGTTGCAAGAGAATCAATACAATGTTTTTGTGATTTCGACACGTCTATTGAAACTTTCTGTCACTTTGTCAGTAAATTATTTTATTCAGCAATAACTGTTGTTGTGATATAAATATCACCGATTTGATAGCCTATTCTACGATTTTGTTTTTGTATTTTATCCAATAAAATTAAACAAAAAGGTACCATGTGACATGTGAATTATATTTTCAACACTGATTCTCAAATATGTATATACATATACCAAAATTGCCAATCCTAAAAAGGTTCACCTCTAAACATACGTCAAAATACGTCTAAAAACCCCTAAATTGTTTGTTAAAATTCTTCAAAAAACTACATTTATCTAAATCTAAAACATTTTTTATTTATAAACTAATTAATATTTTCAAAGTACCCACTTGTAATTGAAAACGTTGTGAATCAAATATAATCTTTAGAAGCAGAATAAAACATAATACAAAAAGTTTCTTTCTCTCTATTTAATTAAAAATTCACAATGTAATTTGAATCCAGCTAGCGTTTAGCATTTTTATAAAACTTAGTTTTTCTTTTGCTAAAATGTAGGTGTTTCAAAATTTAAAAATCAGTCCTGCAGGTACATTCGTAAAGCAAAAGTAATGTAAAAAGAACCAAATATGCTAAATTCTGTCCTAGAAATGGTTTTATTTTTAATCGGCTCTAATTTTTAGCCTAACAACGAAAGTTAGATCTAAAACCTCGAATAGAGCGTCACGAGTAACACTTTTGATTCTTTTTATTCTGTGAGTTAGACTTTTTGATTAATCTAGAATACTGTCAAACTGCCTTCCAACTTATAAATAAGTTGATGGTGTATTTCTATATTAAATAGATCCTTTGATTTGAAGGATAGGCACTAAATAAAACAAATCGATTATTTTTTCTACGTTTTGTCACCTATTGCGCCAACTACATCAGGCCTATCTGTAGTAAATGGTGTTGTGTTTGGGCAGAAATTTAACGTTTACGGTTGAGGAAAGTTAAATTCAATTGAGTATTCTATTCAACACAATCGTAATATTAGTGAACGAATATTTCTAGTACTTCCTGTTTTTCATTCTTTGCTGTAATTGTAATTTATTATTCTAGTTAGTAAGTTTTTAATTATACTGACAAGTTAACCATGTTTATCACTCTGATACTTTTTAAATTATAAGTACCATTTAATATAGATTGGCCTGATGAAGTTAGGCGCAATAGTTGACGAAACGTAGCCAGAACAATAGATTTGTTTTATTTCTGACTGGTGCCTACCCTCCACATCGAATCTATTTAATATAGAAATAAACCGTCAAATGATAAGTTTTTTGGAGGAGTTTATATCCTTACCTCATAGTAATTTATAAATAATGTAATGCAACACAATACCCTTTTTTGTATTACAATTAAGTTTTACAGAAAACTAGACAAACTTAATTATAAATTTGACTCTTTTTAATTTTAAATAAATATAGTCAAACTCGGATCTCAAGATGTAGCTAAAGCAATTCGACTTATTGAAAATTGGACTTTTTCATGCCAATAAAAATGTAAGAATTATATAAGAACTGTAAATTTTGTATTGATGTGAAAAATGTATTTTTTGTACTGCGCAATTATTTTATTACATAAGTTAAAGTATTTTTAAGCAGCTGTATGGAAATTAATTCGAAGATTAATTTGCTGACCGTATGCGTACATCATAGTACCTACGTGCTGATTGTATTTGTATAAACAATTTCATTATTCATAATTTGTTAAGTCTGCTCTTTTAAAGTAAAAATTAAACGAGTAAAATTAAAAATATACATATATTATGATTTTGTGTTTTTAAGTAGAAAACAAAAATTATAGATTTTTATTATTATTTGCTTAAAAACATTAACTCGAACAACTAATTAACAAGAAAACACAACCGATTTAGCTAGGTATAAAGGTAGTAAACGTTGTAATTGGATTTTTGCTAAGAAAACACAAGTTTATACACAATATTAGGTATGGTTCGAAATTTGTCGAAATTTTCCAGAATACTACTAGCCTTTCTTAGAATTTCTTTAACATTTGTGTTGACTGTTTATTTAGTTACTGCTTATCTTGAATCATAAACGTATTTACACGCTAGACTGAAAAGAGACACTCAAACTAAAATGCATTGAATATTCTCTTAAAGAAAGCTTAAAAAACGCATCAATAGAAATCGAGTAATTTACTTATGTATATAAGCATTCTTATTGTTAAATCTCAAATCAGTAATAGATTTTTGTGCTAAAGTAACAGCATTACTAATCATATGAGACATTCAACCTGTAGTTATCTTTATGCAAAAGATGCAAAAGTGTTGTTTATATACGTCGTGTTTCTCAATCATTTGTAAACGTAAACATTTTGAAGTTACGTTGATATAAAACAAAACACTTTTTGTTTCCCACGTTAGTCAGTTGCTAAAACTGCCAAGACACTTAATTTTTTAATTATAAAGTATTTATAACTTTATCAATCAAAAATGAAAAATACTTTATATTCTATGAAATGTCAATTTGAAATATAAATCATAAAATTTATATTTTTAATAAACTGAAGATTAAAATAATAGCAAACTGAAAACTAAAGAAGTTTACTGTTTTTTACATATAAAGATAGTCTTAATTAATTTAAAGAAAATAAGGTAATTGATTATAAAACAAATTACACAATTTACAACATTGGCCTTATGCAGTATGTTTGTGAAAAATACAACAGATCACAAGCTAAAGTTAAAGAATATTGTAGGTTTCCCAAACACATCCACAATTTTACATGTTTATTGAATCTGTTAAAAATGTGAAGAGAATGTTGCTTCTTTTTACTTTTATTAAAAATTTGTACACGCACTGATATTGCTCCTTGTTGAAGATTCTTTAAACAAACAACCAAATTAAAAAATTTACCATCCTCTGTCTAAACAAAAGAATCGACACTATATGATGTGCCTAGAGCAAAAACAATTAATATATACATGTATTAATAAAGACGCTGATGTTAACACTAAATGCAAACAAGCTATAATCTTCTTAAATGTCATAAAAATTGTAAACTAGAATCTGGGTTTTACGTTTGAATCAAGTTTTTTAGAGATTTTAAATGAGTTGCAGTTGGCAGATCAAGACAATAATTTTCTGTTCGTACGATTTATAAATCTGCAAAGAAATGTCAAATTGATACAGCACTAGCTGTTAAACTAAAAAGTTTTGTGAAAAAGAAACAACAGTTTAATTATCTCTACAGGTTTAGTTTAAATAACGATAGTTTTGACTCGAAATTATTCTGACACATTAAGATTTGGAAATTATGTACTTATGGTTGACACTTTGGTCACTGTTCCAGGGGTGGCAAGTACATGGTTGCATTAAAGTCAATGCACCCATAGTAGTTACCTAAATGAGTAGACTCAAATTTATATAACATTATATCAGAAGAATCAATTAGTTTAAGTCCTCCCTGTGTGTTTACTAGAGACGGATTGAGAAGATTCGCTTGCTTGCGTCAAGTAAATAGAGGTAGATACGTCAGACACATTGTCCATTCATATAAGAACTAATTCTCTCGACGGCCCTTTCTAGTAGAAAAAGAAAGTACGTTCGTTTATGTAACGAAAATTCAAATGGATTGTGTATGACACGCAAAACTACTTCTGAAATTAAAAGTCTACGTTAGCTTACTTCACAGATTAAAAAAAAGGATTCGATTAATTGTGCAAAAATGGTTCCGACAACTGGTCTAAAGTTCACAATTGCATATAAATTCAGTGCAGTTACTAGCGGTAGTAAAGAAAGGTACAAATGTTTTTGCAAGTTTGAATACAAAAAAAAAACTAAAGAAACACAAGAAACACGTAAAGCTCTACCGTGCATAATTTCTTTACTTGGCAATTTGTGACCATGAAGAAGAAGATTCCAAGGTTTTTAAACCTTCAAGCAAATGGTAATCCAGCACTCAAAAAATAGACGAAAAACAAAAAGGTTTTTAAATGACTTTCAAAGGAAGTAGCCAATGAAGTTTGGACATGACATTTTTTGTTCTAAATGAAATTTTTGAAGAAATGCAGCACCAATCCTTTTTTTTCAATAACAACTGAAACCACAGATTGTAGTAATCCTAAGCAGATTTCATTCAGCATTCTAATAACTGCAGTGGCTCCAGAGTGGAAAGAATATTTTCTCAGTTTCTATTGAAACGTCCGAGAAATTACTTGCAAATGCAAGAGCCTTCTAGAACTGTAATCTAGTTTCTAGAAAATATAGCGAAAAGTGAGGAACGATCGAGAAGAATTCGCCGATGTCTATAAAAGCCGAAGATGGAAATCGTAGGTCAGTTATTGCTGGAATGCGAATGTGTTAAGAAGATTATCAAGTGAAAATAAATCGTTAACACGTGTTTGTCTACATAAATAAATCGAGAATAATCGTGTATGTGATAATTAGTGTAAACAAGAGTGATATCCGAGGACGTTATCTTATCTTAAGTGTTATACAACGGTATACATAAATTGTAGTGTAAGTGTTTTTATTATTAGATTTTATTAGTTCGGTTAATTTAAAAGTGTACATATTTCTATAATAAGTAAACGTAGTTTTAATCGTATAAATAAATTAGTTTTTAAGTAATAAATTCGTTACAAATTGGTATCAGGTGTTCGGTTTTAAACCCGTGGAAATCGTGTAAATAGATAAAGCTGTTCGCGATTTTTATTAGTGTAAATACCATTAAGTAATCTAATATCGCTTCATAATAAAAACATTGATTGTGAAAATAACTCTTAAATTCGAGATACACGTGTTTATTTATAAAGTTAATATAGTGTTTTTCTTTTAACAAGTGCGTGATCGCGGTTCGTTTTCGTGGTTTAATATTAACAAGTGGATAGTTATTAAATTTTGTGTTATATAAAAACTGCATTTTAAAAAGTAGTGTATTTAAATTTTATATCCGTGTTATATTTAAATTTATGCCGGTGACGCGTTTGCAAAAAGAAAAAATGGATTCAAAAATATTTGAAATTCTCGAATCAATGAACAAAAATATGGAAGAAAATAATAGAAAAATGGGCGAAACTTCACAGAAAATTGAAGAAAAACTGTCGGAAAATTCTAGAAAAATGGAAGAAAATGCTAGAAGTTTAAAAGAAGAAATACGAGCGAGCATGGAAAATCAAATAAAGACTATTGAGGAACAAATACAAGTTAGTGTAGGAAATCAAATCAAAATTGCACAAGAGGAAACCCAAGCAGATATGCTAAATCTGAAAGAAGAAATTTGCGAATCTGTGAATGAGAAAATAGAAGCAATAGAGGACAAATTAGAAGACAGAATAAAACTGATTGAAGAAAGAATGAAGCAAATGAATTGTCACGGCGAAGGAAGCGTCACGAGTGAGGATTTAATAATGGACCATCGTGAAGAAAACACTCACAAGTTCAAAATTGTACCACCGAATTTTGATGGTAAAGTTCCATGGTCAACCTACTACAAGCAGTTTGAAGCCGCAGCTACTGCTAATGGTTGGAGCAACAAGCAGAAAGCGACGTCTTTAATCGTGTCCTTACGTGGAGAAGCGCTGGGAATTTTACAAACTGTTCCGGACCATCTGCAAGAAAATTACGAACTCTTAATATCACGATTAGAAATGAGATATGGGGATGCTCATCTTCAACAAGTATACCAAGCTCAAATTAAAAGTCGGGTTCAGAAAGCTGCCGAAAGTCTTCAAGAGTTTGAGGCTGACATCGCTAGATTAACACGGCTTGCGTATCCTACAGCACCGGATACCTTCCTGGAGCAGTTAGCTATTCAAACTTTCGTAGATGGCCTCCGAGACAGCGAAACGCAGCAGACCCTCCGGTTAGCTCGACCGAAGACGTTGGATGACGCTTTGGTGCATGCTTTGGAGTTTGAAGCAGCAAAACAAGCATCGCAACGAGGTGGTCATAGACTCTGCTGTGCTACAGAAGTACCCGCGCAGACACTGGAAAGCATCGAGGAGATAGCGCGACGAATACTTCGGGAAAGAGGAGTGACAGCTTTGAACTGCGATGAAATAGGCCATGTACGACGGCATCGTACCAAACCTAAGAAGAGGACTAGAAGAGCCCTCGAAAATTTGGAACGAGGCGAGCGAAAGAAACAAAAAGTAATCACATCTAGTCAAACTCCGGAGGTTACAATCCAAATGGCATCGCCTAGAGAGCAATTGCATAGCATTTATCTCGATGGCAAGATCAATGGGAGAAGCGTCCAGTTACTGGTTGACACGGGAGCGACGAAGACCATCATTCGTCCTGACATCTTATTGGAAAACGAGAAGACATCACCAGTAACAGTACGACTTCGAACAGCGACGGGCGACGAAATACCTACTCACGGACAAGTCAAAGTAACCATTGGTTTGGGAAATGGAGTACTCGACCATCAAGTACTGGTAGCCGACATCACGGAAGAAGTTATCCTGGGAATGGACGTGATAAAGAAGTATGGGTTCCATTTGGATATGAAGAACGATGTCCTGAAGATCGACAATGAAGAAATTCCTTTTCATTCGTCAGAGAAGGCAGCCGTGCGAGTCTTATTGAGTGAAGACGTGACTCTGCCTGCAAGGACTGAAAGTGTGGTGATGGCACGCCTGGATGGAAGTCTCCGGGAAGGCTACATACGCGCGATTGAACCAATGGAGGGCGGCTTAGTTGAAAAGGGACTACTCGTTGGCAGAACTTTAGTACGAGTAAAGAAGACGATGCCAGTAAGGATCTTAAACATCAACTCAGATCCTGTAACGCTGAAAAAGAAGACCGTGGTAGGCCAATGCACGCCAGTATCACAAATTGTGAGATGCGTGAAGTCGAACGAAGATACGTCGCCGAAGAAGTGTCCACAACATCTATTGGACATTCTTACCACCAAATGCGAAAACCTCAGCCAAGACCAGCTGGCTAAAGTTAAAGTGTTGATCCAAGAGTACCAAGATGTGTTCGCGCTGGAGAGTGGCTCCAAAGGAAGAACTAACGTGGTTAAACATAAAATTAATACCGGAGACGCTCGGCCGATACGACAACATCCACGCAGACTTCCTTTGGCAAAAAGAGAAGAAGCCGAACAAATAATTACGGATATGGAGAGGGAAGGCGTGATTGAACCTTCAAGTAGCCCATGGGCATCCCCAGTGGTACTCGTAAAGAAGAAGGATGGATCAACGAGGTTTTGCGTAGACTACAGGCAGCTAAACGACGTGACCAAAAAGGACAGCTACCCTTTACCCAGAATTGACGATACGCTAGACACCCTGTCAGGATCCCAGTGGTTTTCTACGTTAGATTTAAAGAGTGGATACTGGCAGGTAGAATTAGAACCCAAGGATCGTGAAAAAACAGCTTTTACGATCGGAACTGGTTTGTGGCAGTTCACTGTAATGCCCTTCGGCCTGTGTAACGCTCCTGCAACGTTCGAGCGTTTGATGGAGACCATCTTGCGCGGATTGTCTTGGAAGACGTGCTTGGTTTACCTGGACGACGTGATCGTGGTTGGAAGGTCGTTTAAAGAGCACTTGAACAACTTGAAGGAAGTGTTCCAGAGATTACGTGGGGCTAACCTCAAACTGAGCCCAAAGAAGTGCCACGTATTTAAGAAGGAAGTCCAATACCTTGGCCACGTCGTATCTAGAGATGGAGTGAGGGCTGACCCAGACAAAATCCGAGCAGTGCAAGCATGGCCAAGACCAATCGACAAACATCAGGTCCGAAGTTTCCTTGGGTTGTGCACTTATTATAGAAGATTTGTACCCGGATTTGCCAATATTGCCAAACCATTAACAAAATTAACTGAAGAAAAAGCAGAATTTAGATGGAATGAAGACTGCGAAAGTTCTTTTAATCAACTAAAACAAGCCCTAGTCACTTCGCCGATTTTGAGTTATCCAAGAGAAGATGGAAAGTTTGTTTTGGATACCGACGCAAGCAATCTGGCCATAGGCGCGGTCCTTTCGCAGGTTCAAGATGGACAAGAAAAGGTGATCGCGTACTTTAGCAAGGTTTTGTCTAGGCCAGAAAGGAATTATTGCGTGACTAGGAGGGAGCTGTTAGCAGTCGTTAAGTCCATCGAACATTTCTACAAGTATTTGTATGGACGAAGATTTTTACTGAGAACAGACCACGCCGCTTTAAAATGGCTACTGCAGTTCCGTAACCCAGAAGGACAAGTAGCAAGATGGATCGAGAGACTGCAAGAGTATGACTACGACACAGAACACCGTGCCGGAAGCAGTCATCGGAACGCTGATGCCTTATCCAGAAGACCATGTCCGGCGGACTGCAGCCATTGTTCGCGACTGGAAGAAAAAGTCGAATGCCTCCGGAGAACTGCTATGGTTGATGATGAGTGGGAACCTGAGCAGTTACGTCGCGAACAAGAAGACGATCCTGAAATAAGACTACTCCTCGACTGGAAAGAAAGCGGCCGACGACCAACCTGGGAAGAAGTGAGTGCTTTGGGCAAAAATATCAAAGCGTACTGGGCGCAGTGGGACTCCTTGATAGTAGAAGACGGTCTTCTTAAGCGATCCCTAGAAAGTGCCGAGGGCACGGGAAACAAACTACAGCTGGTAGTGCCAAAAAGCAGGGTGACCGAAGTGTTGAAGCATCTTCACGATGGGACATCAGGAGGACACTTTGGCATTAAGAAGACGTTGGGTAAAGTGCGAGAACGATTCTACTGGATGAACTGCAAAGAGGACGTCATGAAATGGTGCCGTAAATGCATAGTCTGCGCTTCAGGAAATGGTCCAGCGAGAAAGCGCAAAGCACCCATGAAACAATACAACGTAGGAAACCCTTTGGAAAGAGTAGCGATTGACATCGCAGGGCCGTTCCCAGAATCCGATTCGGGAAATAAATACATCTTGGTGGCGATGGATTATTTCACGAAATGGACGGAGGCTTACGCCATACCCAATCAGGAAGCAGCTACAGTCGCAGACGTATTAGTAAAGGAGTTTTTCTGCCGGTTTGGAGTTCCGTTGGAATTACACTCCGATCAAGGCCGCAATTTTGAGTCTGGGCTGTTTCAAGAAGTTTGCCGACTGTTAGGAATTAAAAAGACTAGGACAACGCCTCTCCATCCTCAGTCTGATGGCATGGTTGAACGGATGAATCGAACAATGGGCAAGTACTTAGCCAAGGTAGTGTCCGAACATCAAAGAGACTGGGATCAGTACTTGCACCTCTTCTTAATGGCGTACCGATCATCCGTTCACGAAAGCACAGGCCAAACACCATCCTGTGTCATGCTCGGTCGTGAGATAAGATTACCATGCGATCTTCAATTTGGACGAAGACCGGAAGAAGAAGTCGCTGGAGAAGATTACGTCAGCAAGCTGGCAAAGAGGCTAGACGAAGTACATGAAGAGGTTCGTAAAAACACACAAATTGCCAGCGACAGGATGAAAACAAGATATGACGTCAAGGCGCAAAATGGTGGGTTTCAACCTGGCGATATGGTTTGGTTGTATAACCCTCAAAGGAGACGTGGTTTGTCGCCGAAGCTGCAAAGGCAATGGGAGGGCCCCTATGAAGTTGTGCAGCGTATTAACGACGTTATATACCGCATCCGAAAACCGCCCAGAGGCAAGCCAAAAGTGGTCCACGTCGATCGTCTAGCCCCGTTTGCTGGCGATAACTACAATCCGCAAGTTCAGGTCCGAACCAGAGTAATAAGTAGCAGAACCAGGAATCCAATCGAAGAAATGGAGTTCGAAAAGTTTATGAACTTATACGGAGGTTCTGGAAAAGCTAGGTTCGGAGTTACCACCGAGGAACAACAAGACCTGTTCCAGACACAAAAAGATTACGCCATCGCACATTGCGTGAGCGAGGAGCTTGACATGTCCAAAGGGGTTGCAGTCGTGTTTAAAAAGAAGTTTGGCCAGCTAGATGAATTACGAAGACAGCAACCGGCAGTCGGAAAGGTTTTAGGACTACGTGGTGACGGACGCTTCGTTTTCTATCTGGTCACCAAGAAATACTCACGTGTCAAGCCGTTATACAAAGATCTGTGGCGAACATTATGGAGTCTCAAGAGACAAATGGAGTTCCATCATGTTAAGAAATTGGCAGTACCCAAGCTTGGTTGTGGCTTAGACCAATTGAATTGGAGGACAGTTCGAAACATGTTGGAGGTCGTCTTCCGAGGAACAGGCGTTCAAGTGTTGGTCTGTAGTTACCAACCGAGGAGAGTATTGGGTCAGGAAAAGTCCATTGACTGTTACTTTTATGGTCAAGGAAGTTGCCGAAATGGAGGAAGCTGCCGCTATCGCCACGATCCCTTTTACCGGTGTCGCATCCAGTCTCCTGTTCTGGGACAGAACAGTCCTAAGAAGGGGGCAGTGAAACGTCCGAGAAATTACTTGCAAATGCAAGAGCCTTCTAGAACTGTAATCTAGTTTCTAGAAAATATAGCGAAAAGTGAGGAACGATCGAGAAGAATTCGCCGATGTCTATAAAAGCCGAAGATGGAAATCGTAGGTCAGTTATTGCTGGAATGCGAATGTGTTAAGAAGATTATCAAGTGAAAATAAATCGTTAACACGTGTTTGTCTACATAAATAAATCGAGAATAATCGTGTATGTGATAATTAGTGTAAACAAGAGTGATATCCGAGGACGTTATCTTATCTTAAGTGTTATACAACGGTATACATAAATTGTAGTGTAAGTGTTTTTATTATTAGATTTTATTAGTTCGGTTAATTTAAAAGTGTACATATTTCTATAATAAGTAAACGTAGTTTTAATCGTATAAATAAATTAGTTTTTAAGTAATAAATTCGTTACACTATAATACATCTTCGACCGCCGCAGTACTCTTTAGAAACTTGTACAAAATTGCTTAATATCAGAGAGTTGATTACATAAAAGAGAAAATCTCCTGAATGTTTGAAAAATTCCAAAAAGACAGAGTAGTGAATGAATTTGAAGGTGGTGTGTTTGCATAAAGTCTTTCAAATTCTTCAAGGATAACTATAAAGTGTTGCTTCCATTTATTTCAACTGATAAAAAAATGAACATCATACATTTAACGTGCGTTATTGACAACAAACTGTTACCTTTATTGATAATTATGGATAAATACATAAATAACTGTTTTGGCACTTACTGACAAATCCAAAACCTGCCGACTCTACACTGTTCTGTCAAAAAAAACAGTATACATTCATTTAAATGTCTGTAGTACATATGTACATGTTAACAGTTACTTCAGAACCAGTAAGGTAAAAGTTAATCTAGGCATATCTGGAAGGTGTAGAATGTATCCGTTTCAAAAAGAACTAAATTATTGATTTTGTCTGATTTGTTAATTTCTTTAGAAAAATAATTGAGATAAAATAATTAATAGAAAAAATTAATACAATAGATCAAATTAAACGCGCGATAACATAAACAGTATGTAGAACTCGATAACGTAAGTATAAATTATGGATTTCTTTCAGTTTTGTTTGAACTTTAGTTAACATATTACCCCTGTTTATGCATCTACTCCTAATAAAATAACTATTTAATGACAAAGTAAAAGTCATAGTTATAAAATTACAGAATATCGAAGTGAACAATCTCAAAAAAAGAGAAATTAGAAAAACTCAGGAAATCAAAAACCTAAAAAAATGCAAAAACAAACATCGATGAAAGCAGATGAACAGCAATACTATATATTTTTGAAATTATTTCACTTCAGCGCTTTGTTCCGATATAACAATATATATCTAATCACAAGGTAGATATGTAATTTAATTATTTCCAAATTGTAAATATCCTTCAGAGAAACAAGTGCGCAGCAAAGATGTGTCGATTTTTGTAGTGATAAAATGAAATGCTATTATCAGTGCATTATTAAATGTTAATTTACTAAAGATATAGTGTGCCATACGTCCATTCTTATAACGGACTGTACGTTATTTAAACTTTATTCATATGTCCGGTCCGTTTTTTTAATGCGTCTGTTTTTTAATAGTTCTATGTTATTTTCTTGAAAGATTTCAACTGCAATGTCAACTCTATTGTGCACATTTCCGAATCATCCCGAAGTAGCCGAATTCATGTTGCGCTTGTAATTCTGCGTATGTGCATCTTCCCAATTCCGATGTCAAAACTCAAAACGCAGTTCACTTTGATTTGTGGTAAGGTTGTAAGGTATCCCATTGGTTTATTATCATTTAAGTTCATTTGACAACGTGTAGTGAATTAGCCTATTAGAAAATTTTGAACAAAAATAGTTATAAAAGAAGGTTGCTGAGAAGAGTCCGTACAGTGTACTATTTGCAATTCAGAATTTTCGATTGCACAAGGTAGGTGCCGTGACATTGCGCAACATGTAAATACTCAGAAACATAAAAAAGCTAAGTGTGCATCGACAATCAGTCAAGCTGTTACTACATTTTTTAAAATGACCGAACCAAGCAGCAACGATTTGAATTGCGCAGCCAAAGAGACCACATTTGCTTATCACACAGCGCAACATAATTTTAGTTTTAATTTGTCTACTTGCACTTCAAAGTTAATCTCTTCTTTCTATGACCCAAAGTTTTCTAGTGCAAAAACAAAGACTGAAGCAATCATAACTAATGTAATTGCTCCCCATGTATTTACTGAAGTTTCTCAAAATTTACAATCTGTAAATTTTATTACTGTCACTATAGAGGCTTCAAATAGATTTAATCAAAAATTAGTTCCTATTATTGTTAGGTACTTTGTGATGACCAAGTCCATGTGAAGTTATTAGAATTTCAACCTGGCGAAACATCGGATCTTTTAACAGCATACGTTTTCAGAACCTTTGAAAATACAATCTTACTAAAAGTTATTTGTTTTTGTGCAGATAACACAAAAAATTTAGGGGGTGTAAAACGCAAAGGAAAAATGAATGTTTACAATAAATTAACAAGTAAAGTTGGCCATGAAAATGTGTACAACATGTGGTTGATAAGATGCCAATACTTGATATTGATAGTATTGTAGTCAAAATATATAAGCATTTTTCTATATATACAGTAATGACAAATACTTTGAAAGAATTCTGTCAGTTTCAGAAATCGAATTCAAAAACGTATTAAGCCATTTTGGTACAAGATTTTTTAGAAGAGAACAAAACGGTGCATCTTACTGTGTGCCACTTTGTCATTTTTGACTGTGGTTTATCTAAATACAAACCCGCAAAGTCAAAGTTTCTTCTTTCGCTTGCCGAGATTACACTGAACGACGGTTAAAGTGTAATCGTGCTCACAATTTTAATAGGAATTGTACAAAAACACTCAAATGCGTTGCTAAATGGTTAGACAGTCCGCAGGTATAAATAAGATTTTGATGTCGTAATCCGTTTTAGGCTTATCAACCTTGCATTCAATATACAAATAAATTGTCAAAAGTGCGAGATGCGTAAAAACGACCTAGTAGAGATAAGAAAACACAGTTAACACTAATCGGTTTCTCTTGTCTCCGGAACTACAATATTCGAATTTGGTAAAGATTTGTCAAAAATTGTAGATTTTAGTCACTTTACGTAAAGAATTTTGAATTTTATAATCTAGTATACGTAGTATCTGACGAGAAGCTAAATAAGTTTATTATTACAATTTGGAAAAAATCGAAATTACCAGGAACGATAGAGAACAAAACGGTGCATCTTACTGTGTGCCACTTTGTCATTTTTGACTGTGGTTTATCTAAATACAAACCCGCAAAGTCAAAGTTTCTTCTTTCGCTTGCCGAGATTACACTGAACGACGGTTAAAGTGTAATCGTGCTCACAATTTTAATAGGAATTGTACAAAAGCACTCAAATGCGTTGCTAAATGGTTAGACAGTCCGCAGGTATAAATAAGATTTTGATGTCGTAATCCGTTTTAGGCTTATCAACCTTGCATTCAATATACAAATAAATTGTCAAAAGTGCGAGATGCGTAAAAAACGACCTAGTAGAGATAAGAAAACACAGTTAACACTAATCGGTTTCTCTTGTCTCCGGAACTACAATATTCAAATTTGGTAAAGATTTGTCAAAAATTGTAGATTTTAGTCACTTTACGTAAAGAATTTTGAATTTTATAATCTAGTATACGTAGTATCTTACGAGAAGCTAAATAAGTTTATTATTACAATTTGGAAAAAATCAGAAATTACCAGGAACGATAGAGAACAAAACGGTGCATCTTACTGTGTGCCACTTTGTCATTTTTGACTGTGGTTTATCTAAATACAAACCCGCAAAGTCAAAGTTTCTTCTTTCGCTTGCCGAGATTACACTGAACGACGGTTAAAGTGTAATCGTGCTCCACAATTTTAATAGGAATTGTACAAAAACACTCAAATGCGTTGCTAAATGGTTAGACAGTCCGCAGGTATAAATAAGATTTTGATGTCGTAATCCGTTTTAGGCTTATCAACCTTGCATTCAATATACAAATAAATTGTCAAAAGTGCGAGATGCGTAAAAAACGACCTAGTAGAGATAAGAAAACACAGTTAACACTAATCGGTTTCTCTTGTCTCCGGAACTACAATATTCAAATTTGGTAAAGATTGGTAAAAATTGTAGATTTTAGTCACTTAACCTAAAGAAAATTCAATTCAATCAATACGGTAAGGTGTCGAAACCAACAAAATTCAAAGACGGGAGGTAATATTTTATACGAAACTGAACTGGTTATACTTTTAGAGGGCTTATGATGACCATTTCGGTCAAATCATGTTGGCAATAATTAATAAATAAAATGAAAATAGGAAAAGCATAAATAAAATTATCTATAATTATTCATTTTAAACTAAATTATAGAAAATGTTTTTAGGTACCTATTTAAATAAGAAATTCGTTGCAGAAAACCTAAATTTAATCGGTCAAGAAATACTCTCAAAAAATAGTTTCAAAGATTTACATATTGTGAAATAAAGTTTAAAGCATCTGTTTTTTAATTGCATATCTATAAAAAAAAATCAAATAATATTCATTTAACCAAATCTACAGTTACATGCTTTTATCTTTAAACGATGTCTTTGTCTACTTCTTAATCCACGTATTATCATTCCCAGAATACTAGTGATAAATGATAGTAGTAGTAATAACAATAACGTACAAAAAAGTTTGTTATTGCAGTGGCAACGCATTAGTTATCTTTGGCACCGCTGGTTGTCATATTAGTGAACCAGTTTGCATACAAAGAATTTTTTATTAACCTTGAAGAAATAATAATAATTTATAAGTGTTCAAAAAAAGAGTAGAATTGTTTAAGGGCTTTTACTACCTGTTAAGTTATACTGAGAAGTGTTAATACACATTTGACACAAAACATCTGTTTCTAACAAAATTTTTAATTTTGTGTACAATAGCTCAACTGTTTGCCCATTTAAAGTAAAAGGAAAAGTAAAATATTATCATGGATAAAAAAGTGATTCTTAGTTACCGTTATAAAGATAAAACTGTAATGAGTAATTATTAAATATGTTAATTTATAGATACGTAAAGTATTTATGATTGAAAAAATTATGGTATATTTGCAAACTTTTGCTTCTATTAACAAAACATTTGTTTAGAAATTGAGAGGTTAGTGTATTCATACACTGTTGTCTAACCGCAACTATGATCTTATATAAGTATTTGTTTCATCGCTACTAAGAGGTTATTTCGAGTAAGGTATATAACCGGTACTAAGAGGCTATATAAAATTTACCGACAGTAGGTATCTAAACTATCGGGATGAACGGCCATATTGTAAGCGCTTAGTAACGGCGGTACAAATATATATATATATATATATATATATATATATATATATGTATTTTTGTAACAAGGTCAGATCCGTTCGTCTTATAAACTGAACAACACTAGATCCGTTTTGTAAGGTGAGATCCGATTTTGGATCTCACCTTGTATCTATGTGTATATAATGTTTTTTCAAGAAGACATTTGATGTAGAGTAAAATTCCAAATTTTTGCCTGGAGCTCACTTTTTACCCTTTTTGACCAATTTTATACACGAGCAGTTCAACTGTTTCAGCTGAAGAGGGCGCCTTAGTAATTTTATTGTATATAACTTCAATTTAGATTTTAGACTTAAGTCGAGATCCGATATATTTGGCAACCTGTCAGATCTCGTTTTATATGTGTTTTAAAGCTATTTATACGCAAAGATAGCATTATTTTTTATCTTGTATACATTCCTACCGAGTCGATGTGCGTTTAAGTTACACATGTTCACTTAGATAAAACAAAATTGTAATCGAGTTGTTTGTGAAAGTTTATAAGCATTTAGACTAAAAATTACAGTAAAACCTTTCTTCATAAGATAAATTCTACAAGAACAATCAATGGTTACAAAACTAGTACAAATCACTGGGTTATACATTGAAAAAATTACGTATTTAAAAGTAATTATTACCGAAAACAATCACTGTTATCTTCACTTTTGTAATTGTCTTCTTGTTTTTTCTTTAGTATCATTTTTCTAAGTAACGAGATTGCTAAGCTGCAATAGATTTGTTATGTTTAAAATTTCTATTTATTGCAATATTTCTTATATTTAAATTCACAGTAGATTTTTGTAGCATATTCGATTTATTGCGGTAATTAACTTTTTCTTGCATTTTCTAAATGTTCGTTATAAAAGATTAAAACAGTTTTACTCCAAAACAATGCTATTAAAACCACTAATTTTCTTATTATTTTTTTAGTTTGTGAATCTCCAATCCTAATAATAACACCAATTAATTACAAATTATTTCTAAATATTTACAAATTTACCTTATTTGCTTTATCATATTCACATCTTATTCTTTATAGCTTGTAAGAAATAACATTTACATTTCTCATAAATACATTTCTTTTATTTACTAGCTGTAAAAGCAAATTGTAAACAATCGATGTTTTTTAAACTGACTCAGCCCATTCATATTAACGTTTGCTTAAAATCAATGTATTAAATAGCTAAAACTCAAATAATAGTTACACTTATAATTTGTTAAATTGACACTGACAAATTGACATAAAATAAATACAGTTTGGACTGGTTTCGACATATAATTTTTAATTGTCGTTTTAGGTATTACTGCAGGTATACTACCAACATAAATTTTTAATTTCAGATTATTTATTTTTGCGTTATTTGTTCTTGTAAAAAGTTTAATTTGACTTTGATTAATAATTAAACAGATTATAGTTGTAGAAAAAGTATAGCATATAATTCGTAAGGAATGTGTTTTACAAATTCTTTCAATAATTATTCTGTGGTAAGATACATTTTTATTTAGTAGTTGTATTACACTTTCAGGTAGGAGAGGCAAAAAAGTCACTTTTGGTAGATTTTTATAGGCGACGTTTCGTAGCGCTATTGAGCGCATTTCATCATGGCCAATAAAAAACGGACCCAAGATGAGCTAATCGATAAGCTAGTCACAAAATTAATATTCAATAAATAAATAAACAATTGGAACTAACTATAAATAAGTTAGATGATGTTTGTCTATGTAAATGTTTTCTGTTTGTAATTTATTATATTTTTATCTCTACACTAACTGTTAATGTCATTGTTCGTTTATTTATTAAATTTTAAGTTTGTGACTAGTTCATCGGACAGTTCCCCTGGGGCTCGTTTTTTATTGGCCATGATGAAATGCGCACAATAACGCCACGAAACGTCGCCTGCAAAAATCTACTAAGGAAGGGTTTTTTGCTTCTCCTACCTGAAGGTGTAACACAACTACTTAATTATTACTAAGACAAAAACGTTACTAATAAATTTTTATGTTATCTTTTCACTTTTCACTGAGTAATAGACGTGCGTGATAAAATAAAACTCTGATTATAAGCGACTTTTGGCTTAGACCGCGTCGTAGTAAAACACCCAGACTTAAGCTTGGTCATAGTCTCTTTTTGAGAGCCAAAACAATAAAGTAGAACTTGGCCTTCGTTCGAAATTAGTCAAGCGGTAACGGAAACATAACGTTCGTTAATCACGCTAATCGCTATTGGTATAAATATCGTCATTTATACTTTCAGTGACATTTACCACTCTGAAGATGCAAGCTGCAATGTCTTGCAAAACATCAGTTTGTTTGGGTTCACGAACGACAATACGGCAAAGGCCAAGTTCTACTTCTTGTTTTGGCTCTCAAGAAGAGACTATGACCAAGCCTAAGTCTGAGTGTTTTACTACGACGCGGTCTAAGCCGAAAGTTGTTTATAATCATAAACATATCAACCGCGAAAGTTTAAGAATTTAAAATAAAACTCATATAAATGTACGTCATAAATGCAGTTTGAATTTAACCAAAAAAAAACCACGGATTCTTCTATTAAACATTTATGTTGGTTTCTTTTTTCAACGTAGGTATTTTTCCTAATTAACTAATAAAACGAAGTTGATGGTGTGTTGAATTACATTTGTTACAGAATTCGCGCAATTTTTGATAACTTAACATTAAAGCTAAGGTATATAAAAAAATTACTGTAACACGTAACGGTCAAGATGTTAATCTCTCTCTCCAAGATCTCAAAATTTCAGCGGAATCCTTTAGAATAGTTAAATCTACATTAAATTGTTTTATTAAGCTTGAGTTTAGTGCTGCGACTTTAAAACACTTCTTGGTTGATCACAGTATACATTTCTAATTTTATGAGTTTTTACTTTATTGGATTAGATTTATTAGATTTAGAAAGATGGTATTTTGTAACTTGAACGTGGCACCAAAGAAGCATTTGGCATTATTTACAGATTTCCACCAAAGTGTAAAAATAAACTAATAATAAACACGCTTTTATTTTTTAGGATGCTCATTACGTGCATGGCATATTTTATGTAATGCCCATCATTTATATATGTTGTTTAGTTTTAAGCCGAAATAATCATAATACAACGTTCATACAATATTAGTGAGATTCCAACTTTGCTCAGGAAAAAAAAAACAGGCCTATGCGTAACAAAATATGTTAAGACAGTTTTACACTTTCTGTTCGTTATACTATTAAAAAATTAAGACACAATTAGAGTTCATAACGTTTTTTATACGAGTGTTGCGGCTGCATAAAAGATATGCCATTTATGTAAACTCTGTAATTGAAACATAGAAACAAGTCAAAGTACTCTAAAAAAAAGTTTGGACATACACAAGCTGTTGTATTTTGCACGAATTTACAAATTATCATAACAGCTCTAAAAATTTTTCTAGTTTTACAAAAAATTTTAACTATATGTATGTACATGACATAATTCCTTGTTAATTATTCAAAAATTGTATTACTTTTTTAGCTACACAGTATAACAAATTGAAGTTACGATTGTGTTTGTAATGTTTTGTACTACAAAAAATATGATTTAAAGCTCTGTGTAAAAGAAATATTGATTTTTGTCAAAAAGAATTTATCTTAAAATACCAGTACTTTATTTTGTAAATAATTGTATAGGTTAAAGATTTGTAATTGACCATTGACTATTCTTGATTTGATTATAAGTGATTTTCGTCTAACTTAATAGAACAACCAGACTATTAAACTTTGATGGTTCCTAATAAGTTAAACTTGTCCGTCCATCACTAAAATTTTCAGTTTCATCAATGGCAATTAGCACTCTGAAGTTGCAAGCTGGAATGTCTTCTAAAACATCAGTTTGGTTGAGTTCACAAACAACTAAGACGCAAAAGTCAAGTTCAGTTTTTTCTTTTGGTTGACAAAAATAAACTAGGATCAAACCTATAAATTCAAAATGGTTTCACTACAACGCGTTCTAAGCTGCAAGAAAAAACAAAAAAGGAAACACATAATGTACTTTTTAAATTACCTTAACAAAAGCTTTTTTATATCGACTCTTAAATCATCAGTTGGAGATAACATAAAGCATCTATTTTCTATGTATAAAGTGAAACTACTAGCCGTGACTTAGTTTGCTATCAAGAATTACGTAATAATTAAAGTTCTGACATTATTCGTAATAATTTCTCTAATTTCAATGTTTCAAACATACAATCATAATTATAATGTCAAAATACTGTAACTTGCTAAAAAAAACTATTTTTGGATAATTGTGGATCTACGCAAGTAAGCAATATTTACTTTAATTTTTTTAACAACTTCATTAATCTAAAGTAAAGATGACATTTTTTAGACTAAGACTAGTTAATTTGCTAACAATTTTTATGAAACTCGTTGGAAACTATTGTTTACTTTATGATCCGTTGTAATATACTATAAACAGTTCTTTCGATTAAAAAACTTAGAAATTTTAGTTCCATTATATGTAAAACATCAACATTTGAAATCAATGTATGTACTTATGGCCAGAAATTGTAGAAGAAAATAATGTGCAAAATAAAGATAAAAAGTTATCTAAATGGTTTAATCAATAAACTTTAAAAATATCAATAAAAGATATGTGCCAAATCAAATAAAGTGAATTAGAAAACAGTGATTTAATATTTAAGTTTAACTGAAAAAAGATTCTTAATAACAGATGTAAGGCTAATTGAAGTGTCAATGTATGTACATACATGTGATTGTACTATTCAATTAAACCTTCTTATTTACACTTTTTCTACTATTACAACTATATAAAACACACCAAACCATTATGCCTTAAGTGTCTTTAATTAAAAACTAAAAAAAAACATAAACAAACAGAAAAAATCACTATAAAATTTCATGTCGATGTAAACTTGGAAAGTGTGATTTTAAATTGTATTTTACATTACTGATTTCTTTCTCATCTTAATAGTACAAAACTAACAGTTTTTATATTTATAATGTTTTTACTATATTACTATAACGTAAAACAATAAGTATTTATTTTCAACTTGAGTTATTAACATTTGTGTACTAACGTTAATTTTAATAAAATCCACTATTGAAAACGTTGTAAAATTCAACCTGCTGCTAAGTTAGACAACAAAATTAATTCAAAACGAAAGATAACTTTGTTTAATAAGAAGTAACTTAATACAATATTATAATCACAGTGAACTGAAACTTGTTGCAAGGTCACACAGCAGATTCTGTATAATAAGAGGTCTATTAATAGAATTAACTTGCGCCGTCATTATTTGTATCTTATTGTATGTAGTTGAATTTTGCTCAACGTGAGATCCCAGAAGTTGACAACGCTGCTGGATCTCACGTTTACTCAAGTATCTCTAAATAAACAAACATATACGTTGACTTAACTTTTATTCTAAAGGATCTAGTTTTGTTACTGGTTTATCAATTTGCAAAATCTTTTCCCCTCTGAGGGAAAAATATATATATATATATATGTATTTTTGTAACAAGGTCAGATCCGTTCGTCTTATAAACTGAACAACACTAGATCCGTTTTGTAAGGTGAGATCCGATTTTGGATCTCACCTTGTATCTATGTGTATATAATGTTTTTTCAAGAAGACATTTGATGTAGAGTAAAATTCCAAATTTTTGCCTGGAGCTCACTTTTTACCCTTTTTGACCAATTTTATACACGAGCAGTTCAACTGTTTAAGCTGAAGAGGGCGCCCTAGTAATTTTTTTGTATATAACTTCAATTTAGATTTTAGACTTAAGTCGAGATCCGGTATATTTGGCAACCTGTCAGATCTCGTTTTATATGTGTTTTAAAGCTATTTATACGCAAAGATAGCATTATTTTTTATCTTGTATACATTCTTACCGAGCCGATGTGTGTTTAAGTTACACAGGTTCACTTAGATAAAACAAAATTGTAATCGAGTTGTTTGTGAAAGTTTATAAGCATTTAGACTAAAAATTACAGTAAAACCTTTCTTCATAAGATAAATTCTACAAGAACAATCAATGGTTACAAAACTAGTACAAATCACTGGGTTATACATTGAAAAAATTAAGTATTTAAAAGTAATTATTACCGAAAACAATCACTGTACTCTTCACTTTTGTAATTGTCTTCTTGTTTTTTCTTTAGTATCATTTTTCTAAGTAACGAGATTGCTAAGCTGCAATAGATTTGTTATGTTTAAAATTTCTATTTATTGCAATATTTCTTATATTTAAATTCACAGTAGATTTTTGTAGCATATTCGATTCATTGCGGTAATTAACTTTTTCTTGCATTTTCTAAATGTTCGTTATAAAAAGATTAAAACAGTTTTTACTCCAAAACAATGCTATTAAAACTACTAATTTTCTTATTATTTTTTTAGTTTGTGAATCTCCAATCCTAATAATAACACCCATTAATTACAAATTATTTCTAAATATTTACAAATTTACCTTATTTGCTTTATCATATTCACATCTTATTCTTTATAGCTTGTAAGAAATAACATTTACATTTCTCATAAATACATTTCTTTTATTTACTAGCTGTAAAAGCAAATTGTAAACAATCGATATTTTTTAAACTGACTCAGCCCATTCATATTAACGTTTGCTTAAAATCAATGTATTAAATAGCTAAAACTCAAATAATAGTTACACTTATAATTTGTTAAATTGACACTGACAAATTGACATAAAATAAATACAGTTTGGACTGGTTTCGACATATAATTTTTAATTGTCGTTTTAGGTATTACTGCAGGTATACTACCAACATAAATTTTTAATTTCAGATTATTTATTTTTTGCGTTATTTGTTCTTGTAAGAAGTTTAATTTGACTTTGATTAATAATTAAACAGATTATAGTTGTAGAAAAAGTATAGCATATAATTCGTAAGGAATGTGTTTTACAAATTTTTTCAATAATTATTCTGTGGTAAGATACATTTTTATTTAGTAGTTGTATTACACTTTCAGGTAGGAGAGGCAAAAACGTCACTTTTGGTAGATTTTTATAGGCGACGTTTCGTAGCGCTATTGAGCGCATTTCATCATGGCCAATAAAAAACGGACCCAAGATGAGCTAATCGATAAGCTAGTCACAAAATTAATATTCAACAAATAAATAAACAATTGGAACTAACTATAAATAAGTTAGATGATGTTTGTCTATATAAATGTTTTCTGTTTGTAATTTATTATATTTTTATCTCTACACTAACTGTTAATGTCATTGTTTGTTTATTTATTGAATTTTAAGTTTGTGACTAGTTCATCGAACAGTTCCCCTTGGGCTCGTTTTTTATTGGCCATGATGAAATGCGCACAATAACGCCACGAAACGTCGCCTGCAAAAATCTACTAAGGAAGGGTTTTTTGCTTCTCCTACCTGAAGGTGTAACACAACTACTTAATTATTACTAAGACAAAAACGTTACTAATAAATTTTTATGTTATCTTTTCACTTTTCACTGAGTAATAGACGTGCGTGATAAAATAAAACTATGATTATAAGCGACTTTCGGCTTAGACCGCGTCGTAGTAAAATACCCAGACTTAAGCTTGGTCATAGTCTCTTTTTGAGAGCCAGAACAATAAAGTAGAACTTGGCCTTCGTTCGAAATTAGTCAAGCGGTAACGGAAACATAACGTTCGTTAATCACGCTAATCGCTATTGGTATAAATATCGTCATTTATACTTTTTCTTTCAGTGACATATACCACTCTGAAGATGCAAGCTGCAATGTCTTGCAAAACATCAGTTTGTTTGGGTTCACGAACGACAATACGGCAAAGGCCAAATTCTACTTCTTGTTTTGGCTCTCAAGAAGAGACTATGACCAAGCCTAAGTCTGAGTGTTTTACTACGACGCGGTCTAAGCCGAAAGTTGTTTATAATCATAAACATATCCACCGCGAAAGTTTAAGAATTTAAAATAAAACTCATATAAATGTACGTCATAAATGCAGTTTCAATTTAAACAAAAAAAAAACACGGATTCTTCTATTAAACATTTATGTTGGTTTCTTTTTTCAACGTAGGTATTTTTCCTAATTAACTAATAAAACGAAGTTGATGGTGTGTTGAATTACATTTGTTACAGAATTCGCGCAATTTTTGATAACTTAACATTAAAGCTAAGGTATATAAAAAAATTACTGTAACACGTAACGGTCAAGATGTTAATCTCTCTCTCCAAGATCTCAAAATTTCAGCGGAAACCTTTAGAATAGTTAAATTTATATTAAATTGTTTTATTAAGCTTGAGTTTAGTGCTGCGACTTTAAAACACTTCTTGGTTGATCACATTATACATTTCTAATTTTATGAGTTTTTACTTTATTGGATTAGATTTATTAGATTTAGAAAGATGGTATTTTGTAACTTTAACGTGGCACCAAAGAAGCATTTGGCATTATTTACTGATTTCCACCAAAGTGTAAAAACAAACAAATAACAAACACGCTTTTATTTTTTAGGATGCTCAATACGTGCATGGCATATTTTATGTAATGCCCATCATTTATATATGTTGTTTAGTTTTAAGCCGAAATAATCATAATACAACGTTCATACAATATTAGTGAGATTCCAACTTTGCTCAGGAAAAAGAAATCAGGCCTATGCGTAACAAAATATGTTAAGACAGTTTTACACTTTCTGTTTGTTATACTATTAAAAAATTAAAACACAATTAGAGTTCATAACGTTTTTTATACAAGTGTTGCGGCTGCATAAAAGATATGCCATTTATGTAAACTATCTAATTGAGACATAGGAACAAGTCAAAATACTCTAAAAAAAAGTTTGGACATACACAAGCTGTTGTATTTTGCACAAATTTACAAATTAACATACAGCTCTAAAAAATTTTCTAGTTTTACACAAATTTTTAACTATATGTATGTACAAGACATAATTCTTTACTAATTATTTAAAAATTGTATTACTTTTTTAGCTACACAGTATAATAAACTAAAGTTACGATTGTATTTGAAATGTTTTGTACTACAAAAAATATGATTTAAAGCTCGTGTAAAAGAAATATTGATTTTTGTAAAAATGAATTTATCTTAAAATACCAGTACTTTATTTTGTAAATAATTGTATAGGTTAAAGATTTGTAATTGACCATTGACTGTTCTTGATTTGATTATAAGCGATTTTCGTCTAACTTAATAGAACAACCAGACTATTAAACTTTGATGGTTTCTAACAGTGGCGGCTGGTGGTCAGTTATACAAGAGGGTCATTTTAAAAAAAACGCAATGATCGCAAAAAGGCTAAAAAACATTCTTACAGTAACGTGATTTATATTTAAGATCAATTATGTTTAAGATTTAAAACATTCGTCTATAATTACAATTACCAAAATAATCAATAACAAGCTCATTAAAATTTACAATGATTTTTCAATGCTTAGCATAGAAATGCACATCTTTCTTGTCTCATAGTATTGCCAATTGCGTAGAAATGTTTGAATTTCTAACCTAGAGAAATATCGCTCTCTTTCCACTGTAGTCATTCGTAAATTCAATCAATTGTTTTATTAATATATGTATCTAGTTTTAGTTTTTACTAACATTTTCATTATGTTCTTTTATTGATCTCACAATTGGTTTTTACTTTTTCTTTTAAATGCTACAAATCCGTAACATTATTTTTACAACGTAATGATTAAGGCATCATCTAAAAACAGTAAACATAAAACACTAAAATCTATTATTTCAAATCCACAAATACAATCTAACGAATCATACACAGATTCTTTAAAATTACTGTAAACTTCATTATTTTTATGTTTACTGGTTGGTCGAATTTGAAGTAAAGACTGAGGACGAGCATTAAATTTAAATTCTAGATGTGTAAACAATTATTAGCTATTCATTTTTTAACGTCTTGTACCACAGTTATTATGAAACAAAAACGATAAGTCGTCTGTTACAAATGAATATTATCGATCAACTAAGAAAATCGACTGTAAAGTTTGTCATATGTGATAATAAATCTGTATTTAACACACACGTGCTGCGAAGATAACGATATATGACGTAAGTCACGTAACCAATATAAGCATTGCACTCAAAGATAATTACACTAAGTTTTATCTTTGGCGTAGGCGGCTCGGCTGAAGACCCTGCGAAAGCATTTAAACATTTAGGTCTTTTCTAGCTCGCATAAAATTGTATTATGTGTGTCTTACTCTTGATTACAATAACTTATCATCGTAATATAATGTAAATGCGGACACAAGTACGTGTCAGCCTAGGGTAAATTCGCAAGCTTTCCTATCTGTTGCGTTTAAATTGACAATTATTTAAATGCATAAAATTTAAACGCTGATAATTTGATTTAAACGCAAAATTTCTGTAATTTTAAAGCATATAAAATACCTTTCTTATTCATTTTTGGAGGGTCATTGACCAAATGACCTAATAGAGAAGCCGCCACTGGTTTCTAATAAGTTAAACTTGTCCGTCCATCACTAACATATTCAGTTTCATCAATGGCAATTAGTTGCAAGCTCGAATGTCTTTTAAAACGTCAGTTTGTTTGAGTTCACAAACAACAAAGCCGCAAAAGTCAAGTTAAGTTTTTTCTTTTGGTTGACAAAAATAAATTAGGATCAAACCTATAAATTCAAAATGGTTTTATTACAACGCGTTCTAAGCCGCAAGTCGCTAATAATCCAAACAAAGAAAAAACAAAAAAGCTAAACACATAATGTACTTTTTAAATTACCTTAACAAAAGCTTTTATATCGACTTTTAAAACATCAGTTTGGGATAACATAAAGCATCTGTTTTCTATGTATAGAGTGAAACCACTGACCGTGGTTTAGTTCTTTCGATTAAAAAACTCAGAAATTTTAGTTCCATTATACGTAAAATATCAACATTTGAAATCAATGTACTTATGGTCAAAAATTGTAAAAGAAAATAATGTGCAAAATAAAGATAAAAAGTTATCTAAATGGTTTAAAAAGTAAACTTTAAAAATGTTAATAAAAGATATGTGACAAATCAAATAAAGTGAATTAAAAAACAGTGATTTAATATTTAAGTTTAACTGAAAAAGATTGTTAATAACAGATGTAAGGGTAATTGAAGTGTCAATGTATGTACATACATGTGATTGTACTATTCAATTAAACCTTCTTATTTACACTTTTTATACTATTACAACTACATATAACACACCAAACCATTATGCCTTGTGTCTTTAATTAAAAACTAAAAAAAACATATAAACAAACAGAAAAAAACACTATAAAATTTCATGTCGATGTAAACTTGGAAAGTTTGATTTTAAATTGTATTTTACATTACTGATTTCTTTCTTATCTTAATAGTACAAAACTAACAGTTTTTATATTTATAATGTTTTTACTATATTACTATAACGTAAAACAATAAGTATTTATTTTCAACTTGAGTTATTAATATTTCTGTACTAACGTTAATTTTAATAAAATTATGTTTGCACACAATTTTAATTAAAAAATTATAATCAAAAGTCCACCATTGAAAACGTTGTAAAATTCAACCTGCTGCTAAGTTAAAAATTAATTCAAAACCAGAGATAACTATGTTTAATAGGAAGTAACTTAATACAATTTATAATCACACTGAACTAAAACTTGTTGCAAGGTAACACAGCAAATTCTGTATAATGAGAGGTCTATTAATAGAATTAAATTGCGCCGTCATTATTCGTATCTTATTGTATTTAAATTCTGTTCAACGTGAGATCCCAGAAGTTGACAACGCTGCTGGATCTCACGTTTACTCATGTATCTCTAAATAAACAAACATATACGTTGACTTAACTCTTATTCTAAAGGATCTACTTTTGTAACTGATTTATCAATTTGCAAAATCTTTTCCCCTCTAAAGAAAAAATGGTTCTGTTGCTTGACATAAACGTATTAAGGCAAAAAAAAAATTCTTATATTTTTTCCTTGTGACGGATCTCGGGTAGTCATGATTTTAGTCGGATCTAGACTTGATACAAAAACAGATATATATATATATATATATATATATATATATATATATATATCTGTTTTTGTATCAAGTCTAGATCCGACTAAAATCATGATAACCCGAGATCCGCCACAAGGAAAAAATATAAAAAAATTTTTTTTGCCTTAATACGTTTTTGTCAAGCAACTGAACCATTTTTCCCTCAGAGGGGAAAAGATTTTGCAAATTGATAAACCAGTTACAAAACTAGATCCTTTAGAATAAGAGTTAAGTCAACGTGTATGTTTGTTTATTTAGAGATACATGAGTGAACATGAGATCCAGCAGCGTTGTCAACTTCTAGGATCTCACGTTGAACATAATTCAGCTACAGTAAGATACGAATAATGACGGCGCAATTTAATTCTAATTATAGACCTCTTAGTATACAGAATCTGTTGTGTGACCTTGCAACAAGTTTCAGTTCAGTTTGATTATAATATTGTATTAAGTTACTTCCTATTAAACAAAGTTATCTCTCGTTTTGAATTAATTTTGTTGACCAACTTAGCAGCAGGTTGAATTTTACAACGTTTTCAGTAATGTAAAATACAATTTAAAATCAAACTTTCCAAGTTTACATCGACATGCAATTTTATAGTGATTTTTTCTGTTTAATTGAATAGTACAATCACATGTATGTTCATACATTGACACTTCAATTAGCCTTACATTTGTTATTAAGAATCTTTTTCAATTAAACCTAAATAATAAATCACTGTTTTTTAATTTACTTTATTTGATTTGTCACATATCTTTTATTGACATTTTTATTTCAAATGTTGATGTTTTACGTATAATGGAACTAAAATTTCTAGTTTTTTAATCGAAAGAACTGTATATTTAGTATATTACAACTGATCAGAAAGTAAACAATAGTTTCCAACGAGTTTCATAAAAATTGTTACTAAATTAACTATAAGTCTTAGTCTAACAAATGTCTTCTTTACTTTAAACTAATGAAGTTGTTAAAAAAATTAAAGTAAATATTGCTTAATTGCGTAGATCCACAATTCTCCAAAAATCGTTTTTTTAGCAAATTACAGTTTGTTAACGTTATAATTATGATTGTACGTCTGTAACATTGAAATTAGAGCAGTTACAATTTTTTTTAAGAATAACTTTAAGTAACTTGATAAATCATTTTAAGTTTGTAAATTAACATATAACTTGTTGATCTCAAAAATTTTCAATGTACGAATAATCTCAGAACTTCAATTTTTACTTAATTCAGGCCTAGCAAAGTTTCGATCTTGTAGTAAACTAAGCCACGGCTGTGGTTCCACTTTATACATAGAAGATAGATGCTTTATGTTATCTCAAACGGATGATTTAAGAGTCGATATAAAAGCTTTTGTTAAGGTAATTTAAAAAGTAAATTATGTGTTTGACCTTTTTTTTCTTTGTTTGAATTATTAGCGACTTGCGGCTTAGAACGCGTTGTAATGAAACCATTTTGAATTTATAGGTTTGATCCTAGTTTATTTTTGTCAACCAAAAGAAAAAACTGTATTTGACTTTTGCAGCTTTATTGTTTGTGAACTCAAACAAACTGACGTTTTAGAAGACATCCAGAAGATGAAACTGAAAATGTTAGTTGCGGACGGACAAGTTTAACTTATTAGGAACCATCAAAGTTTAATAGTCTGGTTGTTCTATTAAGTTAGACGAAAATCGCTTATAATCAAATCAAGAACAGTCAATGGTGAATTACAAATCCTTAACCTATATAATTATTTACAAAATAAAGTACTGGTATTTTAAGATAAATTCTTTTTGACAAAAATCAATATTTCTTTTACACAGCGCTTCAAATCATATTTTTTGTAGTACAAAACATTTCAAATACAATCGTAACCTTAGTTTATTATACTGTGTAGCTAAAAAACTAATATAATTTTTGAAAAATTAGTAAAGAATTATGTCATGTACATACATATAGTTAAAAGTTTGTGTAAAACTAGAACAATTTTTAGAGCTGTTATGTTAATTTGTAAATTTGTGCAAAATACAACAGCTTGTGTATGTACAAACTTTTTTTAGAGTATTTTGACTTATTTCTATATCTCAATTACAGAGTTTACATAAATGGCAAATCTTTTATGCAACCGCAACACTCCTATAAAAAACGTTATCAACTTTTTTTTTTTTTTTTTTTTTTTTTTTAAGTAAGTAAGTGTTTATTTAGTAAAGATATACTAATTTAACATAAATCGTAACATATTTATATTAATACTAATTTTTGCTTAAAATTTATTCTTAACATAATCACTCAGACCTTTTTTAAATTTATAAATATTTTGCTCGTGCTTAATTTCATCTGGTAAGTCATTATATAATTTCAGACCTTTGTACATAAGAGAATTTTGTGACTTTGATTTTGAAAATTTTGGCAATCTGAAATCACATCGACTTCTCGTGTTATATGAATGTATTTCATAGTTACGTATCACTAATTTTGACATGTAGTTTGGAAGCAAATCATTAATTATTTTGTATACCAACATTAATGAATTGAAATATATCCGCTGTTTCACACTTAACCATTGTAAACAATCTAACATTACTGTGATTTTGGTATATTTTGAACAATGTAATATAATCCGCATAGCTCTATTTTGTTGTTTCTGTAACCGTTTTAAGTCGACTTCGTAACACATTAAAAATATACTACTGCAAAAATCAAAATATGGTGCAATAATTGTTTTATATACAGTAATTCTTGCATTAATCGTCAATTTATTAGATATTCTTCCTAATAGGCTAATCTTATTTGCTACTTTTTTTATTACATAATTTACGTGGCTTCTAAAATTTAGATTCTGATCAATCACAATTCCTAAATATTTAATTTGTTCAATCTGTTCTAATTCTATATTTTCAATTTTTATTTTTGTTGTGTCAACATTAATATTTGATATTACCATTGTCTTACTTTTCAGCACATTTAATTTTAATTTGTTTGTTTGTAACCAATTTGCAATAATTTCTAATTCTGAGTTTAGCTTTATAATAGCTGAATGTACATTTTTATCAGTAATTGATACCAGGGTATCGTCCGCAAACAAATTAATATTACAGCACTTAAGGTTAAGTTCTAAATCATTAATATAAATTAAGAAAAGCAATGGGCCTAAGACTGATCCTTGAGGTACACCTAAATTATTTTGAATTGGAATAGATTCGTAATTTTGGTACGTAGTGGTCTGAGTACGAGATTCCAAGTAAGTTTCGAACCATTGAAGTTCGGTGCTTCTTATTCCATATTGGTAAAGTTTATTTATAAGTCTTCCTCTGTCGATAGTTTCAAAGGCTCTTTTATAGTCTAAAAACACTGCTACTACACTATTACCCTCGTCGATTTCGGATTTCCATTTTGTCAGCACGAGATTTAATGCTGTTTCACACGAGTGTTTACTTCGAAAACCCGATTGATTTTCACTAATTATATTATTTTGTTCTAGAAAGCACTGTAATTGTTCCTTAACAACTGATTCTAGTATTTGTTCGTACACTGGTAAAATATTGATAGGTCGAAATTCTTCGCATCTTTTTGTATTTTTAATTTTAGGCGTTGGTATGACTTTGGATTGCTTCCAACAATTAGGAAATTTTCCACTTATTAAAGATTTGTTTATTAGGTTTACCATTGCATTACCAATTTCTGGCAATGCATCTGTAATAACTTGTTTTGTAATGTGATCCGTTCCTCCTTTTCTCTTAATATTACTTATGATTTTCTTCAGATCCGATAAATTAATTTGCTTAAATTTGAAATTAATGATTGGTTTTAATATTGGGGCCTCTTTGAAGTTTGCTGGGGGCTGGATTATACTATTATTTATTTGCATAATGCTGCTTACAAAATATTCGTTAAATTTATTTGATATTTCTTCTAAGTTATCAATTTCTACTTCGTCAAATATTATATTTTTTGGTTCATTTTTTTTTTCCATTGATTAAATGTTTAATGATTCTCCACATATTTTGAGGTTGTCCGCTATTTTGCTGTATTTTATTTACGTAATATTTATTTTTGCTTATCTTAATTTTGTTACTAAAATTATTTCTTGTGTTTTTGTAAAGCATCCAGTCATTTTCATTTCCCGTTAATTTAGCAATTTTATAAAGCCTGTCCCTTTCGTTTTGGAGATTACGTAAGTCCATTGTAAACCAAGTGTTATTCGTTCGTGTTTTTATAGTTTTCTTTATAATTAGGTCATTTACTGCATAACAAAGCGTTTGAACTATGTCATTTGCTATTTGATCCATCTGTCGATTTTGCATATTCCAATTGTGATGGCTCAGTACATTAAGTAGGTTTTGTTTTGAATATTTTTTATAGCAATTTATTGTTTTTATTTTGTAATCCATTTTATTATGCAATGTACCTAAATTTATTTCTATTATATCATGGTCAGTTATTTTTGGTTCATTTAATACAACAGATCTTAATTCATTTACATTTGTAATTACTAGGTCAACTATTGTACGGCTATTTTCTGTTGTACGCGTAAATTCGTCTACAATTTGTTTCATCCCTAAGCTTCTAATAACTTGTATTAATTTCGACCCATAAAAACTTTGTTTGGATACATCTATGTTAAAATCCCCTATAATTATATGTCGACTGTTATCCGGAATTGTATCTTCACACCACTTTTCAAAATGTTCTATAAAAGTAGCATTACTTGCACTTGGCGAGTGATACACCACTGTATAGTATCCTGTTTGAAATCCTCCTATTATTTTGATACATATTAACCAATAGTTATTTTCTAATGCAAAATTAGAAATTAAAGTATATCGGATTTTTTTGCTTATAACTATTACAACCCCTCCAGTTCTTCTCGTTTGTGAATTACACCGAATTAATACATATTCTGAAAAATTAATTTCACAGTCTTGTATGTCTTCAGTTACACGAGTTTCACTTAATAATAACAAACTTGGTTTCCTATCTTGAATTTAGATTTCTTGTTCTTGGAAATGTTTTAGCATGCTTTGTGCATTCAAATATAATATGTTCGCACCTTGTTTACTTATTCTAAAAAATCAATCTTCTTTCTTTCCATTTCCATTTTTCGTTTAAATACTGCACATTCTTGACTCCAGACAGGATGGTTAATGTCCAGTTTCATTTTTAATTTTTCGGCCATTTGAATAAAATTCGAACATTTGTGATTTTCTTCTCCATCAACAGTACATTCTTGCAACCCATGTGAGCCAGCACATTTTGGACAAGCTTTTTGTGCTTTACACTCCGAGGCTTTATGGTTAAATCCATTACATCGATAGCATCTTCTAATTTCAATAGCATCATATACTATGCATCTATCCCAACCTACGTTTATCTTTTCTTCTTTCATTATAGCCCGATACGTGTATGCATTTACTTCCGCATAAGCTATATAACTTTTCCGATTTCTACCTTCTTTTGTGTGTACAATCTTTAAAGACGATTTCTCTGAATTTATATGACTGTTCTGCATTTTAATTTTTTCCTCGATTATTTCCGGTGGCAAATTTTCAGACAATCCAACTATTTTTATTCTTGGCAACTTTTTCTTTGGCAATTGTATTTTGTAGGATTCTCCCATCTTAGTTTCCGCTTTCTCTTTTAACTTACATACATCATCCTTATTTTTACATTCAATAAGTATACCACCATTACTTACCGGTCGTATTCCGGTTATATTCATATCCGTAGGGTCAATACATTTCTTAATGTCATTCTTTGTATCCACACTTTTTTGTTCTATGTTTTTCGGTTTTATTATTATAGCTGGTTCATGTTTCTTTAATTTCAATTTATCGGCATATGTTGGTTGTGACCGTTCTTCAATTATTTCAGTTATGTCACTTTTTATTTTATCTTGATTTACTATGAGTTGTTGATTAACATTATCAATCTTTTCATTCTGCTTATGGACACCATCCTTCAGTTGTTTTAATGCTTTCATACCATCCAAGATAATTGCCATGTAACTTTTTCTATCTACACAGTGTTCACAAAACCAACCAAAATTACGTTTAGCCATCAATAGACCGTATTCGTCGGTAGTAATGTTCCCACATTTGTAGTGATACATCCTATCACAAACCCCTGCACAACAAACAATTTTATCACTTTTAACTAAGTCCGCATTACATTTTGCACAGCTTGCTGCTTTAGACATTTTTATAGTTTATTCTAGTAATGCCCTTTAGGGCTTTACCAGTTTTAATTAATTTTTCAACTTAATTTAATCACTACTTTCCGAGCACACATAAACACGTCCGCACTCCGCGCGAGTTCGAAATAAAATAAAATCAACTCTAATTGTGTATTAATTTTCTAATAGTATAAAAAACAGAAAGTGTAAAACTGTCTTGACATATTTTGTTATGCATATGCCCGTTTTCTTCTTCTTAAGCAAAGTTGGAATATCAATTATATTGTATGAAAGTTGTATTATGATTATTTTGGCTTAAAACTAAACAACCAATATAAATGATTGGCATTACATAAAATATGCCATGCACGTGTTGAGCATCCTAAAAAATAAAAGCGTGTTTGTTAGTTGTTTGTTTTTACACTTTGGTGGAAATCAGTAAATAATGCTAAATGTTTCTTTGGTGCCACGTTAAAGTTACAAAATACCATCTTTCTAAATCTAATGAATCTAATCCAATAAAGTAAAAACTCATTAAATTAGAAATGTATAATGTGATCAACTAAGAAGTATTTTAAAGTCGCAGCAATAAACTCAAGCTTAATAAAACAATGTAATGTAAATTTAACTCTTCTAAAGGATTCCGCTGAAATTCTGAAATCTTGGTTTCAGAGATTAACATCTTGACCGCTACGTGTTACAATAATTTTTCTTATATAGCTTAGCTTTAATGTTTAAATTATCAAAAATCGCGCGAATTCTGTAGCAAATGTTTTATTAGTTAATTAGAAAAAATACCTACGTTGAAAACAGAAACCAACATAAATATTTAATAGAAGCATCCGTTGTTTTTTTTTGTTAAATTGAGACTGCATTTATGCCGTACATTTATATGAGTTTTATTTTATTACGCACGCCTATTACTCAGTAAAAAGTAAGATAACATAAAAATTTATTGGTAAGTTTTTGCTCTTGGTAATAATTAAGTAATTGTGTTACACCTTCAGGTAGGAAATTTTTTTTAAATAGAGGTAAAAAGCTAAACTTAAATAATAGTTATACTTATAATTTGTTACATAGACACTGACAAATTGACATAAAATAAATACAGTTTGAACTGGTTTCGACATATAATTTTTAATTGTCGTTTTAGGTATTACTGCAGGTATACTACCAACACAAATTTTTAATTTCAGATTATTTATTTTTTGCGTTATTTGTTCTTGTAAAAAGTTTAATTTGACTTCGAATAATAATTAAACAGATTGTAGTTGTAGAAAAAGTATAGTGTATAATTCGCAAGGAATGTGTTTTACACATTTTTTCAATAATTATTCTGTGGTAAGATAAATTTTTATTAAGTAGTTGTATTACACCTTCAGGTAGAAAAGGCCAAAAACTCACACTTGGTAGATTTTTACAGACGACGTTTTGTGGCGTTATTGTGCGCATTTCATCATGTCCAATAAAAAACCAGCTCAAGATAAACTGTCCAATGAACTAGTCACAAAATGAAAATTCAATAATAAAGCAAACAATGACATTGACAGTTAGTGTAGAGATAAAAATATAATAAATTACAAACAGAAAACCACTACACAGACAAACATCATCTAACTAGTTAGTTGTAATGGTTTGTTCATTTATTGAATTTCAATTTTGTGACTAGTTCATCGAACAGTTCATCTTGGGCCCGTTTTTTATTGACCATCATGAAGTGCGCTCAACAGCGCTACGAAACGTCGCCTGTAAAAATCTACCAAGAGTGAGTTTTTGGCCTTTTCTACCTGAAGGTGTAATACAACTACTTAATAAAAATTTATCTTACCACAGAATAATTATTGAAAAAATGTGTAAAACACATTCCTTGCGAATTATACACTATACTTTTTCTACAACTACAATCTGTTTAATTATTATTCGAAGTCAAATTAAACTTTTTACAAGAATAAATAACGCAAAAAATAAATAATCTGAAATTAAAAATTTGTGTTGGTAGTATACCTGCAGTAATACCTAAAACGACAATTAAAAATTATATGTCGAAACCAGTTCAAACTGTATTTATTTTATGTCAATTTGTCAGTGTCTATGTAACAAATTATAAGTGTAACTATTATTTAAGTTTAGCTTTTTACCTCTATTTAAAAAAATTGTAATTATAACTTGCTTTAAATACATTTTAGTTAACATTATAGATCATTTACTTTTTTAATTTTTTTAATACATTGATTTTAAGCAAACGTTAATATGAATGAGCTGAGTAGTTTAAAAAATATCGATTGTTTACAACATTTTGCTTTTACAGCTAGTAAATAAAAGAAATGTATTTATGAGAAATGTAAATATTATTTCTTACAAGCTATAAAGAATAAGATGTGAATATGACAAAGCAAATAAGGTAAATTTGTAAATATTTAAAAATAATTTGTAATTAATGGGTGTTATTATTAGGATTGGAGATTCACAAACTAAAAAAGTAATAAGAAAATCAGCGGTTTTAATAGCATAATTTTGGAGTAAAAACTGTTTTAATCTTTTTATAACGAACATTTAAAAAATGCAAGAAAAAGTTAATTACCGCAATGAATCGAATATGCTACAAAAATCTACTGTGAATTTAAATATAAGAAATATTGCAATAAATAGAAATTTTAAACATAACAAATTAATTGTAGCTTAGCAATCTCGTTACTTAGAAAAATGATACTAAAGAAAAAACAAAAAGACAATTACAAAAGTGAAGATAACAGTAATTGTTTTCGCTAATAATTACTTTTAAATACGTAATTTTTTCATTGTATAACCCAGTGATTTGTACTAGTTTTGTAACCATTGATTGTTCTTGTAGTATTTATCTTATGAAGAAAGGTTTTACTGTAATTTTTAGTCTAAATGCTTATAAACTTTCACAAACAACTCGATTACAATTTTGTTTTATCTAAGTGAACATGTGTAACTTAAACGCACATCGACTCGGTAAGAATGTATACAAGATAAAAATAATGCTATCTTTGCGTATAAATAGCTTTAAATGCATATAGAACGAGATCCGACAGGTTGCCAAATATACCGGATCTCGACTTAAGTCTAAAATCTAAATTGAAGTTATATACAATAAAATTACTAGTGCGCCCTCTTCAGCTTAAACAGTTGAACTGCTCGTGTATAAAATTGATCAAAAAGGGTAAAAAGTGAGCTCCAGGCAAAAATTTGGAATTTTACTCTACATCAAATGTCTTCTTGAAAAAACATTATATACACATAGATACAAGGTGAGATCCAAAATCGGATCTCACCTTACAAAACGGATCTAGTGTTGTTCAGTTTATAAGACGAACGGATCTGACCTTGTTACAAAAATACATATATATATATATATATATATATATATATATATATACTGGGTGTCCCATTTGAAGTAAAACGGGCAAATATCTCAAAAACGAGAAACAAAAAAAAAATATTTTAGATAAAAGTTGAAGTATTTCAAGGGGGACATGTGATGCAAGTTTCCACTTCTTGAGGAACGATAGATTTCAAGGTCATTTGATGGTCAACTTTACTTTTTTAAATAGAAACCTATATTTTTTATTCTATATTATTACTCCCTATAAAAAGATAAACAACTTTTGTAAAAACCATTTTTTAGTTTAGCGCACAGTTTCACAGATATTTTAACGTCAAGATTTGATGCAAGAAATGCATGTTACACACATAGTACATGTAAATTACTAGTCAGAAACAAAAGAAACATTTATTCATTGTAAAATTAACACAAACTATACTATTTTTTTCAAATATTTATCTCGAGTAACAACAACACGGATGATTACATAAGGTGTTCAAATGTACCCCCGTTTACGTCAATACACAATTGTAATCTACGGTGCAAGTGTTGTATGCACTGTAGGAGAACATTTTGTGGAATATTTTCACAAGCATTCCTTATACGGTACCGCATGTCTTCTTCAGTAGTCGGCTGATTTCGGAAAACTACATTTTTAATATGTCCCCATAAAAAGAAGTCCGGAGGAGTAAGGTCCGGAGATCTAGCCGGCCAGGAAATGTACCCACGGCGGCCAATCCAGCGTTGTGGGAAGACATTGTCTAAGTGGTTTCTAACCTCCCGTGCGTAATGTGCGGGCGCACCATCTTTTTGAAACCACATTTCCAATCTCGTCTGAAGATCTTCTAGCAAATATGGCAAATCATTTTGCAGAAAGTCGAAGTAACGTATACCATTTAGAGTTTCGTTAAAGAAATGTGGTCCAATAAGATGTCCATTTACAATTCCACACCAAACGTTTATGCTCCATCTGTGTTGGTGGTCAACTGCTCTGTACCAATGGGGATTTTCAGCCGCCCAGTAGTGGCAGTTGTGGCGGTTTAATAATCCAGTGTTCTGAAACGTGGCTTCGTCGCTAAAAAGTACCAAATGAAAAAAATTAGGGTGCTCCGCAAACTGTCTTAAAGCCCAGCGACAAAACTCTAAACGTCGAATCTTATCTTCTTCTGTCAGTTCTTGATTGATAGTAATATGGTATGGATGAAATTTTGCGGATTTTAAAAGTCTTTGCGCTGTAGATTTGGGAACACCTAAATCACGTTGAATTTCTCTTAAACTAATATGAGGATTTTGATGTACCAAGGCTAAGACTGCCAAAAGACGGGGATCATCATTATTAACATCACCTACATTTATTCTGTTTTGGGTTCGTTTTAGACTTCCAAGTCGGGCCTTTCGCACGATTCTAATAATTGTAGCAGCAGTTGGATGATGACGTCTCTGGGGATATCTTCTTCTGTATAACCGTGCAGCACTTTGATAATTTTCATGGCATTCACCAACAACTAAAATAATATCTACTATTTCACTTGGTTGATAGTGACTCATGTTAAACGTCAAACTTGTGTTATTATTTAGACTTAGTACCTAATAAAAAAGTTGACAATTTGAAATGCTACTACTTGATGTAAAGCAAACATTTGTTTTTGGGATTACTACATTAGGTACTTAAATAAAATAGCACAAGCATGCTTAGTTTCTTTTGTTTCTGACTAGTAATTTACATGTACTATGTGTGTAACATGCATTTCTTGCATCAAATCTTGACGTTAAAATATCTGTGAAACTGTGCGCTAAACTAAAAAATGGTCTCTACAAAAGTTGTTTATCTTTTTATAGGGAGTAATAATAAAGAATAAAAAATATAGGTTTCTATTTAAAAAAGTAAAGTTGACCTTCAAATGCCCTTGAAATCTATCGTTCCTCAAGAAGTGGAAACTTGCATCACATGTCCCCCTTGAAATACTTCAACTTTTATCTGAAACATTTTTTTTTGTTTCTCGTTATCGAGATATTTGCCCGTTTTACTTCAAATGGGACACCCAGTATATATATATATAAATCAATACTAAATACGACGTAATGTCCATGCTTATAATTTGTGGTACTTTTTTCATCCCATATTTTAAATCGGCTGACATTAAACTAAGCGAAAGGATAAATATTCCCAATGGCTAATAAAGTTCAATATGTGATTACATCCGACTTTTCTTACTGTAACATAGATACGATAAAGTTTTAGATACACAAGTTATTTGTTGAATTTACATACCTCAAGCCTTATGGACAAAATAAAAATAAAAAAAAACTCAAAATAAAATAAAAATTAAAAAAAAAATACATTTTGATTAAAATAAAAATAAGAAAAATTCCAAATTAAAAAAAAACAAAAAAAAATTTAAAAAAATCGCTATGGTTTCTTTGCTTTGGCCATAGCCCTCGTTATCGGCCGGCCTCTTGGAGATGCATGCGGGGAGGGCAAATGCGCCTCCCGCGCTTTTTTCTCTTTTTTTTAGAGCATGCATTTTGGCTGCATGCTCGTTTTGTCGCTCTTTCTTCGCCAGCCTCTCACTGCGGGCTATGGCCAATCTTTCTAAAATAGAAAAAATATTTAAAAACATTGAATTATTTAAAATTGAATTTTCGTTTTACAAGAGTAACTCGCTACTTGAGATTAAATTGACCTAATTCCGATGAGACCAATTAATCGATCTAATTTTGCGAGTTTTTATAGTTTATATAAACTATTGAAATTATTATTTTTATAGCCTTATGGACAAAATAAAAATAAAATAAATTTAAAAAAAATCAATTTTAAATAAATATAAAATTAAAATCAAAATAACAAAATAAAAATAATTTGAAAAAAAATAACTACTGCTCCTCTGCAGCCTTGGCCATAGCCCGCGTAATTCGCCTTTTTCTGACAGCTGGCGGAGGAGACGGCAAATGCGCCTCCCGCGCTTTTTTTTCGCGTTTAAGCGCGTGCATTTTTTGGTTGTGTTGTTTTTGCCGTTGTTTTTTTGCCATTCTCCTGCTGCGGGCTATGGCCATTCTTTCTAAAATAAAAAAAGTATTAAAAAAAATTAAATTATTTAAAATTGAATTTTTACTTTTACAAGAGTAGTAACTCGCCACTTGAGATTAAATTGACCTAATTAATTTAATCGGACCAATTAATCGACCTAATTTCCCGAGTTTTTATAGCCTTATCGACAAAATACAAATAAAATAAATTTAAAAAAAATTCATTTTTAAATAAAATAAAAATAATTCAAAATAAAAATAATTTAAAATAAAATAAAATTAAATTAAAACTATTGCTCCTTTGCGGCCTTGGCCATAGCCCTCGTAGTTGGCCGGCCTCTTACAGATGGCGGAGGCGAAGGCAAATGCGCCTCCCGCGCTTTCTTTTCTCGTTTCATTGCGTGCATTTTCTTTCTGTGCTCCAGCTGCCGTTGCTTCTTGGCCAGCCTACTACTACTACTTTCTAAAATAAAAAAAGTATTAAAAAAAATTAATTTATTTAAAATTGAATTTTTACTTTTACAAGAATAGTAACTCGCCACTTGAGATTAAATTGACCTAATTAATTTAATCGGACCAATTAATCGACCTAATTTCGCGAGTTTTTATAGCCTTATGGACAAAATAAAAATAAAATAAATTTTAAAAAAAATCAATTTTAAATAAATATAAAATTAAAATCAAAATAACAAAATAAAAATAATTTGAAAAAAAATAACTACTGCTCCTCTGCAGCCTTGGCCATAGCCCGCGTAATTCGCCTTCCTCTGACAGCTGGCTGAGGCGACGGCAAATGCGCCTCCCGCGCTTTTTTTTCGCGTTTAAGCGCGTGCATTTTTTGGCTGTGTTGTTCTGCCGTTGTTTTTTTGCCATTCTCCTGCTGCGGGCTATGGCCATTCTTTCTAAAATAAAAAAAGTATTAAAAAAAATTAAATTATTTAAAATTGAATTTTTACTTTTACAAGAGTAGTAACTCGCCACTTGAGATTAAATTGACCTAATTAATTTAATCGGACCAATTAATCGACCTAATTTCGCGAGTTTTTATAGCCTTATGGACAAAATAAAAATAAAATAAATTTAAAAAAAAATCAATTTTAAATAAATAAAAAATAAAAATCAAAATAACAAAATAAAAATAAAAAACTATTCTTCCTCTCCAGCCTTGGCCATAGCCCGCGTAATCCGCCTTCCTCTTATGGCCGGCGGAGGAGACGGCAAATGCGCCTCCCGCGCTTTTTTATCTCGTTTCAGGGAGTGCATTTTTTGGCTATGGATTTTTTGCGCTTCTTTCTTTGCCATCCGCCGGCTGCGGGCTATGGCCATTTTTTGTAAAATAAAAAAAGTATTAAAAAAAATTAAATTATTTAAAATTGAATTTTTACTTTTACAAGAGTAGTAACTCGCCACTTGAGATTAAATTCACTTAATTAATTTAATCGGACCAATTAATCGACCTAATTTCGCGAGTTTTTATAGCCTTATGGACAAAATAAAAATAAAATAAATTTAAAAAAAAATCAATTTTAAATAAATGAAAAATAAAAATCAAAATAACAAAATAAAAATAATTTGAAAAAAAATAACTACTGCTCCTCTGCAGCCTTGGCCATAGCCCGCGTAATTCGCCTTCCTCTGACAGCTGGCGGAGGCGACGGCAAATGCGCCTCTCGCGCTTTTTTTTCGCGTTTAAGCGCGTGCATTTTTTGGTTGTGTTGTTTTTGCCGTTGTTTTTTTGCCATTCTCCTGCTGCGGGCTATGGCCATTCTTTCTAAAATAAAAAAAGTATTAAAAAAAATTAAATTATTTAAAATTGAACTTTTACTTTTACAAGAGTAGTAACTCGCCACTTGAGATTAAATTGACCTAATTAATTTAATCGGACCAATTAATCGACCTAATTTCGCGAGTTTTTATATCCTTATGGACAAAATAAAAATAAAATAAATTAAAAAAAAAATCAATTTTAAATAAAATAAAAATAAAAATAATTCAAAATAAAAATAATTTAAAATAAAATAAAATAAAATTAAAACTATTGCTCCTTTGCGGCCTTGGCCATAGCCCTCGTAGTTGGCCGGCCTCTTACAGATGGCGGAGGCGAAGGCAAATGCGCCTCCCGCGCTTTCTTTTCTCGTTTCATTGCGTGCAATTTCTTGCTGTGCTCCAGCTGCCGTTGCTTCTTGGCCAGCCTACTACTACGGGCTATGGCCATTCTTTCTAAAATAAAAAAAGTATTAAAAAAAATTAAATTATTTAAAATTGAATTTTTACTTTTACAAGAGTAGTAACTCGCCACTTGAGATTAAATTGACCTAATTAATTAAATCGGACCATGTTACATGCCAAAGTTAAAACAATGTCACTGCCTGAAATGAGGTAACATAAACGATGTTGTGCCGGTTGCTCAGTGGAGACGGGGTGAGTTATATTTAAACGTTTCGTGATTAAATTGGATCAACTTGACGAAAACACAAAATCGAAAAGTAATAATGTCGAAATCAAAGGGGCGCCAGGAAGGAGTAAAGCTTAATGGACTTCTGGCCCTTGCCAACCACAAGTCCGCTCCTGGAGGATTACCCTAAACGGACTTACCTTGATAGAGTGTATCTCACTAAAATCTGTAATAAATTAATAAAGTTACTCACGCGGAGGCCGACGGAATTAAAAGCTCTTTACATTTAACAATTTAAAATTTATTTGAACACAGAAAACAAAATGAATAAAATAATGGTATTGAAATTAACAAAATTAATCACACAAAACAGAAACAAAGAACGCAAAATGAATGTTTGAATAAATGCACAATACAAAACAAAATAATAATAAAAAAAATAATATTGGTAAACCTTAATTACCAAAACAAAACAAAAATCACGGCCGTGTGCGTGTCGAAATTAATTAATTAATTATAAAATCAAATAAACTTAATTACCTTAAAACTAATATAATACTTGAATCAAGAACTTATTCGGTCCCGTTTAACAAGTTTTAGCTCGGGATTAAGTCACCGTTCCGACAAATACGGACAATAATTAGTTACCTTATTGGTTTTGTTTCAATTCGAGACACTTGTAAATTTTACTTGAAATTCAAAGCTTTTAACACTTAATCGCGTAAACAAAAATTTCACATATCAATAGACGGTGCAAAATAAATACCTTAAATTATTTGAAATCGGGCTTTTGGTTAGCGTAGGCTAGCTGTCGTCGTCCGGAACCTCGATAGGGTACCAAATCCAGATGAGTAATTTACCAACGGAAGATTTATATTGATCCGCCCCCAAGGCGAAAGAGATGAGAATGCGAAACAAACTCACGCACAAATTTACTTAACGATACATGCTAAATTAATTCGGAAAACAGTGATCTCAATGAACCGTAATTACGAAAAGGAAAGTTTTGTTTTCCACTTAAAGAATCACTGAACCATTTTCATTTACTTCCGCGGTAACTCTAAATTAACTACTAGAAAAGGTGAATTATCACCCGCGATAACTACATTTTGACGACTGACAACCAACTAACTTCGGACTCTCTCTATTTACCAAAATCACATCTATATATCAACTTTTTCGACTACCCTTTCCACAAAGGCTGTGTTCGAAACTTCAAGAAAGAAAACGATCTCCTTAAGAAGTGCGATAAGGAAACAATCAGTCTCCATTACGTCATATTCATAGCATTTGGACACGGCATTTCGCTTATACGTGAAAATGTCAAATTGACAAAATATTATATTACAAGAATTTAAACTGCCTAATAAATTAAGATAATGACTTAATTTTCCACGTAATCTAAACGATTGACACAAAGAAATCAAAGTACGACTGTACTGAGAATGCACTTGAACAAAGAACTTTTGAACCAAATATATTGAATTACGATTATATCTCAGAAGGGAAACATAAATTACAACTGGAATTCTTAACAAACCAAGTGAAATACTCAATAAACAAAATCGCGAAATCAGATGATTCACGGCGTAACAAAATACAAAACTTTATCAACAATTTAAATTGTAACTTTGAATTTAAAAACGTAAAATAACTTATTAAACTCAATCTAAAATCCTATTAAAACAAATTCAAAATACATTAAATGAAAATCGTCAATCCAAATACTGTGTCTGTTACCAAAAATTACTCAAACCACCAATCGTTTTCAAACGATGGTTACAACCAATTAATCGACCTAATTTCGCGAGTTTTTATAGTTTATATAATCTGTTGAAATTATTCTCAAGCTCGAGAGCCTTCACGAAGTTTATATCCATTTCCAGAACGTTCACTGAAAGATATAGAAAATTCTCGAAGGATGACTAAAATGTATAAATGCGGTACAAACAAATCATAGATCCGTTATTTCAGTAATTCGAAGTCGGCAGGTTTAAGATTATTCAAGTTTAAATAAATAAATGATTAATGCGTGTCGAGATAAATATACGGAGTATAACCTTGTACGTGACTTTAATGTAAACAAGTGTGTGAAGTTATCCGCGGACATTATCTTTCGAGTGATAGTGCTATATAAATTAGTATAAGTGTTTTTATTAAATTTCCTTAGATTTAATTAGTTCGGTTAGTTCTAAATGTGTACATATTTTTAGTATAAATAAATTCGTTTTAATAATCGTTACACTATTGATTAATCGTTTTAAATTAGATTGTATAAATAGATAACGATTAATTTAGCGAAAAATAATTAATTATCTTCGTTATATATATAAAACGATTAATCAATCAGTTATGTAAACTGGTAAACATAAAAATTCACCCTAAGAAGAAATAAACAATGCCTTACTGGTCGAGTGTACTAACTGTTTGCGTGTTCGAATCACGTACAATTTTAGAGACAAAAAAATCTGCTGACATCAGAACAAAGTTCTAATTGACTTCGTACGTTCGATGAGAATCATCCGCAAAATGAGATCAACTCCCAAATTAATTCGCGAAATTAGATCGATTAATTTTACTTGATTAATTAATCCGATAAAATTAATCAAGTCAATTTAATCTCAAGTGCAAGGTTACTACTTACAAGTAATTTTATTAAATAATTTATAAGTTTATATAGCCAATATCTTACCGCGCATCCGCGTTCGGCGTTCGTCTTCTGTAAACAATAAAAATAACTTTATAGTATATTAAGTATTAAAACAGTAAGGGTTTTTTACCGGCCGAAGACAATGTTATACTGTCCAAGTCCGGTAGAGACTTTAATGTTCGTGATGCTTATGCTATTTTTTGCACGATAGAAACAATTTTTAATAATAATAGATATAATATCAGGTGTGCAACTAAGTTCCCGCTGTTTTTCGAAAGATGGCTCTAGCAGTAAGTGCTGGTCGATTGTGACTTATCCAAAACGTCATAAATCAAGCTTGGAAAACAAACGGCTTCAACACATTGTAACACTTATTTTATTTTTGGTTATCGCTCAAATCCATATTTTAAAAATTTAATGGCATGGGTATATGTATTTTATATTTAATTTGAAAATCATATAGGTATTAAAATTTTTTTGGATTATCTCCATAGAGTTGTTGGTAAATAAAGGGTATAAAAAGTCGTTTTTGAAAAGAATGGTTTAAAAAAAAATAAATAAATGGTTTATTTATGGTGGAAAATCGTTTTAATAAGATCGTTTTGAAAAAGATCATTTATTGGAATATAGTTTATAATAGTATCGTTTGGTTGTATTGGTTTGAAAAATTATTATTTATTTGAAAATTGGTTATTGTTTTGAAGATTTGTTAATGTTTTGAAGATTTGTTATTGTTTTGAAGATTTGTAATTATTGGTTACGATATTGAAGATTTATTTGGAGTTGAAAGAAAGTTTTTTTATTAATTTAAAAATTTATACATACAAAGGTATGAACTTTATTATTTATTGTTTGATAAATGCATTTTTATAGTTATTTTTGATCGTTAATTCTTATAAATAACACATTTTAAAGTATATTGTCATTTTGACAGTTTTTAAAATATGTTTGTAGTGTATTTGGTTAGTTTTGGAAATTTTGTTTATTGTTATTTTAATTATATTTATGTATTTTATTTTCTGTTACATAAAATTGTTAATCCCCCTTAAATTAAATGAAATAAAGTTCAATTGTTATAATTTGTTGAATTGTTTGAATTGTTAATTTGTTAATTATAGTAGTATCGGTTATAACATTAGTGATTTTGCTTTTGCGTCATATGCTTTTGATTGTGTGAAAATGTCTGATTTTGTACCAAATAATCGTCATTTGCGGGAAGTGTTGCTTTTCTTCTTTCATTCGAAGAAAACGGCGGCTGAAGCGCATCGAGAACTCATAAAATTTTACGGAGAAGCTGCTCTAAGTGAAACAACGTGCCGTGATTAGTTTCGTCGCTTCAAAGACGGTGATTTTAATGTTGAGGACCGTTCGCGTGCAGGAAAGCCAAAAATCTTCGAAAATGCTGAATTGGAGGTATTGCTCGATGAGAATGAGCTGTTGAAACCGAAAGAAACCATCACTGGGGAACGGTATCGAACTCAATTGATGCGATTGAGCCGAGCATTGCGTGAAAAGCGGCCACAATACAAGCAGAGGCACGAAAAAGTAATTCTACAGCATGACAACGCTCGGCCTCACGTTGCCAAACCAGTTAAAACGTACTTGGAAACGCTCAAATGGCTTGATTCGTGGATAGCCTCAAAAGACGAACACTTCTACCGTCAAGGTATTCGAGCTCTGCCAGAAAGATGGGAAAAAGTTGTCGCTAGCGATGGGCAATACTTTGAATGATTTATTTTTAACCATTTTTCACAATAAAGTTGCATTTTTATATTAAAAAAGACAGCGAGAACTTAGTTGCGCACCGATATAATAAATCACTTACCGACGGGGGACTAGTAAATAAAACATACCGTGTTAAAAACAAGCATAGTAACTAGGAGAAAACCATCTAGTAGTGCAAAATAGTATATTGTATACCAAGGTTGAGTAGTTTATCATTATAACCTAAGCGACAGATTAAATCGCGAGACACAAGCGTCGATGGATATAAGTTGCGCAGGTTATAATCATCTTCTCAAGCGTGGTCTATATACAATTACTTCCAGTACTAGAATTATTGAAACTTTTTTACCCGTTACTAAATAAATAATTTTAAATTAAATTAAATGTGTGACAAAAAAAAACTATTGTTATCGGTGAAGCGAGATGGGACAAGTTAATCCGCTAGCATACACCCAATCAACCATTACATTCTGCAGGTGTCCAGCTTGTACGTTAATTCGTTCTACCGCTGTAAGAATAAGTCGTAAAGAAATTAAGCAAAGCATTTCATTAAGCAAAATCTGGCCGTTTTGATTCAGGCACGGTTTACATGAAACACAATTGTAGATGCTTGGTGTTATATTACGAAAGCGACCCTTGGTCAAAAAAAAAGTCGCAATAATCACCAAAAGCAACTCGACCGAAACGCTTTTAATACAAACAGCTATCAACTTAGAACGAAAGTATGTAAAATAAAATTTGAGTAAAAATTTAAAGGTTGAAATTGTATAAACAGGCAGGCAGTTGTAAAGATTATTAGCGTTATAAATCTGTTAAGATTAGACAAAAGATTCAACTGTTTAATGCATTTTTATAGTTAGTAGCGGCTTGGGTCATTGTTAATTGCAAAGAAAGTTACGGAATCGGTAAATTTTATTTCAGTTGAAACACGCAGCGCCATCCAGTAACGACATGGTAATATATTAAGGGTAGCAAAAGAGATAACGTCGCCTTCAGGAGAATGAGTAAAGGGGAGACCCCAATTGGCACATTTGGTACTGAGAGGGTTCGACAACTTAACCAATCAAACAAAAAGTGTTCCAAGAAATAAGTCAAAATTGCGTACAATGAAGGAGGAGAAACTTTTAAAAACTTTGCGAGTAGAAAAAAAGGAGATTGCATACCGGACTTCTTTTTTTGATCACGTAGGTACTCGCGAGAAGAGTTACTTATTTTACTTAACTGAATTCAATACAGGCTTCAATTGAAACCTTTTGATTGTTTAAACGTGTTATTATTTAATGTTAAGTTATGTTTGTATTAACATTTGTTTAACAACAATTTTGCTTTGATGTCATATAGATTTTAATGTTACGTTTCGGGTCGTTTGTTTGCCATTAAGTGACAAAGTGTTAAGTGATCGCTAATCTGCGTCCAGTCAAGTGTAGAAAGTCACGGTACTTGGTCTACAATTGACGAATAGGCGCCATATAAAAAAGATCAGAAATTAAATTAAATTTATTTGGATATAGGTTTGTAATTTTATTTAATTTTTGTACGAGAGATGCGATAAATTGAGATAATGCCTAACGCGAAAAAATTGAGAAAAATGATCTAAAATGAATCTTAATATTTCAACTTTTTTTTGTTTGAAACGGAGAGAGCAAATCTAATAAAATTTTGTTTGTTTTGCCTGTGTCAATTGACGTGTTGTTTATAAAATTTGTTTTTACTTTTTTTGCGCTCAAAAATTACGCTGAGAACACCTAAAGACACACATGAATTATTTCGCGTCGCGATATGTTTTATTGTGAGTCCAGTCTGCTGTAAGTCTTTTTTAGATATGATAGGGAATCGCGAACGCGACAAACTGTAAATTTCTAAAGATAAAATTTCCGCTTTGAAATTTTACATCTGAAAGTGTGTGGCAACACAGCTTGAATCGTGCCATAATCTAAGAAGCTCATGAGCTGTGAATCACTATAAAACTCAGGCAAAATCTGGTATGTAATCGTTTTCTTTTGTTGCGTTCAAAATGCGCGCCAACTAATTAGCATATTGAGAAGCAATTGCCAGGGATCACGCGATATAAATTGTTAATCTAATTATCTACCATATTTAACCAAGGTCCTGTTAGTTCCACTTTTGCTCTAACATTTATTGTAACTAGAAAATTGTTAACAATTATCAGAAAACTCTAAATAAACGCCAGTCAGCAAAAAAAATGACAGTCAACGTACGTGAAACTCAATTTGTCAACCTTTTCTCGCCTAATATACTTGTGAGCGTAATTTTATTCATTCAGGCTTTGCAAAGGTGATATTGTGTCTTGAAAAGATTTCAATGTGTCAAATAAAGTTAGACCAAGAAATTAAACTAGACGATCACGTGCTACTATGAAAAAACTCTACTCCGGTAAAAGAATTGATCAAAACTCCAAAAAACTTCAAGGTTATTAAATTGAATAATCATTTTGATTTCATTGTCTTTAAAATTTCATATCCTGTCCAAAAGATGTTTTCCAAATATCCCGCACAAAAAATCAACACAATTACTATCAAATACAATAAACAAAAACACACAAAAAACAACACAAAATACAAGTAATTAATATCAAATACCATAAACAAAAACGCACAAAAAACAACACAAAATACAAGTAATTAATATCAAAAACGATAAACGAAAACGTACAAAAACAACACAAAATACAAGTGTTCAGAAACGTAGTAATTAATCTCAAAGACAACAAACAAAAACACAAAAAAAACAAACACAAAATATACTAACATTAGAATGTCTTCCGGGTTTGGACCGTGTCATAGTTGCAACCGAAGCTGCCAACGTTTCGCCCACTTTCGTAAGGGGCTTCATCAGGGCGTGAGATAAATCGCAAAACTCAAACAAGCAATCGAAATCTAACTAAGAACTTCTCAAAAGTTAGGTTATCCACTTGTAAAACAAGCCATAACCTAAACTATGAAAAGGTAAGAAAGAAAACGATAAGCTGAAAAAGCAAACGAAAATCTAACAGAGAACCACTACCGAGTTAGGTAATCAACTTGTGAACCAAGCCAGATTCTAAACTCCGTAGAAGTGACTTAAGAAGAAATAGTCTCCGTATTTAAAGGAAAAGGATCGTCACGGATGATTAAGCTCGGCCCTGATTGGGTTACGGTTGCTAGGGGGCGTGTTTTTGATAAATGACTAATAACCGGGAACCGAAGAGGGGATAGGTCGAAACCATGATCGCGATTGAAGTTATTGGGGTGCTTTTCCGGAATTTTCTGTTGAAAAAGAATGGAAATTTGGCAATCAACGAAACATTATCAAAATCTATCTTGTGACCTGTAGTAAAATAATGTTCAGCAACCGCAGACTTGGAAATATACCTTTTCCTTATACAACGATCAGGTTCTGAAATGCGAGTAATGACGGAACGACCGGTTTCACCAATGTATACTAAACCACAAGAACAGGGAATTTGGTATACACCTTGAGATGAAAGTGTAGGAAATTTGTCTTTGGGAGAAGGAAGAATCTGAGAGATTTTGCCTGTCGAGTTGAATATGGGTTTAATACCATTCTTACGAAGGAGTTTCCCTATTTGATCTGTAACCTCGTGAATGTAGGGTAAAAAGGCCAATTTCGGGTTGGATTCGGGAGTAGAAATGTCCTTAGGTAATCGAGTACGTGGATGTAAACGACGATTAATAACTCTATGAATATCTCGCTTTACATAACCATTGTTCACTAAGGTTCTAGTAAGATGACGGAGTTCTGAGTCTAGATTCTCAGGTTGACAAATAGAAAAGGCACGATGAACCAAAGATTCAATAACAGAACGTTTCTGTGCAGGATGATGATGAGACGAAGCATGAAGGTATCTGTCCGTATGGGTGGGTTTGCGATAAACAGAATGGCCTAGAAGTCCGCCGGGCTTACGAGTCACAAGAACGTCAAGAAATGGAAGAGAACCATTACTTTCGATTTCCATAGTAAATTTGATATCTAAGTGTTGATTGTTAAGATGATCAAGAAACTTAGACAATTCAAGATGACCATGAGACCAGACAATAAACGTGTCGTCAACATATCTAAACCACACTTTAGGTTTTAATATTGATGATTCCAAAGCAACCGTTTCAAAGGATTCCATAAAAATGTTAGCTACAACAGGTGATAGAGGAGAACCCATAGCAGCATGTGTGATTGTTTATAGATTGTTTGTGGACTGTCTTAAGGTTGTTTGATAAATTAAAACTAAGTTTATTGATTATTACACTATATTAATTCAATGTAAGTAGAAATTTATACACTTTACATCATCTTACGCGTTTCGATTATCTACATGAACTGACACAAAAAAAGGTTTCCTTAACAAGAAATTTATGGTTTCTTCATGATTGGTTGACATAGCTTATGTAATTAAAATTTAACCAATCGGTTGCAACATGCTAAAATGGTCTTGCACCTGAGTAAATATTTCTGAGTTATTTACAAATTCATAGAAACTTTCATACTAAATTACTAAAACGCAGTCATGTATAAATATGATGTCTTTTACCAATGTACTTAAAGACGGATGTGTCAATCAGCATTAACTATAACTATTATTGGGTATACATTTCTAAGTAAGCTAAAATACAAACTACATACAATTTTACTTAAAGCGTCAACATGCCGCCACCCTTGAAACACTGTGCTGGTTCAACTTAATATGTCTCCAAATTCATTATTATTTATGGTTATAGGCAAAATATAACTGCACTAAATAGGAAGCACACATAATTTAACCACAGGTCGTTTATAAATGCCACAATTTGTTTTAACAGACACTACACGGATCACATTATCACTTCCTGGGTGAACTTGCACAACCCTGCCCAGGCTCCACTTGATGGGTGGAAGATTATCTTCTTTGATTACTACCAAGACTCCTACCTTGACAAGCTGTGGGCCCTGGTGTTTCCATTTCTTTTTTACTTGCAGTTCGGAAATGTATTCCTTTGACCAGCGCTTCTAGAAATGCTGGGTCAATTTTTGAACTCGTTGAAAACGTGATAAATGATTATCGGTTTGATCATACAAATTTGGTTCTGGTAATGCCACCAAGCTCTGGCCGATTAAAAAATGTCCCGGTGTCAGAGGAAGAGGATCATTGGGATCACTCGATAATGGGGAAATAGGACGAGAATTTAGGCATGCTTCAATTTGCGTTATTACAGTATTAAACTCTTCAAAAGTTAACGATGCATTGCCTACCACTCGTTTTAAGTGGTGTTTTAAGCTTTTTACCCCCGCTTCCCAAATTCCGCCCATATGGGGCGCTCTACTTGGAATAAAATGCCATTTAATCCCTTGCTGATACATTTGATTCTGCAGATCGTCTTTTATAGAATTAACAAACTTGTATATCTCTGTTTGTGCACCTTTAAAAGTTGTTGCATTGTCTGAATAAATATTTTGTACCTTTCCCCTGCGAGCCATAAATCGCTTTAGGGAAGATAGAAAATTTTCGGATGTTAAATCACTAGTTAATTCAACGTGAATTGCCTTAGTAGCAAGACATACAAACAAGCACACATACGCCTTAGAAATTCTAAAGTTTCGTGTTTTCCGATCGTGTAAATTAAATGGCCCGCAGTAATCTACTCCACAATTAGTGAATGGTTTAGAAGGAATTAAACGATAGTTTGGTATGTCAGCCATTACGTAATTTGTATCTCTAGGTTGTACCCGAAAGCAAGGGACACATTGGTGAACGATTTTTCGTACTAGATTACGACCAGATAGAATCCAATATTTTTCTCGTAAGCTGGCTAGCAAATGCTGAGGCCCTGCATGCAGTAGCCGAATATGTTCTGTTTTAGCTAATAATTTTGCGAGGAGGTGATTGCCTGTTATTAATGCTGGATGTTTTTTATGAAATTGATAATTGGATTTAGTTAATCTCCCCCCTACCCTTAATATATTATGTTCATCAATAAAGGGATTCAGATGTAACAGTTTGCTGTTTCCCTGAACTTGGTTACAGCGCTTTAACGATTTAATATCGTCAGAAAAGGTTTGAAATTGTGCGATTTTTAATAATATACTTATGGAAAATTCTAATTCGTCACTCGTGAGAGGTCCATACTGTTTAATATTGTTTAATGTGTTTCGTTTGAACCTAAAAATATATGCAACTACTCGCTGTAGTTTATTTATTGACGAATATCGATTAAATAAATCATCACAGTTAGCTGAGATTAAGACCGTCAATTTAGGTTTTCGCATTTCCTTGGAATATTCTGAAGATTGCTGAGGGTTCTGTGGTTCAATTATCGGCCATTCTTGCATTGGCAATTTTAGCCATACCGGTCCATGCCACCATAAGTTTGAATCAGCTAACAGAGATCGGGAAGTGCCTCTTGAGATTAAGTCAGCAGGGTTGCTCTCCGTACGGATGTGACACCACTTTGCATCAGGAGTTAAATTTTGAATTTGCGATGTGCGATTAGCCACAAACACCTTCCACATATTAGGGTCGCCATGTAGCCATGGCAATACTATTGTTGAATCACTCCACAAATACGTAGAGTCGGTGTGTATATTTAATGCCGAATTCACCATTTTTACTAATTTTGCCAGTAATAGAGCTGCACATAGTTCTAGCCGTGGTATTGTAATGACCTTTATTGGTGCGACCTTTGACTTAGCACATATCAGACTTGTGACTACTTCACCTCTTTTGTTTTCTGTGCGGATATATACACATGCTCCGTATGCATTATGTGACGCGTCAGCAAATCCATGAATGCTTCTTTTAATTACATGGTCACATGTAACACGCCGGGGAATCTTAAGATGATTTAACCTATCCAAATTATTGTAAAACTGTTTCCATTCATTTTGAACGTTTACAGGAAGATTATCGTCCCATCCAATATTTAATTGCCATAGTTTCTGCAGAAGTACTTTAGCCACTATTATGACTGGCCCAATGAGCCCTAAGGGATCGTAAATTTGAGCGATCATGGAAAGGATAATTCTTTTATTTATCTGTTCCGGTAATTGGAGCCTTTGGATTTTGTAACTTAATAGATCGGATTGAGAATGCCATAAAAGGCCTAACGCCTGCGTTTCATTATTTTTCCCAATGTTGAGAATTACGTTTGAGTCTGCGTTTGTAATTTCGCGTAATAATTGGGGACTGTTAGACACCCATTTATTTAAAGAGAAACAACCGGTATTTAATATTAGCTTGATTTCATTATAAATGGTTCTTAATTCTGCAAGAGTATTGGCACCTGTAAGTAGATCATCTACATAAAAGTCCTTTAAAATTATTTCACTAGAATTGGAGTATTGTTTCTTATTTTTATAAGCTAACTCATGCAAACATCGGATTGCTAAAAAAGGAGCACTGGCGGTACCGTAAGTTACGGTGTTTAATTCAAATTCGCGAACTGGATTAAGGGTGTTTGACCGCCAGATAATTTTTTGCAGTTTCCTATCGTCTGGGTGTACAAGAATTTGCCTGTACATTTTTGTGATGTCCCCGGCTAGCACATACTTATGAATTCTAAAACGCATAATAATAGATAATAAATCGTTTTGAATTGACGGTCCTACATATTGTAGATCATTCATGGAGATACCAGAAGTTGATTTACATGAAGCATCAAACTCTACGCGTAGTTTGGTAGTGATGCTTGATTCTTTATAGACGCAGTGATGTGGTATAAAATATGATATGTTATCGTCGACCGCATTTACCTCTGTCATGTGCCCTAACTTAGAATATTATTCCATGAATTGAACATACTGCGTCCTAATTTCAGCGTTTCTATTTAATTTGTTTTCTAATGCAAAAAAACGTTTTAATGCGATTTCTTTGGAGTTTCCTAGATTTTTGATAGATTGTTTTAACGGTAACCGTACAATAAATCGCCCTGTTGCATCGCGTTGTGTAGTATTTTTAAATATGTTTTCCGCTTGCTGGTCGTCGCGCGAAAAAGATCTTGTCTGTGCAATTTCTTCCAAGTCCCAAAATTTTTGTAAACTCGCCTGAATTTCGTCATTTGTTACGAAATTACACTGCGTGCTCAAATTAATATGATAATATGGAATTGGACCAGACACAATCCAACCCAACAAAGTTTTCTGGAGTATGGGCTTGTTCTTTCCTAAATTTATTTGACCCGCCTTTATTAGCTGCCAAAAAGTATCGGCACCGATCAATAGATCTAGTTTATTTGATATGTTGAATTCAGAATCTGCTAAGGGAAGGTGCTTTATCAAACGATGTCGTTGGCAAGTTGCTTGTTATTTTCGATAAAATCAGGCAGGTAAGATTAATGTTAAATGAGCTAATGTTAGATTTTACATTGACCGCTGTACTGTATTTCACATTACTTAGACTGTTGTTTACACCGCATATTGATACATCTATTTTGGATTGATTCAGGTTTAATTTTGTTGCAAGATCAACCGTAATAAAATTGCTTTGTGATCCGCTGTCTAATAATGTCCGACAATTATGGTAATTTCCGAAACTATCCTGCACTTTGACTAGCGCCGTCGAAAGAACTATTTGATTTTTTAAGTTATGAACGTGCGCAGATACTACTTGATTAGTTGACATTATGTTACTAGTGTTTTCAGCACTGGAGGAACTAGCTTCCTCAAAATGTAAAAGTGAATGATGGCGTCTTTTACAAACCTTACAATTAAATATTAATTTACAGGCCTTGGTGACATGGTTATCCTTTAAACAGTTAATACATAGTTTTTTAAGTTTTGATTCGGAAAATCTTTGCTCTGGAGTGAGTTTTAGAAACGCTTGACATTGAGTTATGGCATGAGAGTTTGAACAGAAACTGCATTTTAACGAATTATCTATTGCGAGATACGATTTGGTTGTTTCCCTATAAAAGGTGCGCTTTTGTTCAGTTTGAGGTTTTATGGTTTCTAATAGTCTACACCTTCGCTCTAAGAATTCAGAGAGTTCTGTGATTGTTGGAAATGTTGTTTGTTTAGTTGTGTGTGACTCCCATTCCCTACGTGTAACAGCATCTAGTTTGTTTATGATTAAGTAAACTACTAACCCATCCCAATATTTAACCGGTTGTTCAAGAACTTCCAAGGCGCGTATGTGCTTATTTAAACCGTCATGTAACAATCTCATTTGTGTATGCGATTCTTTTACTAATGTGGGTAAACTGAAAAGTGCTCTTATATGATTGTTAACCAATAAAATTTTATTTTCAAACCGTTTTTGTAGCATTGACCATGCAGTTTTATAATTTGCAGTAGAAACCTCTAATGATTGTAAGAGTTGAGACGCTTCACCCTTTAATGATAGGCGTAAATAATGGAATTTTTGAATATCAGAGATTTGATTATCGTTATGTACTATAGAAGTAAAAGTGTCACGAAAATATAACCACTGATCGTAAGAGCCGTCAAACGTAGGTAGCGGTATTGGTGGTAATTTTACATTTTTTGAAACAGAACCATTTGAGGTAGCTTGTGCTAGTAACCCCGATTCGCCTTGTGTGAGATTAACTAGCGTAATATTATGTAGCAAACGCTTAGCGCGGGCAAGGTACTCAAAATATTCATCCTCAAATGATTGACGTTCTTTGTCGTGTTTATTTAATTCGCTATCCGTTTCTGCGATCTCTAACCTTTCAATTTTTGTTTGAATTTCATCAAATTTATTTAGTAATGACTCTATTTCTTTAATTCGATCTTCTAGATTAAATGTATCAACTCGAGATTCGTCTACTTTATCAAGGTACGTTTTAAAGCGTGTTAAACTACTCTTAAATTTACCGCGTGTAGCAATTAATTCTTTTAGTTCTGACATTCTAAATGTGTATTAAATTGTCAAACTTGATTATGATTGTTTAACTAGTTATTAGAGCTTTGATATAATTTTGTAATTAATAAATAAATCACAAATTTTGTTTCGCGTGCATTATAGTTTATAATAATTTTCCAAGTATTTAATTAATAAATAGTTTGTTTTGATATTATAAGTTTTATAAGTGATAAACGCGTGCCAATTATATTAACTGGTATGCAATGCAATATCCTAATTTCGATTTTTGATAATAATGAATTGTTTAAGACCGACAATTTGGTGAAAGTTAAATGATTATCACGCAAATTATTAACATGTCTTTGTATTAAAGGATTAGTGTTTTACGTAAGATAAAGGAAACGGACTAACCTTGTTTGTATTGCAGCATCCTCCAGGTAGTAGTCTGCTGAAGTAAACTTTTGCACTTTACGGCGTTTTAACTGCGTTTTTATTATTGCGTTAATTCAAATTTGATTCGAAGGACCAATGTTGATTGTTTATAGATTGTTTGTGGACTGTCTTAACGTTTCTTCTTAAGTCACTTCTACAGAGTTTAGAATCTGGCTTGGTTCACAAGTTGATTACCTAACTCGGTAGTGGTTCTCTGTTAGATTTTCGTTTGCTTTTTCAGGTTATCGTTTTCTTTCTTACCTTTTCATAGTTTAGGTTATGGCTTGTTTTACAAGTGGATAACCTAACTTTTGAGAAGTTCTTAGTTAGATTTCGATTGCTTGTTTGAGTTTTGCGATTTATCTCACGCCCTGATGAAGCCCCTTACGAAAGTGGGCGAAACGTTGGCAGCTTCGGTTGCAACTATGACACGGTCCAAACCCGGAAGACATTCTAATGTTAGTATAGATTCCGGCCGTGGAAGCCTTCGCTATTACATAAACACAAAATAGCTGTGAAATCTTACCACTTGCAGAAGATTCTTCTTCGGTAAAAAAAAAGATAATTTTATTAGAACTACACTTTTTACAAACGTAATTAATATTAAATACTATAAGAATAAGGTAATAATTATATACATAAAAGTCGGGAAAATCTCACATTACTGAAAACGAGCTAAACTGAAATACGAGACACTGTGCCTAGTATTTTAAAGCTCTGAGTCAAGTAAGAGATTTGATTGTGTACCCTGCTGTTTGCTTTATTATCATTAAAAGTTAACTGCGTTGGCGAAGTGTTTACATTCTGTTCAATAACCGAACCCGCGGCAAGTAGAAGCAACTTCACATCTTTTCTCCTTATAAACTAGCGCCCAACACGCGGCCTATTTAAATTTAAAGAAGTGATCAATTATTGACGGAAGTTTTCCTATTTAGTGATAGTAAAATACTTGTAAGTAATACTTGCGTTCCGAGAAATGGTATATATTTTGACCCTTAACGATAGCTGGTAAAACTTTTACTTGATTGTACTGTATTATTGTGTAAAACTTTTTTTTTATTGAAATCAAACAGTGTCGTGGTTTCGAAGATTTATTTGCAAGTTTGTAATTAATTTTAAATTTTAGCACAAGATTCAATTAATGCAAAAGTTTTTAAATCCGCACCAGTATTTTTGCGCTGTTTATTAACGGATTTATCTTTCTCTGTATTATTTCATTAACCTTCGCACGTTTGTTAAAATATTTAATTATTTTTATTGTGGTTTACGAGTAGACTTGTATGTCTCATAAGTCAAATGAATTGCCAAAAATGACAGAGCAAATTACTATGAGTGATGTTCAATTTCAAGGGTTATTAGAAAGCGATTCCGAGAACGAAAGAAGGAAATTTTTCAAAATTTGCCTCTCGTTTTGATGGAAAGAAAGATTCAGATGTCAATGCATTTATTATTAAATATTTATTAAAACATATAAAGAGTGTACAAACGTGTCAGATACTAGCGCACTCCCAGGATCACCAATGCTGTTAGACGGCTTTGCTGCTTCCTGGTGGCAAAGAGCAAAATATAACGTTAATACTGATACCTGGCCAAAAGCAGTTGATCTGATTCGTTTAACTTTTGAACCCAAGAAACCAGCCTATCGTGTATATCGCGAACTGTTTTCTTCAAAATAAAGTGCAAGGACTCCAACCGATGTGTTTGTAAGTGTCGGCAAATTCTTGTGCATCTACCAAAAGGTACTTTAAGTGAAGTGAAGAAAAGATTTGGCGTGACAAAATAAAAACTTTTAATGACTTATTTAATTATCGAGATCAGTGGAAATGATTGTGGTAGAAAAAGGTGTATTCGAGGGCAGGAAACCCTTGGAAAAACCACTCAAAGACCCGAGTGCTAGTACAGTGAGTGTTCGGTGCCGTTATTGTAAAGTGTTTGGTCATTCCATCGATGAATGCAAAAAACTTGCTCGTAAAGCGATTGACAAGAGTGAATCAACTACGTCGCTCAAAACGGAATCAATTTCCCAACATTTGTGGAACACCCGGTTACGTTCGATCTAAATGTCCAAAGTGCAACGTGTCCAAGTATGCATTTATAAATTTTAGTGAATTCAGTGTAAACGCAATATCTCCTTCTCCTAGACCAATAGTGTTTATTGACGTTTTTAATTCTCGCGGGTTTGGAATTCTGCATACGGGAGCCAAGCAAAGTGTCGCCAGCCGATCATTATATCAAGTGCTAAAAGAAAACATTTGTGCGTGATCGAGTTGTAGTTAAACTAGCTGACCGCAGTAACACCGAACAAGATGTTATGGTAGCGACAGTAAACGTACTTTTAAAGAATCGCGTAATACCTACAAAATTGATTATTTTGGCTAACTCGCAAGTTCAATCAACATTGTTAGAGATTGAATTTATGCAAAATTCTGAAATGGTTATCGATGTTGCTCAAGGAAAATGACGTTTCTCTACTGACCCAACACAAGATTTTGTTCTTGATTTCGAAACCTCTATGGAAGATACAATTCCTCTTTCGGTTCATGCGTTCAACACGCTTCGTGCTGATGAAGATACTATGTTAAGTAGAAAAGACGTTATTCAACTAAACGCTTCTTAGCATTTATTTACAAGTAATAGTTGTGAAAATTTATTAAAACTGTTAAAATTAATCAAGGCGACTTTCATTAACCCAGAAATCGATAACATTTCAGAAGCGGGATATATTACACTCAACGTTCGGCGATAAGGTGATCTTTTAATAATGGAGAAAAACATGGCGGAAAACAATGGTGGTGCTGACAGGTTTGAATCATTTCAAAGGAGCTTACAAGTAGAGGGCGCAACTATGGTGACAGACAATGGTCGTTTAACTAATGTTATAATGCAAATAATGGAGGAAAACAGAAGAAAAGACGAAATGTTTGCTAATCTCATTTCACAAATTACAACTTCACAAAATCAGAACAGAAGTGAAGCAACCACGGAAATGAATCACAAAGAAATGGCTGCATATCATATTATGCCTGACAAAAAATATAGAAACATACGATGGTGAGTCAAAAACGCATGGACGTGAATGGATTACAAGTTTACAAGGTATGAGAGTTTTACACAAATGGCCAGAACAATTTGCACTCGAGACAGCCCGATCACATCTAACTGATGTAGAATATCATTGGTATCAAACACACAGTGCAAAATTACAAACTTTTCAAGAGTTTGTGAACGAATTTGAAAAAATGTTTGTGGGTCGAGAAGATACGGCAAGTAAATGGAAAAAAATGAACGAACGGGTACAAAGGAAAGGTGAATCCCTAAATAAATACTTTCATGAAAAGAATAGATTATGTATCGAAGTGGGGCTCGAGGATACAAAGAAACAAATTTTAATTGGATTATGGGATCGCACACTAGCAAACGTGACAATGGCGAGACATCAAGCTAATGCGGTCGAATTATTACACGACCTCCAAGATTTTCTTAGTGTAAACGAAGAAAGATTGTCGAGAATAAAGCCCGACAGAGACAGAGACAAGACAAAATGGGTGAAACCACAAGGAGCGAACGTAGAAGCGAGAAATTACAAAAGTGGAGGAATTAAGAAGCCTACAGAAGAGACTTCAGATAAACGTTGTTATAACTGCGGAGAAGGTTCACACAAAAGCTGGCAGTGTGATAAACCAAAAGGATTAAATTGTTATTCGTGTAAAAGAACGGGTCATATTAGTAGAGACTGTCCCGAACGTACAAAAGTCAAGGTTGAAAAGAAGATGGATGAACCGAAGATAAACATCATTTGTGAAAATAAGACGAAAAATACTAAATTCCATAGAGAAGTCGAAATAAACCAACAACCGATAAAGTGCTTCATTGATATGGGTGCGACTGTAAGTACGATAACAGATGCAACGGTATGTCAATTAAAATTATCAGTTCAACCAGGAGATACATCGTTAATGTGTTCCGAAAATTATAGCGTAAACTCAAGTGGTTTCGTATACGCACAAGTTAAACTAGACGACGTAGAAATGGATGATGTAAAATTACATGTAGTGCCGACTTATATTCAACCCTTTTCTGTTTTACTTGGACAAAATTTTACCGAACACCCTGAAGTAGCGTACGTGAAGGTGGGCGATAATTTAAGTTTTGGATTGCGTTATCAAAAACCTTTTAAAGAGATGTGTCAAATCGACGTAAGCACCAACCCTCCAGTTCGAATAACGGCAGTGAACGAATGTATTCTGAAACCAAACTGTATAAACTTAGTGAAAGTGTTACATGACGATAACGTATTCGTGACACCGGTAATAAATGAAAATGAGAAGGAGGTAGTGATAAAATCCGGAGAATGTCTAGGTAAGGTGCAAGGCATTAACGACCTTGAGTACATTGAAGAAAAACGCTTACCTACCGATGTGGAATGTAAACCAATCGTCGATGAGCAAGTAAATATGAACGAAAGTGTATTAGGAAGAGATAGAGAAAATTTAGTACAATTATTAAACGAGTTTCGCGAATGTTTTGCATTTAACTTACGTGAGTTAGGATGCACAACGTTAATGAAAATGGATATAGTGGACAGTGGATTGCCAGTGAAGGGTAAACCGTACAAGGTAACGGCAAGGGATAGACAAACAATAGCTGAGATAGTGAAAGAATGGAAACAGTGTGGAATAGCAACAGAAACCACATCACCTGTGTTACTTGTGACTAAGAAAACTGGGGAACCAAGACTAGTGGTTGATTTTTGCAAATTAAATCAACAAACTGTAAAAGAGCATTACCCATTACCAAATTTAGATGACCACTTTGAAAATTTATCTGGATGTAAAATATTCTCAAACTTGGACCTGGCAAACGCGTATATTTTCAGGTGCCACTGACGGATGAGGCAAAACCAAAAACCGCTTTTATCACACCCGACGAAACAGGTCAGTTTGAACGGATATGCTTCGGACTAACGAATTGTCCGAGTTATTTTGCGCGATTGATGGCGAAGGTCTTGGGACCGTTGAGGAATAAAGTGGCAATGGCATTTTTAGACGATTTACTGATACCGGCGAAGGATTGGGAAGACATGCTTCAGAAATCACGTTTGGTGTTTCAAGTTTTACGGGATGCCAACTTGACGATGAAATTAAGAAAATGCTATTTCGGTGTAGCTAAGGTGGAATACTTGGGTTTCCAACTGTCACAGAATTAGTCCGGGAGAAAATAAAGTACGTGCAATTGAGAATTTTCCAAAACCAACTAATGTGCGCGAGGTGAAGAGATTTCTGGAAATAACATCGTTTTGTAAGTAGTTACGCGGCTATCGTAAGACCGATTAGTGATTTAACGCAAAACGAAACAAATTTTGTGTAGGGTGATCAATAACAACAAGCATTTGAAAAGATTAAGTTGCTACTAGTTTCCCAACCCGTGCTACAACTATATAATCCAAGGGCATACACAGAACTACATACAGATGCCTCCTCAAGGGGATTAGCAGAAATGTTATTACAAAAAGGCGAAGACGACAAAATGCACCTCATATACGCTGTTTCGAAGAAAACAACAGACACTGAGGCTACTTATCACAGTAGCAAGTTTGAACTGATGGCCATCGTTTGGAGCGTGGACCGATTACGACAGTTATTGTTACCAATTAAGTTTACCGTTATAACTGATTGTTAAGCTTTTGTATATCTTAATCTGAACAAAACTACGTGTCCGCAAATAGCAAGATGGAGTTATCTTTTACAAGAATTCGAGTTTGAGGTAAAATTTCGAAAAGGGGAACAGATGACACATGTAGATGCCATGAGTCGAGCTCCAGTAGAAGAATCAAGTAGAACGATGGAGGACATTTATGACAAGCGACTTGAAGTCTACAGCATTATGAACGAGGATGAGTGGATTTTGTTAATACAAATGGGGGACCCGGCATTACGAAAGATAGTTTCTATATTGCGAAGACCAAAAACAGATAGAACCAAACTCGAAAACGATCAAGTAAAAGGGTACAAATTGACAAATGGACGATTAAAACGCGATATTCGAGTGAACGGTGAAATAAAAACTTTGTTTGTGATTCCAAATTCAATGCGGAAAAGCACGTTGATTAAGTTTCACGATCTTGCAGGACATTTCGGTGTGGATAGAAGTGTTGACCTAATTACGCAAAAATACTGGTTTCCAGGAATAAGACAATACGCAAAAAGACAAAAAATCGTGTGTTGACTGTTTAATAGTGAAGGTGCCTAGGGGAAAACAATACGGAAAATTACATCCAATACCCTTAGCCGAAAGACCATTTTACCGAGTACACGCGAAAGAAAATACGCATATTCTAGCTTTTATCGATAGTTTCACTAGATTTATACGACTTTATGCAGTGAAAAGTACAAAAAGTAGTGCATCAGTACGGTGTTTACGTGAATTTGTGACAGACTTTGGGTTGCCCACAATTTTAGTTACGGACAGAGGCACAAGTTTTACCGGAGAAACTTTTAAAAATTTCTGCTTGCAAAATGGAATAAAACATGTATTAAATAGTTCACGACATCCTATGGGAAACGGAATTCTAGAACGCGCTAACCGTGTTATTACACCAGTAATTTTAACGAAAATGCAGAAGGAAAAAAATTGGGACGAAGATTTAAGGGAAGTGCAAAGAGATGTGAATAACGTCATAAATAAAACCACAGGGAAAACTCCTTTTGAAGCTTTATATGGTTTTAGACCTAGTTTTACGGACGGCATAATGAGAAGTATGGCGGATGTTGAAGAAAAGTATGAAAATACAGAGGAAATTCGAACGGAAATACGTGAAAGGGTTGCGCATGAACAAGAAATTTACAAAAAACGGTACGATGAAAAACGCTGTGTACATGAAGGATTTAATGCCGGAGATATCGTTTACGTAAGATCACCACCTACTGCCACCGGAGTACCAACTAAAACCCAGAGGAAATACAAGAGACCATTTGTCGGTATACATAACCTTGGAAATGACACATTTAAAATAATTCGTAAAATGGATCCATATATTATTGGTATGGTATTAATTAAGTGTAATAAATGTGGTCATCCAATAATCAAAAATTTTTCAAAAAATTGTATTTAATTATTTAATGTGACATGTTTCGGCTAATAAAAAACTTTTAGCCATCTTCCAACACTAACAAATTGGTCATAAAACAATATAAATAAGTTCAATCGGTGAAAACAGGGCAGAAAATAATATACTACAAATGTGCATGTTTCAACCATGAAGATTTACCGAAATTTTGACGGGGAAAGTAACTCCGAATCAGATGTTGAAAATTCCACAAACGACGAAGATAAACAAATGAAATGTGATGACAAGACGGAACGGAAGGGCATCGACCATAAGATGAAAACAGCATCGTCAACAAGGTGGCAACGTATGAAACGCCGACCAGAAAGGTTACAAGATTATCAGTTGTGAAACAAAATACGATAAGGTTAATTTTGTACGATTATATTAAGTTACTTAGGTATATATATTATGTCATATATTTGTTAATTTGTTAGATAGTTTTCAAAGATGTTTGGGTCAGGAGCCCAAAAATGTCAGAATAGCCGAGTGTTAGCATTTATTTACAAGTAATAGTTGGTAATAGTTTTTGAAGAAAATATTTCTACAAGATGCGCATGAGCAAGAGTACTAGGGAGAGATAGAATTGGTGAAACTAGGCGCGATATATTATGTACGAACTATGTATCAAATTTTTGGAGTTTTGTGTGTGTGAAGATTTATTAAAACTGTTAAAATTAATCAAGGCGACGTTCATTAACCCAGAAATCAATAACATGCTTTGTTAAATTTGAACCACAACAGAATTTGCTGAGCATTGCATCGACACTGAAGATTATTCTCAAATATCTACACCACCTTATCGAATGATGGCTAACAACAAAGAAATATTACGGCAAGAAATTGAGAATGTTAGAGCATAACGTAATAGAAGAGTGTGAAACGCCATGGGCTTCTCCCGTGGTGCTTGTACTCAAGAAAAACAGAATAGTACGAGTGTGCGTTGACTATCGAAAGCTAAATGCAATTACGAAACCCGATTTGTATACGTTATCGCGTATAGATGATTTATTACACTCTACCGTCGAAACCGTTTACATGAGTACTATGGATCTTCGATCAGGTCACCATCAAGTAAAAGTGCTCGAATCGGATAGAGACAAAACTGCATTTGTGAGTCCGTTTGGAACCTTTCGTTATCGCGTAATGTCGTTTAGTCTACGAAACGCGCCGGCGACGTTCCAAAGACTAATTGATCATTTTTGTCGTGGTTTAGGTTTTTTGCACGTACAAGTGTGAAGTAACTAGAACACGTTATTTCAAAAAACGGAATTCAAGTAGATAAAGAAAAAACAGCTACTATTTCCGAAAAGACCACGAAACGTTAAAGATGTTAAATCGTTCCTGCAAACCTGTTGTTGCTATAGACGATTTATCGAAAACTTTGCTGCAATAGCCCCACCTTAAATGAATTTATTAAAGTATTTGGATTTGGGAAACACGACAACAGGAATCTTTTCTAAAAGAAGTTTCATTCTCGGCAGCGATTCTGCAGCAGAATGATAGTACTAAACCATACGTTCTGAGAACCGATGCATCCGCTTATGCTTTGGGTGCCGTACTTCTACAAGGAGAAGATTCTGAACAACGGCCTATTGAATATGCTTCTAACTTCTGCTGAATGTAATTACAGTTGCACTGAACGAGAAGCTTTATGTATAGTATGGAGTTTAAACAACTTTAGAGGATACGTAGACAATTTACCTGTTATAGTAACAACGGGCCATCAACCTTTAAAATAGTTGTTAAGTTTGAAGTCTGCAACAAGTCGACTTGATCGGTGGTCAATGTTAATTTAAGGTTACAACCTCAAAATTGAATATCTTCCAGGTAAATATAATTTTATAGCTGACATGTTATCACAACCTGTATGCGAGGATGTTGACGATGTGACCTTCGCAACATATCTATAGATATTCCTCATCGAAACGGTTCTCACATTCGTGACGCACAACTTCAGGACAAAGATAGATAATTCAAGCTTTTGAGAGTAAAGATAACGCCGATTTTGAAAAATGAACTGATCGCGGATACATTATGCCTGAAGGTGTTCTTTATAATTATGCCTCGGATGATGCAGAAGAAGCTATGTTAGTTATTGCGGCTCAAGAAATAAAGAAGAATATCACGATGCTCTAACTGCTGCCCATTATGGTGCCGAACGAGCACTGCACAGGATAGCAAGAAAATATTATTTTTTTGGTATGCGTCGCTATGTGTACGATTATGTGAGTTCGTGTATAAAGTGTCAACGTTACAAAGCAACAATTTTTTCCACTACTGGGATTATTAAAACCTTTCGCTGTTTCTAAATCAAATCTAAAAATTGAACAAAACAGTGTTAAATCCACAATGCATAGAAAATTTTGTTTTCACTGAATAATTTATACAGAATATTAATAAATACAGTTAAAAATTTTTCCTATTCTATGGATAGGATCCTTCAAAGTGAAGGAACGGCAAAAAATAAAATCAACCTTTTATGTTATTAAGGCGACGTTTCGTTGGCTTTATTTATCATTAACAAATAAAGTATGTATAGTAATTTTCATTAATATGACAAACATGACTAGAAGATTCAATCGAAAAATTGCAAACACATACTCAATTAAAATATCTTAATACTACTGCAACTTCATTAAATGTAATAATAAGATAATAAATAAAACAATTAAAAAATTAAACAACTTACCAACAAATTATTGGTTGGCTTTACCCCAATTAATAGCAATACAATTTTTTAACATATAAATTATATACTGAGGAGTTGAGTGCTTTTCTTAACGTATTTTAACTTATTGGAGTTACGCGAGTTTCTTACTGTGGTTTTTAAGCGGTATTCGTGTCTTTACGCGAATTTCTGAATACGTGCGTTTGACATTCAGTCACTAGATTGCGTTAAAATCGACATTTTTTAAGAAATGGAGTTACGCGCTTTTCTTACTAAGGCGACGATATGCAGTTAGAACTTATAGTAGAAAGAGACCAGCATCCCCTCCACTTTTGACGTCACACGACCTCGTCGCAAACGTACGTGAAGGGTTTTTTTCTCTCTCACACATTTTTTTCTCTCTCACACATTTTTTTTTCTCTCTCACACATTTTTTTCTCTCTCACACATTTTTTTCTCTCTCACACATTTTTTTCTCTCTCACACATTTTTTTCTCTCTCACACATTTTTTTTTCTCTCTCACACATTTTTTTCTCTCTCACATTGTTACATCATCGCTTAATTGGTAATTTTGATTGCGTCGTGCGTCATCGCGTAACTGGTAATTTTTTATGCGTCATGAAGTCTCATGATTCGAGCGAGAAGTATTTTTATTTAAAAAAAGCTGTGGGTGTACCTGGATTTGAACCCGGGCTTCTTGATTACAAAGCGGCGACCGTAACCACTGGCCTACGGAAACAGTTGAATCGAAACCGTGAATAGTAAATGATATAGTGATATATTAAAAAAATGCAATAAATTTTTTTTAGAAAAGATTAGTACAAGAATGGTAAAATAATTTTTAGAGTGAATGTGAAACAACTACATTATTTATATATATTTACCCGAAAGGCTAAATTGGTGAATCATTAACCTGTTTTTCTAATGTGTCACGTGTCAAACATTTTACAAGAAATACTTTTTGTACAAACATTCTTTCCCTATAAAGATATAAAAGCACGTATTTACTAAACCTTAGTTAGTTCTTGTTAACAATTCTAACCAATACTTCATTATAAAACTTCTTGTGATGGCAGCTAAAACACCACAACGTGATGTAAAAAAGTTTTCACCTTATTCTAAAAGGGAAGATTGGAAGAAAAATTATAGATCGCCAGCATCGCCAGTGTACATTCCTACCGCTAAAGATTACACCCTGTTTGAAGAAGCCAAAAAATCATACGGTATCAATAGCTCAGAAGATAAATCAAAATTAGAAGTACGCGAGAAACACGAGTTGTTTAACGAGGTATCTATTCCATTAAATCACAGTTACTCAAAAATTGCGCGTCTAGGAATAGATGTTTATAATGGCTTCAGACCTTGCCTGAAAATAATAAAGTCTGGTTTTAATTCTGGTGTTTACTTCACGTTACCACAATTTACCGAGTTTCTAAGTGTATTGGGCAACATGATAGAAGACCTCAGTCACAAAGATGTGGGTAAATATCATCTTGAAAATTATATAGTGCACACAACTGATGTGAACGCTGTTCGATTTGTGCCTAAAAATGTGGAAGAAAAATTTCAATTGTATGTTGGGCTTAGTTCATTACAAAGCATTAGAAGAATGAAATCTTATTTTACGTCACTACTGAGCGACAGAGAAAACTGTGACTGTCCTTTTCAAGAATTTATACACGATGTGGTGAATTTTGTAGATTCAAAGAAAAAACAGGAAGCTTGTTATGAAGATTTCGAAGAAGTTCTTGAAGAAAAGTACAACAAAAATTTTATGTTATATGAATTAGTTTACAAATTTCCAAGTTTTATGAATATTGCGGTAAAGAATTATATGGATACATATGACGACCGTTTTCTGTACAAATAATTTAGTATTTTTACTATACAATGTAATTACATGTAGGTAATAAAACAAAATATAATCAATAAAAATAAAATTTTTTTTTCTCGTATATAATACCTGTTTTATTTTTGAACGCAGTTAGTTCTCGTTAAGGTAACGATCATTAACATGTATCAATTTCAACATCCTTTCTCAGCAATTGTTGCAGGACCCTCTGGATGTGGTAAATCTTACTTTATTGTAAACTTTATAAAACATATGAATGATGTGTGTGACACTAAATTTGAAAATGTCATATGGTTTTATGATGAGTGGCAACCTCTGTATAAAGATTTGCCAAAGATAAAATTTCAAGAAGGATTATGCGTTTGATGGAGCAGAAACTAGCTTAATAATCATTGACGATTTAATGCGCGAAGCCAACAGTTCTGTTGTAGATATATTTACTAAAGGTTGTCATCATAGAAACCTCAGCGTATTTTTCTTAACTCAAAACGTTTTTCACCAAGGTAAAGGACAACGCGACATATCATTAAATGCCCATTACATAATTCTATTTAAAAATCCACGAGATAAAGCCCAAATAAAACATTTAACGAGACAAGTATATCCGGAAAACCCAAAGTTTTTAGAAGAAGCTTATAATGATGCAACGTCGAATCCACATGGATATTTGCTTTTTGATTTAAAACAAGGTACACATGACATTGTACGTTTCAGAACGTCAATTTTTAACGAAGATGGCGCATGTTACATTTACATTCCTAGAAAAGGGTTTAAATACAAAAGTTCAGATAAATTTGACATCATTCAATCATAATGACTAACGTACTCAGCAAGCATGCTGAACTGCTGTGGGCTTTGACAAAGTTAGGACCTAATGAGCGACAAGCTTTGATAAAGTGTGCCACCGATAAGCAAATACATTGTATCTGTGAATGCATCTACAATACTTTAAAAGGAAAAGTTCCGTTGTCAGGACCGCAGAAGCGACGACTTTCTCGTCACAAAAACACACTGAGACGAATAGTAAAACAAGGAGAATCGATTAAAAAGAAAAAACAAATTTTATTACAACAAGGAGGCGCGTTTCTACCGTTTCTCTTAGCACCATTAATTAGCAGTGTGTTAGGAAGTCTTTTTAACTAATATGGAACACGCTAAAAAGATGATTATTGTTCCCCCGGAATTAATACAGCGGTTAAAAAATACTTCTGAACCTACGCAAAACAATGTGTTGTCAGAGCTGGACATCGAAATGAACAAAGTTTTAAATTCAAAACTGTCAGACCACGATAAATGGAATATGTATAATCAAATTCTTCAAAGGTATTTACATTTTGTCGGCGAAATTCGACAGCCTGTTAGCATTTCAGTTGAAGATGAAAAGATGACGAAGATAGCTGATTCTGATATAATAAACACACTACCATCTACATACAAGAAAAAAGCAGAAAACTTCCTGCGGATTTTGAACACTTCAGGAAACATCGTATGGGACAAGAACGGGGTTGTAACAATAAAAGGAGAAACTATACCATCTTCGAATATTATTGACTTGGTGCATGACGCTGTAAGACCGAGAAAAACTAGTAGTCCTATAGGTTGGCAGCAGCTGGCATCTTATATGAAAGAAATTAATTTCCCGCAAGAACTTATTGGAAATGTAAAACGTCGAGGTGTTTCACAAACCAGAAATGAGCAACTAGCGGTAACTTCACCACGTAGGAGTAATCAAAGTTTTGCCCCAAACTATGATGGTGATGACGAGTTGAGGCAGACAATAGTTGAAACTCCGAGAACATCGAAACGCAGATCCAGAGTTTTAAACTGGGAATCCTTTAAACTTTGATAATGGATACCATATATTATAACCCAGCTCACGTTAGTGGGTTTGCAGGTGCAAATGACTTATTTCAATCATTGAAGTATAAACATAATCGCCCCAGTGTTGAAAAATGGCTACAACAACAAGAATCGTATACTATACATAAACCTAATAAAAAAACGGTTTCCTAGAAACAAATACATTGTAAACAATATGTTTGAATTATGGCAGGCAGATTTATGTGATATGCAAAGTTTGAAAAAATATAACGACAACTATAATTACATTTTAACCGTAATTGACGTATTTAGTAAAAAGGCTTGGGCTAGACCGCTAAAAACTAAAACAGCCAAGAACGTTATTGAAGCCTTTGCAGATATTTTTAACGAATGTCAAAATTACCCCTTAAACATTCAAACGGATAAAGGAAAAGAATTTGTCGCAAAAACTGTTCAAAATTTTTTCAAAGAACACGAGATTCATTTTTATGTTACGAATAATCCGGACGTGAAAGCCGCTGTAGTTGAACGATTCAATAGAACTCTTAAAACAAGAATGTGGCGCTACTTTACTTATTCAAATTCATATCGGTACATTGATGTGCTACAAAATTTATTATTGTCTTATAATAATAGATATCATCGAAGCATTAAAATGGCGCCCAATGATGTAAATGATTCAAATATTTTACAAGTTTGGCAAAACCTGTACAGCAGTGGAGTTGGTCTAGAACGAATATCCAAATATAAAGTCGGTCAACATGTAAGGATTAGTAGAACTAAACAGATCTTTGAGAAGGGATATACAACAAATTGGAGCGAAGAAGTGTTTAAAATAAGCGAAGTTATTAATCGCAAACCTCCTGTTTACCGAGTTGTTGATTTAAATAGCGAGCCAATTGAAGGAACGTTTTATGAAGAAGAATTACAACTTATTACAATTAATAGTGACACAAGATATAAAATTGAAAAAGTGTTAAAAGAAAAGGGCCGCGGAAGAAATAAACAGTATTTTGTAAAGTGGCAAGGATATAGCGATAAATTTAATTCTTGGGTCCCATTGAACGAATTGCAACAATTATGAATACCGAGAATGAGTTTTATTTAACGTTGTTAAGTAACAGCTCTATGAATTACTACCCCAGCAATACAACTGCAAATTTTATGACACAATTACCTAAACGAGTAAGATTGACTGGAGAATGGGTTGTTGGAATTTCTGAAATTCAATATCCGTGTTCGTTTTTAGCAGTTGGAGAAACTGATAACTTAATGTACTATAGGACTGAACTGCCGGAAGAACACGAGTTAAGTCTCGAAGAAGTGTTAAATCTTGCAACAAAACATTTTCTTGACAGTAAAGATTCAATTCATTTTTCTTATCAAGAATGGCATATTGTAAAAATTTCTCCAGGAAACTATGAATCAATCGAAGACGTTATTACTGAAATTAATAACCACGAAATAATAAAGAAACTGATTAACTTTAAATACAACAGAATAACAAAACGAGTTTTCTTAAAAGTAAACACAACATTATCTGTACTGGGTTTTTCAAGAAGATTAGCGCTTCAACTAGGTTTTCAACCCGATCAAAATTTAGCAAAAGAAAAAACTTCAGCTCATCCAGCAAACATATGGACAGGTATACCATCTCAAATGTTTATTTATTGTGATATTGTAGAACCACAATTAGTAGGAGATGTCTTAGCACCTTTATTGCGAATTGTTAATGTCACTTCTGACAATTACAATTACGGATGTCACAAAGATGTAGTATTTTCTCCTGTACATTATATACCCCTGATGAGAAAAGAGTTTGAAAATATAGAAATAAATATAAGAACCGACACGGCAGCTTCTATGCCATTCGAGTTTGGTACGTTGAATTTGAAACTTCACTTCAAAAAACTTAATTAACATGGCGTGTCCATATCAACAATATTACATTAATCAAGCCGGTAGTGGAATCGGTGTTATTTACCGAGGGGCTCCATATCAAAGAGGTCATGGAATTGGAAGTTGGCTGGGGGGTATATTTCGTTCAATTTTACCATTGTTTAAGTCAGGCGTGAAAGCAGTAGGAAAAGAAGCGTTGAGGACAGGAAGTAATATTTTAGGAGATATTGTGGAAAATCGACCAATCAAAGAATCGTTTCAAGATAGAATGCGCGAAGCCGGTCAGAGTTTGAAACGCAAAGCAGACACTAAAATTGAAAATCTGATGCAGGGTTCTGGATATAAAAAACCGCGTCAAAAAACAACCAGTCATTCTCTGTCTGCAATTAACAAGAAGACGTCAACTTCTAGACGCAAGCCTGCTAATTCAAAAGTTAATTACAACGATATTTTTGACAGAAATTAATAATGGCTTTTCTTCACGCTCAATCTTGTGAATGCATTAAATCTGAATTAGATTTATTTGCCCTTCCATCAACTCAAACAAGTATAGAATCTGGCGAATGGATTTTCTACAAGCCACTATCTTCGTTAACTGACGACGCACCGATTGAATTTGTTATACCAGGCAACGGCAATGATTACTTAGACTTAAGTCAAACAATGCTGTACGTAACAGCCAAAATCGTGAAACAAGACGATACTTCGTTAAACCTTGAGGATGTTGTAGGACCCGTAAATAACTGGTTACATTCTCTATTTAGCCAAGTTGAGATTTATTTAAATCAAAAACTTGTATCTCCGCCTAATAATACGTATGCATACCGTTCTTATATTGAAACTTTACTAAACTATGGATCAGAAGCCAAATCTTCACATTTATCGTGTAGTTTATGGCATAGTGATACACCAGGAAAAATGGATAGTCTGACGGAAGACAATGTGGGATTCATTAAAAGAAAATCTTTTACTTCCGAAAATAACCAAATCGAGATGATAGGACATGTACACTCTGACATATTTAATCAAGAAAAATTTCTTGTTAACGGCGTCGAGATGAAGATAAAATTTGTTCGTTCAAGAGATTCGTTTAGTTTAATGGCTAAATTAGGGTCTACATACAAGGTGAAAATTTTAGAAGCCAGTCTTTTAGTAAGAAGAATGAAAATTAATCCTACAATTCTAATTGCACACACAAAAGCGTTAGAATCTACTTCCGCAAAATATCCAATAACCAAAGCCGATGTTAAAGTATTAACTATTCCATCAGGTTTACAACGAAAGTCTTTAGACAACGTTTTCTTAGGCCAATTACCTAAACGTTGTATTATTAGATTTGTGTCAAATAAAGCGTTCAATGGAGATTACGCTACCAACCCGTTTAATTTTCATCATTATAAAATTAATTACCTGTCCTTGTATATTGATGGTCAGCAAATTCCGTCAAAACCACTTCAACCGGATTTTACAAAATCAGGCCTGTACGTGCGAGCATACCATACTTTATACTCCGGAACCGGTATTCATTTCTTAAATGAAGGAAATGATATATCTCGAGAGGATTACCCTAAAGGTTACTGTTTAATGGCTTTTGATTTAACACCGGATTTATCGGCAAATGCAAATACACATTGGAATCTTGTAAAAAATGGTTCGTTGCGCATAGAAGTCGGATTTGAAGATGCGTTAAGTGAAACGATAAACTGTTTAGTTTACGCAGAATTTGATAACGTCATAGAAATTGATAAACATAGAAATGTAATGGTGGATTTTAGTAGTTAAGTATACTCGACACTTGACTCAACTTAGTTATTACTTAACACTCGAGAAGAATGGACGCGTTTGTTGATTTGCAAGGTTTTCGCGGAGAAGACAAGAAATTTATTCCTAAAGAAGTTGCAGTTGTTTCGTCAGATGGTGACTATTGCGAAGTTTTGCTCATAAAGCCACCAAAGCCTTATTCTACTTTGCCAAAATCAGTGAAAAACGAAGTTTATTATTTGGAAAATTATTTTCATGGTCTAAAATGGAGTACTGGATACATAAATTATGAAGATTTTGAAGACGAACTTAGAAAATTATTGATCCCTTTTAACGGTATTTTTGTTAAAGGCCATGAAAAGCAAAACACTTTAAAATTTTTAAATAAACCGGTAGTTAACATGGAGGGGCTCAGTTGTCCAACCTTTAAAGAACTAAAAAAAGACATGCAAGCAATCAAATGTCTACACCACCACATTGAAAACCCTTCGTGTGCTCTGGAACACGCTTTAATTTTATGCGAATGGTCAAAGAAAAATAGCAGAGATGAATGCGGTAGAAATTCAACAATGTTTGAAGAATATCCCGACCACCAAGAATGTACATCGACTTGTATGTGCTTCTAATCAACTACCATGGCGTATACAAAGACCTTGTGCTGTTATTGCAAACACCGACCCTTCCTATAAACCTGGTGAACATTGGGCAGCGTTTTACATTGATGAATATGGACATGGAGAATACTTTGATTCTTTTGGAAGATCACCCCTAGGATATCAAAAAAATTTTTAGAAAGAAATTGTTGTACTTGGACTTTTAATTGTAAAATTTTACAAGATTTTCATTCTATGTTTTGCGGTCAATATTGTCTTGTATATTTATATTTTAAACTTTGTAACACAAACATGATAGAATTTTTAGAAATATTTGATAATGATTTAATAAAAAATGATGTATGCATTAGTTTATTGTATAATTTGTATTTTAAGAAAACAAATGTAATAGATATTTTGTAACATTTATTGTACATAAATAAATAAAAGCCAGTAAATTCAAATTCAAGTATTTTATTGAAACGCAAATGCTTAATCATATACAAATAAGAATAATGATGTTTCAGGTATTTAATAAAGTTAAACGTATAAAAATAAATAACAGCGAACATACTATTAACAAAATTAAGAAGAAGAATTAAATAACAGTAATAAGATATAAAGATGAAACAACTAAAACTTAATAATAATAATAATAAAATACTTAAATCTAATCAAAGCAGTTATTTACATTTGAAATATTTTAATTGACAATTATTTTTTTTTTTAACAAAAACTTTATACAAATACCTAAGAATAAATTAAAATTTTAAAAATCATTGTAACAATCAAAAGCAAATATAAAATATATATATATCAAGATTACCTATTTACAAAAAAAAAGTATAAAAATAGCAATAAACTAATCAATAAAAATAAAGCAAATCACTACAATGTTATCACCGGTAGCCGTATGGAAGCGTGTCCATACTGTCTTCTAAACGACGCCGTTTTGTATAATTTACCCTAAACACCTTCTTCTCGGGACGTGATAGAACATCGTAAGTGGAGTTTCTACAGATACGCCGATCCGTTTGAACATAAGTAGCCACCGCGTCATTAAGAACCATGCTTTTAAGGGTTTCAAAATTCACGACTAGAGAATTTTTAAAATTTAAAGTTATGCCCTTAACTTTGCATATATATTCATAATTATTTGATTTTGTTGAAAACACTTTAAAAGCATAGTTCTTTGGACCTCCACTGACAAACTCTACAATTTTGCTCCCAGGACCGTAACATTCGATCTCGTCTGTCATGTCTCCTAGGAAATCTCGTGTTACAGGCGCCCATTCTCCGGGTTTCTGAGTAAAGATGATAGAGTCGGTATCAAAGTAGAGGACACGTCTGTCCAATTGTTTCAGGTATTTGTATAACTCCAATCGGGCATTCGCAGTCGTGTATGTAGCTAGAGCAACATTAACAGTTTTTAAAGACACAATACCTTCATCCGGCCTGTCCCAATTCAAAATAATGGTGTCATCATCGATCGCAGTAAGTGCATGGGCCTCCACCGAAGGATCGGTCAATATTTTGAATAAATCATAAGGATCCTGTATGATTGAAGATTGCATTAGATTTTCACGTTGGGCAAATTTGCCCCAAAATGAATTCAAACATAATTTTGCGATATAACGCATACCAGGGTTAACAGAAATATTCGACTTATCTAATGCAATCCCCTCTCGTTCGAGATACTCAGTTACATACCGATCTTTCGTTTCGTCATCGACACACCAAGATGGCCATCCACTACATTCCTGCTTTAACTTTAAAAAGTTATTTACGTAAGATGTGAACAAGCCCCCGGATCTATTCTCTTTACTATATTGTGCAATCTCATACTCCCAAATTTCTAAAATGTCTAGTACCTTGTATCCTTGTGACAGCGCCTCTCGAAGTTCGTCTGCAACGTAAGTACCTGTAAACTTACGTTCATCGTCCGAATGTCGGCAATCGTTATAAGACATTGTTTCTCCACACATCCTACAAAGAATGAACATAAGTTTACCGTGCATCCTACAAGGTAAAACTGGGTGGTACAGGTTTGATGGAGGCAGGATTGTACATTTAATTATGCCCTCGACGGAGTCTAAAGGTAAAAACTTGCAAACATCGTTTCCAACGTGGATTTTAGGATGGCCAACCGGATATTTTCCATACTTGTTGACAAAAGGGTAAAGTGAACATACGTCAAGATACCGGATTACTTCACCTTCTTCTGCCTTGTGGTATAATTTAACGGCGTTGGTACGTCCTCCGAAGAAACTGTCACGAGGATTCAAAGGTTGGTTTTGAATAATAGCGTGGTTGGATGTGAATTCTTGGGCCTGAACATTAGCTTTTATAAAATTACGAAATTCGCACTCCTTCATCTCAACCAAATTGTAACCGAAAGAGCGAATGCGGAAAGATGTAGCTGTGGTTTTCTCACGGCGTACAAACATTGCATCGTGTTTATTACCGCTAAGTTCCGCTGTTTGATCAGGGAAACAGATTTCGCAACCGTGGAAGTAGCAGCCGTGGAATTGGTACACTGTATTTGTATTCACGCAAAACCATCAACTAAGATGCCCTCTTTTAGTCTAACCTCGCGACTGTTACCTGAATGCTGAATTTTGATGTTCAAAGTATGTTCGAGCCAAAGTAGCCATTTAATAGCAATAGTTGATTGTTTATCAGCCATCCGGTATCCATTTGGAGGTATAAGTCCTATAGAATCTTTTGAAGAAACTTACGTCTAAAGACAGCGTTGCATGCTCCAGCAATCGTACAAGATTCTCGAAATGGATCGACGCTGTTCGATGTAGTAAAACGACTCCAGAACTCGATGCAAGCTTTTCTTAAAATTGAGACATCATCGATACAGTACTTTATAATTTCGGTTTGAAAGTTAAAAACAACGTCGCTCTTCACTTGCTCATCGTACCATTTTAAAAATTCTTTACGCGTTAAAACCGGCATTTCGTCATAGCCATAATAGTGCGCAGCAGGCATTGGTCCAATATAATTTTGATTTGCCAAAGTATTAAAAAATGAGGAAAATATCCTTTACTACCTGGAAAATTAAAAGTTTTTGGTAATTTAGATAAGGGCATCGGCATATAATTTATTGAATCAATAAACTTAATGTTTCCGTCACAATTAATTGACATCAACTTGGTCCCCGTTGAAATTATTTTAGGATTCCAAGCGTTTTTATTTTTCAATAGCTCCCTTAAAACAAAAGCCCCATCGTACCCCTTCATATTATGAGCCAATGCCACAATATCTCCTTTTTTTACCTTTTTCTTTAAAGCCGAAACATAATTTAAAAATCCGCCGACAGGGTTTTCCTTAAAAATGTGTTGCCGTTTCCCACAGCTAGTACAGTTATAGTTGATATCATTGATGTTAACACAGAAATTACACACCTGTTCAGCAACACATAAAGAAGGCGTGTGCAAAAACATGTTACCCGCTACGGGAGTATCCTGTCGGCATTCAAAGTCGTAAAATATGAAAACAAAATTTTGATTTAATTTTTTCGAAGAATTTTTAGCCATAAAGCACAGGTGACGAGTAGGTTTATCAGCATCGCAATTTCTACAATAGCTGTACCCACACTTGTGAGGTTTGGACTTGTCTACCCACACACTATTAAGACACGACTTACACCTTCTGAGAATCTTGCACAATTCCTTAGAGTGTTCTGCAAAACAATCGGAGCCTCGAAAATCTCTATTGCATGTATTGCACAATATAGTTTCTTGATCTTTGTTACATGGCGGTGACGTGTGGCAGGCCGGACAAATGTACTTACACTGTTTGTGGCGAATTTTACTGTTTGTACGTGTTCTACACATCTCGCAGAAGTATTTAGTAGAAAATGCAGCACACAGATTGGTGATAACGTTGTAGTGATTATTTTCTAAAATTAAGTTTAAAACTAATTTATTACAGCCGCGTGGCCCCTCGTAGTACACAGATTTGCCTAAAATCAAATTATGTTAGCAAGATTGCTAATGTACTGGTTAAATTAGTTACCTAGACGGTTATTGTAGACAACAATCGTATATGCAGTTAAATGGTCCTGAAATTGCTGAATGTGTTCCCTGGTACCGCCATTGCTAAGATCCACGCCTGCATCTTTACATAGGTTTACTGCACGTTCCGTTGTTTGGTGGTTGTTCTGTAATTGTAGACTATGTATCATGGGATCTTGAGTTTTCCATGCTTTGGCCAGTACCAGGGCTCGCGCCAAACAAAGATTGTCGTCGTTTGGCGCAACAACCATTATTCCCTTTTTCGTCGGCAATATTCTTGGTACGAAACGCCAACCATCCGATCCCTAGCGGCTCCGCCGTAACCAATAGGAAGTGCTACACGGTCAACGTGAAGCCGGAGAGCGTCGGTGGAGAAGAAATTTGCGTTACTTTGCAAAATTTTCTCCAGCGTAGCCATGATGGTCTTGGCGTTTAGTTGATCGCGCCGGCGGAACGATATACCCACCGGTTTTTCTGGGTAGTTATCGTTCCGAAGCACCAGGCCTACGCGATCGGATGGTGCGGCGTCTTTTAAAAGGTGCTCAAGCACTTCGTTAAATGCACTCTAAAAGTTCGCGGTTTAAAATAAAAAAAAATTAAATATCAAACTTACTTCGAGCCAGATCAGCGGATTCGTTGCTAGAGAAACCTCTTTAAATTTGAATATCATGGTTTTACCCATGGTCTTAAATTTTTTAATTTCTTTAACGTTTTCTTGGATTAGGTAAAATACAAGAACTCCCCGTCATTGTACATCTATAAATAATTAGCTAGATAAAGTTAATAGGTGTGATTATAAAACTTACATCATAGTCGCCATTCCGGGATGTTGATGGCGTCAACCCAAATCCGACCGAGTTCTACAATTAATTATGTTAGTTAAACATAAATAAGTAGTAAAAAACTTACATTCAGGTGAGCAGCAGACGTTGACGGTGCTTCTATCTTGGCAGTATCCTTAAAGTAAGAAATAGTTATTCGTGTACAAAAATAATAACATTAAAAAATCTTACCTTCAGCTCGATAACCCTTTCGATAAGGCGTAGAAAGATACCCTCATCCTCTTTATCAATAGTATCTCCATAAATAACCATTCTCTCAACAACATCTTCATAGGCTTCGATTAGCTCCTGATCACTTAGCACTCCACATGCGAATAAATTTAAAATCGTTGACGCAGACATTATTTTTTTGTAACACAATGTACAAGAATGAATAATACTTGTACAAAATTTCCTTTTATACACGTTTGGCACAAGAAAGAATGCAGTTGAACTGCGCTTAATCGATTTATGAAATATACCTTATTGACTGTTGACTTAATTATTAGAAAAATTTTAGTTTCTATTTCTAAGTATTACGAGTATTGATAAGTATTAATTAGATATTTAATTCCAACTTTTTAAATTATGATTCGATTGAAGGATGTGTTAGAGTAATTACTTAATATGTAATTATATTGTCATTTTACATTGTTGCTTGGTTTTCACAAAAATATTTTAGAATTTTTAATTTTGCTTGTATTTAATTTTTAAGATGGTGCTCTATAATATTTTTTACACCGTTATAATGAGTTCTTATAGTACAAAATATTTTATTCGAAAACAGTTTCTTTTTCAAAGTTTCGCTTATGAAGGAATACGTTTTAGTAATTAAATGTATGTAATTATATCATCAATTGCAAATTACACGAAAAATATTTATAACGTCAAACAGCAGTAGTTGTTTCTGTATCTTAAGAGTATTAGTAAGTGCAGTTTTTAATAATCTTTTCTACATATTATTATAGTATTGATTTTTCTGACTTTATTTTTTTTTATGTGGTAAAATATATAATTCCATTTTTTTTTTTTAAACTATAATTCGATTAAAAAATGCATTAGAGTAATTAGTTATGAGTAATTACGCGGTCATTTATGTTATTGCTTATGTTATTGATGGTTTTCGCAAAATAATTTATAACTTTTTGCTTGTATTTAATTTTTTAAGATGGTGCTCTATAACATTTTTTTACACTGTTATAATGAGTTCTTATAGTACAAAATATTTTATTCGAAAACAGTTTCTTTTTCAAAGTATCGCTTATGAAGGAATACGGTTTGATAATTAAATGTATGTAATTATATCATCAATTGAAAATTACGCGAAAAATATTTATAACGTCAAACAGGAGTAGTTGTTTCTGTATCTTAAGAGTATTAGTAAGTACAGTTTTTAATAATCTTTTCTACATATTATTATAGTATTGATTTTTCTGACTTTATTTTTTATGTGGTAAAATATTTAATTCCATTTTTTAAAACTATAATTCGATTAAAAAATGCATTAGAGTAATTAGTTATGAGTGATTACGCGGTCATTTATGTTATTGCTTATGTTATTGACGGTTTTCGCAAAATAATTTATAACTTTTAAAGTCTATGCTTGTTTTTACTTTTTTAAGATGGTGTTACATTATTTTTTACACAGTTATAATGAGTTTTTATAGTTCTTTCAAATGTGATTATCCGAAAACAGTTTCTTTTTCAAACTATGGTTTATGTAGGAATACGTTTTGGTAATAAGTTGTATGTAATTATGTCATCAATTGCTAACTACATGAAAAATATTTATAGCGTCAAACATTTTTTAATAATCTTTTCTAGAAATAGTACTGATTTTTTTTGTTACTTTAATTTTGTATCTGATTTCATTTTTAATTCTAAATTATTCAAACTATATTTATTACTATCGATTGAAGAAGGATGCGTTTGCTTAGGTAATTATATCTAATTACATGGTCATTTACGTTAATGCCTGGCTTTCACAAAATATGTTATTACCAGTAAAATTTCGGCGTGTGTCAGACAATATCCGAGCGTTATTCCTGTATCTTACGAGTATTGGTAAGTACAATTTTTATATAATCTTTTTTCTTTACATACAGTAATGCTTTTTATGCAATTACATATTTAATTTCAACTGTGTAAAACTATATTTACAGCTAATGACAATTTTATTCATATGTTTGATACCCACCGCTAGTACTGATTGCAAATAATTTTTTAGGTATAATTACTGCAATGGAAGTTTTACCCGTTCTAAGTAGTCCTCTCTTTGAATCGGAAAATATCTGTGAAAACTGCAGCGTTAATTTAGAGAACTCAGGTATAACATCCTTTATCCTTACTATCCACGTTAATATATGATTTTCACAGATCTTTTTAAAAGTTGCTGCATAGTGGCTACATCGCAAAGAGATTGGTGTACTCCATCTGCTAGAGGCATATATGAAGATGATTTGCCAAGTTGTCGCGCAAGACCTCCTCAAATAAAGGATCTATCAGGTTTTATGTCAGCTGATAGTGCCGATGATAGCATCATTAGCATTTCCTCGGAAGGTACGTACAAATACTTTTTATTGCTTACAACTTGAACAACTAACTATATTGCAGATGAAAAAGACGACAAAATGGAGGAAGACTTGGAAAAAAACTCTAAAATAGAAGCTATAATTGTACAAAACGAGTGGGAAGAACTTCCTGAAGGCGCATTAGAAATAATGTATTTTATAGAAGAGTTTATAATGAATTAAAAAATAAAGGTTTTTATATGTAGTTTTTATTGTTTTCAAAACTATTTGTATAAAATTTTCTCATTTTTTCTTTTGTTACAAATTACGTTTTTCAACCCTGCTTTCAGTACTTTCATGGCATTTTTTTTTTTCATATATCACTATATTATTTACAATTCACCGTTTTGATTCAACTGTTGCGTAGGCCAGTGGTTACGGTCGCCGCTTTGTAATCAAGAAGCCCGGGTTCAAATCCAGGTACACCCACAGCTTTTTTTAAATAAAAATACTTCTCGCTCGAATCATGAGACTTCATGACGCATAAAAAATTACCAGTTACGCGATGACGCACGACGCAATCAAAATTACCAATTATGCGATGATGTAACAATGTGAGAGAGAAAAAAAATTTGTGAGAGAGAAAAAAATGTGTGAGAGAGAAAAAAATGTGTGAGAGAGAAAAAAAATGTGTGAGAGAGAAAAAATGTGTGAGAGAGAAAAAATTTGTGAGAGAGAAAAAAAATGTGTGAGAGAGAAAAAAATGTGTGAGAGAGAAAAAAACCCTTCACGTACGTTCGCGACGAGGTCGTGTGACGTCAAAAGTGGAGGGGATGCTGGTCTCTTTCTACTACTTATCTATTGCTTAAACTATATTTAATAGAAAACATTGTGGTACAAGAGTGTCCATTGAAAATGCATTTGGTTGGTTGAAAGGAAAATTCCGCCAGTTAACTTGTTTAGACTTTCACTCGGTTGACAAAAGTACAAAATTTATTTTGGCATGTTGCGTGTTGCATAATTTATGTATTGATAACAATGATATCCTTAATTTGGAAGACATGAACCTTCAAAATGATGAAGACATAAATGAAAACGTAGAAAATACCAGAGAAACACATCTTCGATTATTAGGAGAACTGAAACGTGATGAGTTATCAAATAATTTTGATGTATAATAAAGTATTTATGTGATAAAATTCAATGCATACCTTTAATACAAAATTTTTGTTCGTGATATTCATTAATTACAAAATGCTCCATACAGATTTTAACTAAAGATGAAATTTAAAAGTAATTTACCATAGTTGTATTAGTATTAGTTATTTTATGTATTATATATCTAGTTACATAGCATAATATTACATATTTACTTATGTATTGCATCAATAAGATCCTGTACTAATATATTTATTTTTTCTCGCTTCCTCTTTCTGTTTAGTGATTTCTAAAAGTGTTTCTTTCAAAATAAATACTAGTGATTTTTGTATCCTCTTTTTTTGTCGTTTGTACCTGTTTTTTGTACTACTACATTAACACCTCGTAAAATTTCGGGTTCTATACTATCATTTATGCTAGCTATTTTACTAATTTCTTGTTCATATTCAATAGTGTGTCTTATATTTCCTGTTTTGTTGTTATCGTCAGTTGCCTTTTTTTGCGCTTCATCACCGTTTTGTATCTATTCTCTACTTGTTGAGCAGTTCTGGTGACTTTAAATACTTTTTGTAGGTCATCACTAATCTGTAACCATAACAATTTTATGTTTTTCAATTTTTTCATTGACCCTACAAAGTTTAGATATTTCTCGTACTTTCAAGCAATAAACGACTTTCTTCAACAGACCATTCGATACTTATAGCCGACCCTATAAATGATATTTAATAAAAATATTTAAATAAATCTATACATACATACTTTGAGAACTACTACTATTTGTAGTTGAAGACTCTAATGATGAGGGATTAGACATTTCAAAATCTGAAGAATTATTATCTGTCACTTCAGCAGAGTCATATGCAATCGTGCACCTCAAATAAAAGTAAAACAAACTACTTTAACTTTACATCTTATATCTCGCTAATACAACTTCTTACTCATTTCCATCTAGACCATTAATTCAATGTAAGTCTTCATTTAATACCAAGCATTCGTTACTAATTAATTCCTTTATGTATCTTACAGCATAGTCGTCTTCGTCTAAAAAATAATAATTTACATTTTCAACCAATTATGAAAAAATTATACTAACGTTTTAATCTGTACCTAGTACTCGTCGCATCTATTTCACTATCAGACTCTACTTGCATTTCATTGATAATAAAAGTGACGGAAGATACGTAATTGTTACTGCACATTTTAAGAAAGTTTATAACCTAGTAAAACACAAGGTTATGTAAGGGTTATGTACACAAACCGCGTTTTCTGGTTATGTATGATCTATACCCGTTTACATTTGTTTTCCACTGCTCTGAGTGAGTACTACAATTTTTATACACCGCGAGAGAGCGACGGGCGAATTCGTCTATTGCAAGTGCGCACCGAAATTCGCTCAGTGGAAAACGCTAAGAAATTTGAGTATGTGTGAACCTCATGTCAGCAATAAATTAATTTTTATATAGCGTGTCTGGTGGTGTCAGTGCATTTAGTTCGTGTATTTTTCTTGATGCATTTCCATAGTACAGTAGAACAGAAGCAAAACTATGTTTAATAGGCTGCCAACGTTTTAGTTACTAAAGTTTGTTCAATAGGTGAGTGTGACGATATTCCCTACGTTATCAAATTTAAAACGAAAAAGAGAAAAAACTAAATAGTTATTCACATACTAAGATAAGAACATCTTCCGGGTTTGGACCGTGTCAATATTGTAACCAAAGTTGCCAACGTTTCGACCACTTTCGTAAGGGGCTTCATCAGGGCGTGAGAGATATCGAAGAACTCAAACAAGCAACCGAAATCTAACTAAACACTTCTGAAAAGTTAGGTAGTCAATTTGTGAACCAAGCCAGATTCTAAATTCAAAAAAGGTAAGAAAGAAAACGATAAACTTGAAAAAGCAAACGAAAATTTAAGATATTCATAGAGTTATTAATCGTCGTGTACATCCACGTACTCGATTACCTAAGGACATTTCTACTCCCGAATCCAATCCGAAATTACCCGTTTTACCCTACATTCACAAGGTTACAGATCAAATAGAGAAACTTCTTCGTAAGAATGGTATCAAACGTATTTTCAACTCGACAGGCAAAATCTCTCAGATTCTTTCTTCTCCCAAGGACAAATTTTTTACACTTTCATCTCAAGGTGTATACCATATAAGTCATTTTCTTCAAAAAAAAAATTGATAAGTTGAAAGGATACACTAACGAACCCCGTCCTTTTTACATTCGTCATTATAAATAAGCGACAAGAATATTGTAAGTATTGGTAAAAGACTTTTTAAAACATATTTCAATATATATATTGTGTATAAGTTAATAAGTAACGACTTGGAAGTTTGGTCTATGATTAATCTATTTTTTTTTGGCATATGAAACACTGTCCATTCAGCCTACACTTTTACACTACTACAAGGAACACTGCAGACTTTACAGTTTGTTTATATCAAAATGTTGTTACTTTTGCAGAATTGAACTATTGCCTTAAAAATATCTAACCGATTACAATTTAAAAACGTTGTAATATTTATCGGTAAAGGATCAGATAGCTATTAACGTTTGAATAAAGGTGTTGTTGTTGTTATTTGTGCATTCGAAAAATGTGATTGGGATCTCCGACAGAAGGGCCATTACAGATATATGCCGATTTTATGCAGATGCGACGGAAAACTACCATGATTTAATTTTAATCTGGTTATAGTGCAGCTAAAGAACCTGGAAACTCTTTCCTCAGATAGAGGATAAGACGGATGGACTTTTGTAGAATGAGTAGTACCTAGATTGTTACTAAATCTTGATTATTACAAGCCCTAGTTATGTTTTTTGTACTTATGCCATAAAAAAATCTGTATATGGTATTGTAATATTTTTTTATTCGTTGATTTTGAACACGTCAACCTTTTCATTTTCTGAAATTCCAACATGAGCTTTATACCCATAGTATTTTTATGAGCGAGCTGTGCTACATAGCTTATTGTAACCTTTATTATATCATTTTTTGAATGGGTTGTTTTTGATATCCTTTAAAACACTTTTAGTCCGAATAGATAATTATCTGCTTAAAATTTTTAATGCAAGACCATTTTAGAGCGCTGTATGTAGCCATTGCTTCTGCTGAAAAGATAGATGCGTATGATGGAATGATGTAGATTTCTGAGTATTCAATATTGTTAACATGAAACGCCGCTCCTACTTTTAGGTTTTGTTTAGATCCATCTATAAATATATGGATAGCATTAGGAAAAACCTAGCTTGTAATTCTTTGATTCAAGATTACATAACATTGTTTTCATCGGGAAGGAAACATAGTTTAGACTAACACCTAAGTATCAGGTAATTATCTTAAGTATAAATATTCTGCTTGTGAATATATTCGTGAAAATGCTTGGTATCTAGATATGTGTCCACAAGATGTGGTAAATTTTTAATTCGCCAATACTTAATGGTTAGCGTTAACATTGACAATCGATGTAATGTTAGTAAACAGCACCTTTGAAGGGAGGTTAGCTTAAGAATAAATTTTTTTGCTAATTGTTGTCTGTGGAGATTAAGCGGCAGTTCCTGTGCTTCGGGTAATACAGCAACTGAAGGAGAAGATTTCATCGCACCTAAACAAATTTTTATGGCTCTATATTGGCAGCTATCTACTTTTTTAAGTAAATATGTACAGGCTGAACCATAAAATAGTGAACCGTAATCAATAATAATATAAGCAGTGCAGAAAAGTGGACTCGTATTAGTTTGACTAACTGCATTAAGGATATTCATTGCTTGATCACATCGTGACTTGAGGTGTGTAATGTGATCTTTCCGTAAAAGTTTCCTGTCTAATATGATTACCAAGTATTTGTGCGAGTTGACAATCTTTATATTATGATGTCCTAAGTTAACATTTTTTATGTTAGGAATTTGGTGTCTGGAAAAAGCATAACCGCTGATTTTGCTGCGGATAATTCAAAGTGATGTTTAGTGCAGTATATGTCTAACGTATTTATGATGTTATTTAAAGAAATTAACGATTCATTATATGATTTGGAAGTGGAGTACAAGCATACGTCTTCAGCGTATTGAAGGCATTTGGCGTTAATCGTTTTAAACGTTTGTACCATACTAGCTGTGTAAATATTAAAAAGGAATGGACTTAGAACCAAACCTTGCGGGGAGTCCTTGTCATATGTTTCTTCTACCAAATAGTTTATTATTATTTTTTAAATAAATAACACGCTTGTTAAACATTTCAGCAATGTTATAAGCTATATTCTGTGGAACATTAAACTCAACTAGCTTGTGTTTGTAATTATTTTCGGAAAAACAAACTTGAATATCGTTGTAATATCCGTGTAAGAATAAGTAAATTCTTACACGAATTTTAGTAATGTTAGTTTTTTTCAAAGTTGGTATCTCTGCATCGTAAGTTGACATTACATGAAAAAGAAATCAAAATTATTGGAACTTAACAATTGAAATTCAAATTTTGATGCCAAGATAAAATAAAAACGTCCTATTAATTCAAAGTTATTTACTTATAAAGGTATAAAGAGATAGTTTTGTATGAGATTTTAGGTTAACGCATAAACTTCAATATGTCAAAGTGTAAGTGCTGCCAATTCAATAAAATATAAAAGTTTCCCAATGTTGTTCTAAAATTAAAATTATACGAAAAATATTAAATATTGTATCGAAATAGAGAAAATAATAAAAGCACACGTCATAGAATACGTTTCAATCACTCGACCGCTTTATAAACTCGCCGCTGCGCGGCTCGTATATGAAACACGGTCTCGTCATTGAAGCGCGTTCATTATGTAACTTGTGTTTTAATATACTTTTATCAACTCAGAATCCGCTTCGCCTAGTTGTTTTCTAAATCTAAATTGAGTGTTAGAAAGTAAACAATGTTTTTCAAGATGACATTCTAATCTTTGTTTTATTATATATTCAATTAAACTAAACGGAGCCGCTAGCTCTTTAGTCGGGGTGTTACTTAAAAAAGTGGAAGTTTCAACTTGATTTACGACCGTTTTAAAAATATCGGCTCTCAAAGTCCGTCTATGTCCTAGGAGGTAGACGTGACTTTGAGGGCCGATATTTTTAAAACGAAAAGTGGCAGGCTGCTGGAGTTTTCACCAGTCGATATAGTCATCTTTTCTCTATCCCAAAAGTTTCCTAGCTAGTGTCGTTTCCGAGTTACGATTTTTTTTGTGAGACCCTGTATATCCGATAACTTCCGACACCCACCGCGACGCCATCTTTAGTGGTATCGACTAACCGAAATCAAAATTATACTCCCAGTTTAGCCTAGAAATAAATTTTCGTGAAATTCGGTTGGATAAAAAAGATCCAAGTCACGTCCACCTGCACTTCCGACGTGCGTCGCGACGCTATCTCTTACGTAATAACAGATGCGCACACGCCAAAGTGTAGGCTACAAAGCAATCTATAAAAAAAATAGTTTCAACCTCGTAGATATAGTATGAAGGACTTCTGTTTTTCAGCAGAATAGTTTCCAGAAATTATCATGCAGTAGTGCATGGGACCTTCGTGGATACTTTCTGGTAACTATTCTGCTGCGGTTGTGGGGAAGACAGATGCTTCTCCTACGTTGTTTTATCCTTCTTTACAGCATGCATTTTTATACTATGCTCTTTTTCTGTTGTTTCTTCGCCAGCTTTTTATTTCGGGCTATGGCCATTCTTTCTAAAATAGAAAAAATATTTTAAAAAAAATTAATTATGCAAAGTGAATTTTTAGTTTTACAAGAGTAGTAACTCGGCACTTAGACCACTTTTCTTACTGTAACATAGATACGTTATAGTTTCAGATGCACAAGTTATTTGTTGAATTTACATACCTCAAGCCTTATGGACAAAATAAAAGTAAAAAAAAACTAGATAAAAAACAATAATTTTTTGTTTATGTCGCCAAGGGCTTTGGCCATAGCCCTCGTAATTGCACGGCCCCTTGACGACTTTTTTGGGGACGGCTAGTGCGCCTACCTCGCTTTTTTGTCGTTTTTTTCCGTGCATCGTTTTTGCATGGATTTTTTGTTGCTGTTTTTTTTCAAGCTCTTTCCTTCGCGCGTTAGCGCATCGTTCTAAAATAGAAAAAATATTTTTAAATAAACTGAATTATTCAAAATTGAATTTTTAGTTTTAAAGAGTAGTAACTCGGCACTTGAGATTAAATTGACCTAATTAATTTAATCGGATCAATTAATCAAATAAAATTAATCGATGTAATTTCGCGAATTTTTATATAGGTGTATCAGTTTGTATAATCTATTCATTAATCTTTTTTAATTAAATCGTAGAAATACATATTGATTTTAATCTAGCAAAAAATAATGAATTATCTTCGCTATATTAACCAATATCTATTTATACGATTTAATTTAAAACGATTAATCAATCGATTATGTAAACTGGTACACATAAAACAATAAACAATGCTATGCTGGTCGAGTGTACAATTGTATACTTTTTTAAGCTGCCAGCTCGAATCGAATATGATACGAACACATACAAATTTTAATAATAAATATGCTATTACTAATTCTTGTGACCTTGTACAAAAAATTATTAACATACCTTTTCCTTCATCGTCAATTTTAGTTTCTTTTGATGTAGTTAATCTTTTTCCGTCAATACCTCCAGATGAATGTACTAATCTTATACGTAATCTTCTTTTTTCTAACAACTCTCTATATAGATATCACATTTTAGATGTTTGTTCATTAGTAGATTTAGTCTTTAAACAAAATTATTTTAAATTTGACAATAAATATTATTCACAAGTATCAGGCTTAGCGATGGGATCAAATATTTCACCTTTCGCAGCTGAAATTTTTATGAACACTTAGAAAATACAATTTTTCAAACTCTTCTGTATTAAATAAAATTTCTTTTTGGTATACGTTGATGATTGCTTAGTTCTTTTTAATGGTACCATTGACGAATTAAATAATTTTAGTAATTTTATTAATTCTATCCATCCAAAAATAAAATTTACTTTAGATATTGAACCGAACAACTCTTTATCTTATTTAGATTTAAAAATTTCACGATTTAACAATAAATTTAATTTTGATATTTTTCGCAAATCTTCTCATACAGATTGCGTAATTCCATTTAATTCGTGCCATCCATTTTCTCATAAAACTGCTGCTTTTCGTTCGTACTTTCATAGACTATTTTCTATACCTTTGTCACCTTCTAATTTTGTTAAGGAACACAAAATTATAAATCAAATTGGTTTAAATAATGGTTATCCTATTCAATTAATTAATAGTATTTTTCACAGAGTTCGTATAAAACATTTATTCAAAAATTTGATCAATTTTTCTACTAATAATGAAATGGTTTTTAGATCTCTTCCATACTTTGGTCACTGTTTTCAATTTCTGCAAAAACTTTTTAAAAAACATAATATCACCATTTCATTTTCGACACATAACACACTTAAATTATTTTTAGTTAATAGTAAAGATCAAACACCAATTTTACATAAATCTGGAGTGTATCAATTTACTTGTTCTTTTCGCAATTCTTCATATATTGGTCAAACAGGTAGAAAATTCAAAACGAGACTAAATGAACATTTATACAATATGGCCCAGGAGGAACCTGCAATATTTCGGAATATTAAAGTAGGGACTATTTCAAGACAAAAATACTTAGAAAAAATATTTTTATTTTCAACAGTTTCAGAGATAGTGCGCATGCGCCAGTTCCCGTGATGCACCACACTAGTAAACCTGTCTGTCAGTTTTTAACTACGGCGCGTGGAATTAGGACGTGTGTAGGTTCAGTGCAACGTACAATTACAATGCCAGCAGTATTTACACATACTGAATACGCGGATATTGTGTTTATTTACGGCTACTGTAATGGAAGTGCCTTCGCTGCTATTGCCGAACATCGTCACAGATTTCCTAATCGACGCATTCCTACTAAAGATGTGTTTGTACAGACTTTCAACAGTTTTCGTGAGCGCGGTATGGTACCCAGTGCTAATATCGTATCAGAGCGCGCAAATTGTCAACCTGCCAATGAAGAGGTAAACATTCTAGAAGCAGTAGAAGGTAGTCCTACTACGAGTACGCGTCGAATTAGCGTACGTCTTAACGTACCACAAACGAGAGTACAGAGAACACTTCATCGTTATGGCTTACATTCCTATCACCTGCAGCGTGTTCAACATTTGTACCAGGGAGATGCTGCGGTGCGACTTGCATTTTGTCAATGGATCCACGAACATCGCCGATTGATTCCAAAGATACTATTCACCGATGAAGCAACATTTACTCGTGACGGTATCACTAACACGCACAACAATCATGTCTGGTCTGACGAAAACCCTCATGCAACTGTTGAATCCCATTTTTAACATCGGTTTTCAGTTAACGTGTGGAGCGGTGTTATCGATAACGTCTTCATTGGTCCTGTTATCTTTCACGAGCGTCTGACAGGCGCACGATACCGACACTTTCTGGAACTTGAACTACCAGGTCTTTTGGAGGACGTTCCGTTGGCGACCCGACACCGAATGTACTATCAACATGACGGAGCGCCACCGCATACTGCTCGTGTAGTGACGCAATACCTTGACGAGATTTTTCCTGGTCGATGGATCGGTCGTGGTGGTCCAATTCTTTGGCCTCCACGATCTCCAGATTTGACACCAATACACTATTCGTTATGGGGATGGTTTAAATCAGATGTTTATCGACACAAGCCGCTTACTCGAGACGATTTGATTGCTTGCATTTTTATTGCCGCTACGCGCATCAGAGAACGACAAGATTCACTCCGTAACATTACCCGTAATTTAAGGGAACGGGTGGTCAAGTACAGGGCGGAATTTTCGAGCACTTGATGCGCAGACCGTAAGGTAAATCATGTGCGTGCCACATAACTCAATTGTAAAACGGTTGAAAATAAAAAATTGTTTACGAGTGTGGTGCATGACGGGAACTGTCGCTTACGCACTATCTCTGAAACGATTGAAAATAAAAATATTTTTTCTAAGTATTTTTGTCTTGAAATAGTCCCTACTTTAATATTCCGAAATATTGCAGGTTCCTCCTGGGCCACCCGGTATTTAATAAATAGATATTTAAATACAAATATTTATAACACTAACTCTGCTTTTGCCAACCATATTTTATGTTCAAGACATTCATTTTCTTCAGATTTAAATATCAAAATTTTACATATATGTAATAAAGGATCTCTTCTTAATTCATTAGAGACTCTTGAAATTAATAGAATTTCTAACAATAATTCTATAAATTGTCTAAATGAAATGTTAAATTTAAATCCCTCAATTCTTCTCAGTTCAAAATTATAGTTTTATTCTTTTTCTTTTTATTCTTTTCATTTTTCTATTCTTTTGATATTTTTCTATTTTCTTTATTCAAATTAATTTTTTAAATATAGTCGACTGTATTAAATTGTCAAATACGTTTGATTGACATTAATTTATAATTTGTTGACTATTTTATTCGGTTAGTAGTCTTTCTTTATATTTCACTGTTTTAATCTTAGTTTTTAGTTATATATACTGACGATGCTAATTATAATTAGCGAAACGTGTATATTTTCCTAAAATAAAATATTAAAATATTAAAAATACTGTGGAGAAGACTTCAAGAATAAAATATTATTTCAACCTCAAAATATTTATACACTAGCTTTTGTAAGCTGCGCTTAAAATCAATAACTATTGAGTGTTTGATTATGTGTAAACTAATCGTACTTATATTTCTAACATAATACTGAAAATTTAGAAGACACGATCTACTGAATAAATATTATATTTGGCCTTCAGCTTCTTTTCTTTGAAAAACTTTCTCAAATATCTCTCACTGTATAAAGGTAGACCTTCGATTACAAATAGATCCTTTTTATAAACTGGCAGCATATTTTGTCAATAAGGATTCAACATTGGTCATTGATTTTGTGTTGTCCAATTAAAACTTCACATAAAACACGTCTAAGATATCAAAATACTACGAAAAAAGTATAAAAAATTGCTTAAAGCTCATGAAAACAATGTAACAGCTGGTTTTGTTTGCCCCACACCATTTCTTTTATATTTTTGTAAACTCTCAATTTTGTAAATATGAATGAAAATAAACGGATAATAAAAAAACAACAGCTTCTTTAAAGTAACAAAGTCGGCTTAAAGAAGGCTCTTGAGAAGCTGTCAATGAAGCAGTTGTGAAGTGGTTCTTAAGTAACTGAGATATTTTATATTGGTACTTAAGCTCTAAGAAGTTCCTTAAGTGGATAATTAGCTACTTAAGCCAATTATGACTTCCTAACACCCATTGAGTAGCCTAAAGTTCCACAACAAATTAGCATTTTGCTCACTGGGAAGTAACCGAAGAGTAGATTGTTTTTTTTTATTCTAATCTTCAGACACAATTACTATATAAACTAATTTATTAATTGTACAGTGTATTTAAATAAATTAATATGTTACAATAAATCATAAATTGAGCCAAAATAATATATATGAAAAGTTAATATTAGCATAAGTAATAACATAGAAAGTATAATAGATAGTATACCATAATGTGGTACAGATGGTTGATAGAGAAGTGTAGTTAGTCGAACCACATTTGTCTAATAGGCTAATGTAGTGCACAGAGCTCCAATCATTTTGTACCAGACTTGAGTTGCCATGCGTAGCAAATAGTTGTCTTAAAACAGAAATTGTTACATTCGAAGAAGTTGATGGCACATGTCGAACTTCTAACCATTTAGAAAATGAATCTATAACTATTAAAAAAATTTCTTTGGTTGCATTGGCAAACCGAACATTTTTTTTAAATCTCGGAATCCTGGATGTGTAGTATGTAGCATTAATAAGGCTTGACTTCTGGCGGCTTCGGCGATGACAACTCTACTTCCCCAAAGTAAACAGTTCTTGTAGGTAGATAATTCATTACGTTTAGGGTAATACACTGTAAATTCTTTAGATAAAGAAGTAGGCCAACCTTTTAATGTGTATTCGTAGACTCTTGATAAGATTGGATCTCTAGATGACACTGTTCTCGAACTAGTTCAGTCATTAAAACATTAGAAACTATTTTTTCCTTATTATCTACACACTTGGTTAGTGCATGTAACCGACTAAGAGCATCTGCATGAGATATATCCTTGCCTCGTTTGTGGACCAGTTTGTAATTGTAATTAGACAGAAAAAGTGACCACCAAACCAATCTAGGTGATACTAGGTATGGCTTAGGTATATTTTCCTTTAGAATTCCCAAATGGGGTTTATGGTTCGTGTAAAGATAATTATGAAATTTTCTAACGCTTAAAATTATTGCAAGTCCTTCTTTATCTAACTGTCAATAATGTCTTTCAGTTTCATTAAACGTTTTTGAATGATACGCCGCTGAAGCTTCTGTCCCATCTGCCCGTAAATGACTAAGAACGGTTCCAGCTACGTAAGGTGACGCATCGCACGACAAAATTAAAGGTTCATTGTTACTGTAATGCACAAGTAAAGACTCTGATGTCAAAAGTTCCTTAACTTTATTAAACGCATTATTTCGTGAGTCCCCCATCTCCATATTGTATCATTTTCAAGTAAACGATGGAGATGTTCAGCTATTATTGCTTTGTTTTTTAGGAAAGCATGGTAGAAATTAAGTAATCCTAAAAATACCTGTAGCTCACGTTTATTTCCAAGATGTAGTGCAGACTTGATTGCTTGTACTTTTTCTGGATCCGGTCGCACGCCACTGGCATTTATAAGGTAACCAAGGAAGCTGATTTACTCGGTAAAAAAACACACACTTGTCTTTATGTAGTTTAAGACCGGCTACAGAAAATCGTGATAATACACTTTGTAAACGTGGTGAACTTAGTTCGTTAACTGTAGAACCGTAAATTAAAATGTCGTCGTAATAGGGGCACACACCCGGTATATCACCAAGAGTATTGTTTACAACTTGTTGAAAAATCTGCGGCTTCACCGTCAGGCCGAACTGTAAACGGTTTACTTTGAAACACCCTTTATGCGTAATCATAGTTTGTAGTTTAGCAGATTCAAAATCGACTGATAGTTGCTGAATAGCTTGAGCCATATCGAGCTTTGCAAAATAGTTAGCATTTTGTAAGTTCCCGAGTATTTCATTCACCGACGGCACTGTGTATGGTAACAACGCTTTATTTAATGTACATTTGTAGTCAGCACAAATTCGCACTTCACCTGTAGATTTTACGACACAAACTATTGGTGTAGTCCTACGAGAGTACTGTACAGGTTCCAAAATACCTTGTTCGCATAATCTTTTGAGTTCGGCTTCCACTTTTCAGTCTTACCGTAGCATAAAAAATTCCAGCGGTTTTAATAGCATTTTTCTGAAAATCCTTTAGCAGCGTCTTGCATCCTTGTAGTTTTGGTCCATTTTCTGGCCGCAAACGCTCAAATGTAGTGTATGAAATAATTGAATTGCTCGCCCCGGAATCTATCTACATGGAACATTTTCTCCCATTGATTCAATTAAGTACGGTTTGTCAGCATTGTTGGTATGACACTCGAAAATGTGTTCTTCTAGTTCCGCGCGATCAACAGTATTTGTAGAATTGTTAGAATCCGGTGTAGAATCGCAGGTATTATCTCGAATTTGATTCGCGGCACCGGCACGTTACAGAAAATGCAAGTAGAGTTTATGTATTTCCACGTGTTTGCGCGATTTGAAGAATCGCCACAACGATAGCACTGTTTTTCTTTACCTTCTCTAACGGTACTTGTAGAGGTTTTTGATCTATATGCAGCACGTCCTGTTAAAGCGCCTTTACCTTTGTATTTTGTAACAACTTTATGAATAGAGCCGTTGTTCTCATTCGATGTAGTAGGACTTCTTAACTCGACAACGTTTTTGGATGCCATTTCTGCCGCAATCGCGTGAGACAATGTTGGTTTTAAAGTTAATTCCGATTGAGACAGCAAAAATTTTTGTAATGCGTTATCTCGCACACCGCATACCATCCTGTCCCGTAGCATGCTGTCTAGCTGATCTGCAAAATTGCACGTCTCTTTTATCTTATCTCTTTTATTATCGTCGTTGTCAGGTTCTTTGAATGTTGCCCATCTTGATGAAAAAATGTCTAAGGTGTTCTTAGTTAATTGTCGACCTTTCATGTCTTTATAAGTTCCAAGCTGCTTTGTCTTATTTTTCATGTAATCAGAAATTATGTCATCAAACATATGCTAATTGACCCCTGCTGAATTATTCCTTGACCCTGATCCCCTGAATTTTTCCAGTGATGTATTATTCCCCGTCGCAGAAATTTGAAGTTGGACACATAAATAAGCTAAGCATGGTGTCTCTGGACTACATCCTGCCTCCAGCATATTTGTCCTTGTCATAGATGTCCAAAACTTCATTAAGATGATTTATGTCCATTTCAATGGCTGAAGATATCTCAATAAGCCCTCCCTATGGAATATCAGTAAGTGAACTGATTGTATCACCTGATATCTTAATAGTTGTCAAGTTCACATAAGCAGCTTGGTCTATCATGGGAATTAAGGTAACATCTTTTCTATTGGAAACAACCAAACTAAAGTTCTTAATTAGCACAGATGTAGTAATTTTAGAGACATCTAAAAGGTGGTGAATTCCTCTCCAGATTTCTTTTATGAGATCTCCAGCTATTCAAGATAAGAAAAACTTTGGAGGACAGTGAACATTGCTGAATCAATGCACTGCCAGGGTTTTTTAATATCGAATTCTCGTAAGGGTGCAGTAGCCATCGTGTAACTTTTTATCGCGCAAATAACGTGTACGTAATAAAATAAAGGCTTTTACTTTATCTTCTTGTAGAAAGTTTTAATCCTCGTCGCCAGTATTATATTCTGATTTGAAAGCATTATATTCTAAACACATTCACAACTTTACAAGCATTGTTTACAGTACGTAAAAATATGAGGCATAATTCCGACATGACGTTAGCTAGGGGACAGTGGGTAGGTTTGGGTCGTTTTGCGTTGAATGACTATTACACCGTTCTCTCTACTTGGTATAATCTGAAATTTGAGGACACTACTGTTTGAAGTATTTAATAGATGTCTACCTATTCAAAACCATAGATTTCTATTCTCAAATATTAAAAAAAAAAGAAAATTTTCGGGCAAACGTCCCAAACCTCTTGATAGGCAGTTGGAATGGGACACGTGGCAGGGGCAATGGGACAGGTGGTTAGAAATGCAATAGAAAATAAAAATGGCGTTATCGATGTAAACCAATGTATTACGTAGGTATAACAAATGTTGAAGTCAACGTACATTCTTAAACAAATCAAAATTGATTTCAAAATAAAAAATGGACGAAGTCCATTGTGTTCCCCCAAAACATTGTGGGGATGGTAGCTTCAAGACAACGTCATTTTTTGGAAATGTACTGCTATCTTCTTCGGTAGGAAATACAAACTTTGATGAAGTTCCCTTTCTTCTAAGAAAGCTAACTTCAATCTCATCTCTTGTTAGGGTATTGGCTCTACCAGCGTAGTGAACAACCTGTTTCTTACCTAGAAACTTACATAAAACAAAATCTCCAACTGTGATATTATTGATGTCAAAATCAAAGTCATCCTCTTGGTCGAAATTTAAATTTTCATCGGCAGAGGAATCACGCAAAATTGACATACTCTCATTTGAACTATCTGAATCTTCTGTAAACGTGTCTTTTTTTCGGTTATTGTTATCGAGGATAATATTACTAGAATATATACACTAGGGGGGTGTGGCATGGGAACTTTGTAAAAGTCCAGTCAATTGGTATTGGTCCTTCCAGCATAATTTGCAAATCTTGTGTAGTCACGGCATTTAGAAAGGGTGGTGGCGTTACTTCGCTGGTCGACCAGTGAATTAGGTCGACGTAGTCGTTTGCTTCGAAGTTTATTTGTGGGATATTGAACTTTCTAGTCCCAACGTTTCCCACTGTCTCATTTGATTTTTCGTGCTTTTATTACTCTGCGAATGCCAAGGGTTCTTATATGTGTTCTTTCATCATTCAGCATCGCGAGCAGAATGTTTTCTGGAGATGCGAAATAAGCATTCCGAGAAATCACTTAGTCTACAACGTCGCGGTAAACTTGATCCAGGTATCTAGATGAATGAATGAAGTGGTAAAGATTTTGATCTCCATCCTTAATTGAATGATAGACTTTGATGCGGAACCAAGATGGCACATACACTCTGATAACGAATTCTACTAGGATACGTAAGCTGTCTGATGGTTCCGTGGTGGAAACATACAGTCTTAATATCCTGTTAGCTATTGTCAACCAGCGGGACATGTTTAGGGGACATGGATTGCGTTTAGCAAGATCTGAAGGACATATGCCTGAGCTAACGGCGAGAGCAATATCCCTCAGATACTTCTGGTCCTTACTCAAAGTGGATGTATCATGAGATGGCAAGGTGCAGTTAACAGGCTCAAAACTCTGCTTTTAAAGCTCTTGCATGGTTCCATGCCTCTCTCTACTAATTTTGTTCTTATTAATCACTAAAGATGTATCCGATTCAGAGACTAGGCCTACGTCATGCAAAACGCTAGAGGCTATGGCACCCGTGGCTTGAAGCGATACCCCAAATCTTTGGCTTACTAATGCGGTATTTGTAAGTTTCTTTCGCATTTGCGAAGAGGATGAAGTCGACGGTCCGGGATTGTAGTCGTAGTCATCAGGTTCAGCTTCCTTATCCTCATCAATTGCCTCATCATCTTCTAAGAACGTTGATGGTGACAAGGGCTCATCGTCATCACCATCAGGCTGCGACGAGCAGGACGCAGTAGATTTAGAACCACGAAGGAATTGTTTTGCGTTCCTTCCGGCACGTGCTTGAAGCTTTTTGGTTTCTCGCAAATCGAGCGATCCAATGCATATTAAGCGTTTTGTTCTTTGATCAGCAAGAAATGTCTGTTCCTTAACGGGGACCTTGGATTCCTTCGGGCAATTGCACTCTGTAAACGTGGAGCACTTACAAGATGCTATAACAAAAAGAAAGCGTGATTCTTCTTTAAACTTCTCCACCCTTGCTTTAGTTATTATGCTTTTCTCTATTCTTTTATAAACTGCCTTGATATCAATATATTTCTTGTGATATGCATGAATCATATCAAGGACACGTTTCTTTGAAACTGTCGGAATGGAAGCATCAGAATACAGCATTTGCAGCTTTACACAAACTTGTTCTGCGATGGAAGAAAATGCGGGTTCCTTGTTACCAGTTGTTTCAGATCCAAGGCGCCATCTTTCGTAAATGCAGCATTTAATAATATCCTCGTATGTTGGAAGCATCCTTCCAAAATCTGTCGGTGATCCGAAAATTGGGCAGTCTAATGCTCCTCGCTTTCAAACTTTTGAAGATTTTGCCATGTTTTGTTTATGCTCACTGCGAGCTCAGTTCACGACCTGTAACAAAAAAAATTCCATCTAAACTTAAATAATAAGCTTAATCATTATTATTGGTAAATAATAAAAATAATAATTTGGAAAATCTGCTGCTAAAATAATTATATTTATATCTAAAGATATAATGAGAAAACAGTGTATTTGTCGATTTTTGGGTAATTTCAGGCTTCTTGCCAGAACAGAAGATATTGTTCATGGGACGTCAAATTTTCCACAGTAATTAACCATACATAGATGCAACTTTTGCACACTACCGCAAAATGCTGACACTTAAAAAATTGAAAAAAAAAATAAGTTTTGGCGATTTTTCTAAAATTTTGAAATTTCACGCCCCTTGCCAGAGCAGAAGACGTTATCTTAGGGTGGTGTAATTTTGCACATAAATTACTTATATATAGAGGCAACTTTTCCGCACTACCCCAAAAGCATTATCAAAAATTAGTTTTTTTCGATCCCCCCTAATATATACACCTTTTTTTGCATTGTTCAATCTTCTGCAACTCTTGCTTGCTTTTTTTGTTGTTGTGGAGCTTTTCTATCTCTTCCTTCTCCGGCGTATCAGTTAATATTCGGGTTTTTCCACGCTTTCGGCATTGTTTAAATTTACGAGGAGGAGTCTTCGAATAAGGCACGATATGTTCTGGTGTTAACACCCGCTAAAGAAAAAGAACAATGGTCTGATGAAGTTTTGAAAGTCGTGTACCTACATTTACTCACCTCTGAACAACTTGAGGTCGAAGTGCTTGGTAAATTTATTTGGCAAAACTGAGAATCATTTGAAGTGCAACTCATAGTGCCATTCTCTTTATCTACAGATGTAGTGGTATTTTCTTGTTCATTTTCATTAAGCGGACGATCTGTTACATATGCCATCAAAAAATCGTCTTTTGAAAATACACTGGGATTATAGGGCCACATGCCTGTTTTCTGAAACCCTTTTATAATATTGTCTTTTGTACAAGCACTGCTAAATGCAGATGCACCAAGTTCAGCTATATTATATACCGTTAGAGTCTTTCTTGGGTTAGCAACCATCCAGTTATCACAAGCTTGATTGTATCTAGCCTTCAATGGTCCATAAACGGAAACATCTAGTGGTTGAAGGCGGTCGCTGCAATGAGGGGGAAAAGTTATAAGCAATACTCCATTATCTTTGGCTGCCTGTATCACATTGACGTTGACATGGCTATCGTGATTGTCTAAAAAAAGTACCACATGTTCATCTCGATTGCATCTCACATGTTTAATAAAATGTCTAAGAGCCAATAAAAAATTGTCTGACGTCATCCATCCACTTTTGTGTGACAAACCGAGACTCCCAGGTGGCGCACCGTGAATCATGAAACCTTTAAAATCCACCCTAGAAAAGACGAAAGCTGATGGAACTGTGTTCCCCGTAGCATTAACAAAACAACATAGGGTAATCAGCTGGCCACGCTCTGCTAAAGTCACTTGTCCAATTTGTTTAGTACCCTTTTCGCCAATGATTTTAGGAGGTTTGTGCACTGTTGTTAAGGCCGTTTCATCACAGTTCCATATCAAATCAGCCCTAAACGTATGACGATGGTATAATGTCTTGACGTTAAAAAAATAGTCTCCTACGTTCTTCTCGTTGAAACTAGTAGAGCGGCTTAGGCTAGTACCTTCAGGAGCACGAATAGAAAGGGTGGGATTTCTGCCCATAAAACCGAATAACCATTCCTTTCCAGCTTCTTTGTTTTCTTCCCACTTACAAGGTAATTCAAGTTTCAATGCGACAGCATACTGATAAGCAAGTTTCATCAGTTGTTTTGTGCTGAGACCATAATGCATTTTGGATTCCTGTTGCTTGCTGAACACTTAACAGCGACATTGGGATTGTACTTATCTTCAGCAATATTGTTTCATGGTTTTGACGTACTTACATGACGTGTTATTGATGATTTTGGGATGTTAAACGCATTTGCAACACATCTAATGGAACTACTCTTCCTAACTTCTTCGATTGCATTTTTCAGTTGATCTTCAGTTACTCGTTCTCTGTTGGTTTTACGCACCCAAATTCTACCCATTATGGAAACTGCAAAACAAAATTATTTGTTTAAAGTAGGCCTTATATATAGAGTTATACTCGTCCCATGAAAGTATTTGTCGATATTAATCCCTCATTATTCTTTATTTAATAGGAACATGTGGGACAGAACGTGGTGGAACGGCTATCAAATTAACGAGAAATTACAACAGAATTCTAATAAAACGGAAGTAACTATCTTACCCTGTGACGACTCAATTATTTTACGAACGTAATGAAATTATAATTTGATTTCCATTAATAAGGATGTCATTCGCATTATTTTTAAGCCACACAGGCCATTTTATGCAGTTGACAGCTTAATGATTTCGTCGTAAAATGACAGTCACAAGAAAAGATCAACAGAGGGCGTCAAAACCGGAATCTAATTTTAATTCGTATACAGGGTATTCCGTTAGAAAAATTTTGCACGTAACAACTTTTAAAAGATGCAATTGTTTTAGAACAAAATTGTGGTTGTAGTACATATAAACTTATATATAAACTTTTCGAAACCATCACACACACAAAAGTTGAATATACAACTAACACCACGTGTCACTGTTTGGTATAATTATAATGCCGCGATCATTGATCGAATTACATTTACGCCAATCCGTGTGAATGTAATGGTTACTGCTGGAAAATTGTATCCGAAATGCTTTCGAAGTATTGGGAGCTGTTGGTAAACGTAAAAGTGATTGGGAAGAGAAAGCACGAGATAGGTGTAATGTGTAACACTTTTATTGTACATATTCTTTATTGCTCTGTTAATTACATTTAACAACTGCGACTGCAGCTAGCTTGTCAATCAGAATTCGGATGTCATATGAGCGCGTTTTTCGTGCTTACTTGGTTTTCTTACAATTCTGCTCGATTTTCTTAAACCTATTTCTGATCTGTTTTCATTAACCGACACTTTTTCTTTTGTATCGCTACCTTTATGATTGGGAGAAGGGTCATGCATGAACACACTATTTTTATGAATGTTTTCTTTAAACAGCTGCTTAAATGCATCATTTTTATCTGTATTGTTAAACTCATCAATTTTTAATTTTGTTGAAAATCTTCTACACTGCGTTTGGAAATGATTGACGGGCGTTTAAATTTGGTGCTCATCAGATAATTTTATAAAATTGGTACTAAATATTAACACTCCATAGGCGCGTAAAATATTTTAGTAATAGTTAAATTTATTATAAAGTGATTAGGATATAAATTTATTTTGTCACTTAATTTATAAAACACAGAACACAATTTCAAATACTTATAAACAAGTTTCAATAGAAGTTAAGTTACAGTGTAATTAACAAATGTACACAATTAATTTTACATCTGTTCAAAATGTCCATCTAAATTTAAACGCAGGTTCACTCTTTTTTTAATATTGTTAAAAACACTTCAGGTGTCCACTGAGGTTAAATCAGGAGATCGTGAAGGCCATCTGTTTTCACTCATCAATCGGTCACTGAAGAACCGTCGTAAATAATTTAATGTTATTCTAGCAATGTGAGCGGTGGCCTCATCTAGTTGCAAATAACAATGCTGTAACTCACCGTCATGTAATTCATTATTAAACGGATCCAAACGTAATTCTCTATAAGTGTTTCATTAAAATGATTTTACGTCGTGACATTGCCAACCACTCTCCAATCTTCTGCGGACGAAGAGATGTTTCTACAAAATATGAAGGTTTTCTGTTGACCATATTCTGTTATACTGAGAATTCTCATATCCACTAAGACGAAACCATGCTTCATCGCTAAAGAAAGTTACGTCTAACATGTCGTCATTGTTTAAGACTTCGTTAAACCATTGGCAATATTGTATTCCACAAGTAAGCCGCAATAATAAAGCTGTTGTGTTATTCGGTAAAAACCATTTCCAATAATCTAAAAAGGTATGTTATACTCTTGAGAAGAATAGGGACAGAATCCCCTCCACTTTTTACTTTCCCTGACGTCATTACTGACCTCGGAAGGAACGTGAACGAGTTACTTTTGTGAAAGTTTTTTTTTCTCTCACAATGAAATTTACTGAATCATTGCCAAAACGTAACTTATATTTAATAAAAACCACAAAAAGAAAACTAACAATATATGTCTTCTATAAAATCAAAAACTTCCATGAACCCTTCGGGAAGATCTGGCCATTGCGCACTTTTATCATCTTGAATACTGTTTTCATTTATTTCTTTCGAGTTTATAACCTTTTCCGGAAGTTGTTCTATATTTGCTTTTACAGGGTACATCAAGTCGAACGGTTCGCAAAGTTCTTGCTTTGGTTCTTTAGAATATGTTGAACTTACTCGTTCGTCTGTAAGTTAACAATTTAAAAGTGCAACTATCAATAATTTATACCTTCAGATGAAATGCTTATAATGCTGACGACGTCATCATCATCGGAGATAAATCCTTCCAATTCCTTTATAGATGGAGGTCCTGCTCGACAAAGCCGAAGGTCGTCTGTGTATAAGCCACGGGATGTTGGCGTACAAAAAGGATGCTCGCTTTCACTGTTACCTATTAAAAGGCTATTAAGCGTATACTCACACCAAATCTTTTGTGATATGCCTGTTACGCAAAATTCGCTTAGCTGAAAATAGATTATTTTACTGTAGTATAAAATAAGTAGTTTATTTGCTTAGTGGCTATAATTTTCAAAATGTTATTAAATACGTCAAATTCTGATATAGAACTTGCCACACATTTATATCAAACCAATAGTCCATAGTTGCTTTAAAAATAAAAGAAGATATAATACTTACACTAGTCAAGTCAGTTTCAAAATTTTCATCTTCAAACAGATCCCCTTCCAGTAACGGTAGAGACAAATCTTCACAATTCATGGTAACTTAAATATGCGTATATAAATTTTCAATAAATGATTATATAGCGCTTGACTAAGGTAAATAAAATGACTAAGAAAAATTTACATACGTACAAAATTGTTAGTAGGAATTAAATCTATAAGCAACTGTAAAAATAATTCAACAATTTACATACGTACAAAATTACATAAGAAAACCTGCTATAAATGGCGAATACACCCACTTTCGGTTTCTTAGTCAGACCCATCTTTTGATAGAACCTAGGGAATATAAAAAGCCAGCTCCAAACCACAACACACACAGACTTAGACATAGACATAACGCTTCCGTTCGTTTTGATGTATTTTACAGGCGCACTCGAAGTCGTAAAATACGAATACAAAGTTAGCGTTCATTTTCTTTTTATTTACGGGTTTCTTCGTCATAAAACAGTGATGGCGGATGGGTTTGTCAATCTTGCAGCTCGCGCAATGTTTGTATCCACATATATGAGGTTTCCGTTTGTCAATCCAAAAACTTGAAAAGCATGTCTGACATCTTTTTAACTTAATTTTGTGTTCTTCGTAACAATCTTGCCCTCGGAAATCTCGATGGCATGAAGTGCAGACTACCGTTTCTTCGACCATGTTACACGGTGGAGACGAATGGCACGCCGGGCAGATATATGTATACAGTTTTTATGCGCCCTCTTATTGTTTGTGCGGGCACGACACAAGTCGCAATAATACATTGTAGAGAATGCCGAACACACATTGGTTATTACATTATAATGATTGTTCTCTAAAATTAAGTTTAAAACTGTCCTATCGCTCGAACGTGGCCCTTCATCATACACAGAAGTACCCAGTCTGTTATTGTAAACTACAACAGTATAATCTAACAAGTGATCCTGAAACTGTTGAATATGTTCACGGTTGCCACCGTTGTTGAGGTTCACTTCAGCGGCTCGGCACAGGTCTTCGGCTCGTTTTTTTGTTTGAAGGTTACACGCTAACTGGAGGCTGCATAACAAGGGGTCCTTAACTTTCCACGCAACTGCTAGCACTAGAGCACGAGCGAGGCATAAAGTGTCGTCGATTTCAACGACAAGAATTCCCCTTTTACGCCGACAAAATTGTTCATAGGAAACGCCCGTCATACGATCCCTAGATGCGCCAAACCCTACAGGAAGAGGGACTCGATCCATATTTAAGCGAAGAGTGTCACTTGAGAAGAAATTTGCATTGTAGAATCTTTTCCAGAGTTGCCATCACAACTTTAGCATTCAACTGATCAACGCGATGAAAAGATATCCCAATAGGCTCTCCGGATAATTGTCGTTATGAAGTGACATTCCAACTCGATCAGACGGAACCGCATTCCTCAACAGATGTCCGAGTATTTCATTAATGGCATTCTAAAATTACATCATTTGACAAACTATGCATAAGGAATGTTGCTTTGCCACTAGCGTTAAATTTATTAACTTCTTTCACACCCTCCGCGATTATGTTAACCCTTAAGTAGTATGGCTCGGATTTCAAACACTTACGGTATATGGCAGGGTCAAAAATTACCCCAACTTTCTTACCTCGTAAAATTTTTGTTATAACTTATTTAACCCTCAACCTGGCATGTCCAACTTTAGTAGCATTAACCGGCACAATGAGTCTAAGAGACTCCATATAAATTACACATTTAAAATAGACATTTATTCTAAAAATAGTATAAAACAGGCAAATGAAATGTAATTCTAAACTACTTTACAAAAATGTGGAATAAAATGAGTATAAAAATAAGTAACAAAGGTTAACTTAAAAGTTATTTCTGTAGCAGTCTTCACATATTTTTTTCGCATGGCTTAAACAAATGGCGTTCCTACAAACACTACATGCATATGCTGTCTTTCTTCTTAATTTCGGAGGACATAAGTTGCAATATTTCCTTACAGTGAGCTTCTCTAATGCATTTTCTGTAGGAGGCTGTTCAAATGGAACTTGCAGCATGTCACAAATTCGAAGTCTTATTGATACAGGAATATGCGACTTCAGAAGCCTCTCTTTCAAAAATGGCTCTATCAAAGAATGCATTCCGCAGGGATTGCCACTTTGTTTTTTTTTCAGCGTACCGACATATGTCAGATTTATTTTACGTAGTTCTTCAACTAGTGGAATAGATGAAAACCAGTTGTCAGCAGTCACATTTCTATTCGTACCGTGAATGGGCTTCGTAAGTCTGATGACCGACTGACATGGAATGGGAAGCTTTTGCTCTTGTTCGCTAAAAGTTCTGCCATCGCTATTTTTCCCAGTGTAAATGTATGCATTTAGTAGATATGCAGTTCTAGCATCTGTCAGTGCCATAATTTTTATACCGTACTTTGCTGGCTTTTTTGGCATATACATGCGAAATTTACACCTACCTCAGAATGGCACTAACATTTCGTCAACACAAGCGTATTCACCTATAGTGTAATATTTTTGACAATTACAAATAAATTTTTCAAAAATATTTGAAATAGGAGCTGCAGTATCGATTGCTCTTCTTGCTGTTCTAGTTGTCGCATCATCAAACCTCAAACAAGATAAAATTATTTCAAACCTGGTTCTGTTCATAGTAGAACGGAAAATATCTCTTCCTGACCCATCGGTCGAATAGAAACTGTCCAATGATTCCTTTGAACTTTTGAAAACCTCAGTATAAAAAAGCAACCCAAGAAATGCGTAAAATTCAGTCAAACTTATTTCTTGAAGATTGGAATTGTTGCTATCTTTTCTCCTATTTCTTTTTTTTTCTAGGTGAATGTTTGTCCATTTTAGAATTTCGTTTATTATATCTTCACTAAACAATAACTTCCAAATTTCTATTGGAGAAGGGTTAGTTCCAAGCTTCTTTGCAGGCGGTTTTAGGCCTGGCATTGTTTTAATCAAGTTATGTTGACGAGTTCTGGAGTTTTGAGGAGGCTCTAGTTAGACCTGAAAAATTATTGATATATATATAATAATTCTATATTCGTACAACTTAGTTTTTGGCGTAGAACCTTTCTCTCGTCCAAAATAATAAGAGATGCTTTGTTGTTTTTTAGAAAATACCAAATCATCTGAATCAGAAAAACACATTCCGACTCCGAATCGTGATCACTTTCAATATAACATTCATTTTCCTCATCATCATTATCAATTTTGAAGTCCGAATCGTCGCTAAGGGTTAAATTTTCTGCAATTTCTTTCAATTCTGCTTCTGTTAGTGGTTGGTATAAATTTTTAGAGGAACTACTGGTCATTTTTGTAAACAAAATCTAGTTAACGTAGATAATATTGTCGGCAAAAATTGTTACGTTACACGGCATAAGGAGTCCCACTGACTCCGCGCAAGTTTGGCATGTGTTTACACCAACACGTTTGCGTACTCGTACCCGATGCTCTCGTTTGAAGGTACTTAGGTGGGGAGGCCTTCAACTGAAAAAAATATTTAAAATATTCAGGCTTAAGCATTGCGGGGAGTCCAGGAGACTCCTCATGCCAGGTTAAGGGTTAACTAAAAACAATATATGTACACTTTAGCCCTTTTGAGAGATAAAAAAACATATGTGTTTAAAATTAATTTAATTGATAAAAATAACAAAGAAAAAAAATCTAGAAAATTAAGAGTAACTCATAAAATCAGCAATAACTTGTTAACTAATTTTTTTTCTAACTCAATGTCTCGATCTCGCTTTAGGGGTAATTGGGCTTAAGTATTCTATAAAAAATATTAATATAAACATAACAGAAAAAAAACTGTCACTAACGTTTGTTACCTTACGCTTCTTCACAATTTTGGCATGTAGCAGTTGTCCTGCTGTTAATTTTGCAGATGTAGCAACTACAACTACTACACGAAAAGCTTTTTTTTTTCTGGGAATATGGGCAGATGAAACATCTTCCCCTTTTAACTCCACGTACTCCCCTAGGTTCAGGAGGTTGATGTTCTCTGACAGGTTCTGTTATATTAGCCATCCTACAAATGACAGTACGTAGTTCTCTAGGTATGGATTTTTCATAAAATCCATTGTCAATTATATCTTGAACAATCGCATTAAGTTCATCCTGTGTCAAAATGTCTCTGTTTCCGCTTACACAGCTATTTTAAAACTTATACACTATCTACACTTTTTGTTACACTCACAGTATGACAGGGTCAAAACTGACCCTAAGTTGCCAAAAGCGCTGCAAAAACACAACTGAAAAAAAATCAAATTCTGTACTTAAGTAGATGCCTACTTAACTAGAGAATATACGAAAGCGCGGTTAATGCCACCTATATTTAAGTAGTGTAATCACAAATTGAAATTCCGTAGGGTCAAAACTGACCCCGCCATACTACTTGAGGGTTAAAGTATTTGTACGGATTCGTCTTGTAACTTCCTTAATTTTTAGATTTAATTTTTTTAAATATTTATTCTTTCTTACCGACGCGTAACCGTCGAACTATAATAAATTAAATAATAGAAGTGGAATTTAGTCTTCACGACTTAGCTGATCTGCGTGAATCACTATCCTGTCGCAGAGGTCTTCGTAGACAGTCGCGAGTCTTCATCTTTATACACACCACAACAGTACAGGTGTAAAATTGCTGAAGCTTCCATGACGTGATAGTAACAACAATTTAAATAGCAAATTGTAGCTTGTTCAAGAACACGACTTTTTATACACTCAAAAGTTTTCCTTGACGTCATCAGTAAAATAGAAACTTGAGCGCTTTTAGGTTTACTTTTAATTACATTACTTAAAATTTTAGAAGTGAAAATTATTACTCAACGAATAACATTTTTGTTATATTTAATGCGGAAATTAGTATTAACGAAAATAATTCTCATTGAACGAATTAGAACTTCTTTTGGTAATTTGTAAAATAATAATTTTTTGAATTATTATTAAATACTCAACATTTTAGAAATGAAAACTATTATTTAACGATAGCCATTCATTAACCAAATCATATATTTTTTTTTGCGTTTCGGCGTCATTGGCCATTAACGCTGTTATCTAGGTAATTAAGTTCTTGTTATTAAAGTCGTTAACAAGTATTAATTTTTGCTATGTATTTTGGTTATATTTATATTTCTTTCAATAGGTTTGTTTTCTTTAGGTATCTTAGTGTTCTTTGTATGTTTTTATTTCTATTGTTTAAAGCCTCTTCTATGACGTTAGAAATGTTTGTTGTTTTCCTTTGGTTGTTACAGTGTAGTAGAATGTGTTCTACAGTAAGTTTGAGTTTACAGGTTTCACATCTTCGTGGGCGTTCGCCGCGTAGTAGATATGATTTTGTTATTCTCGTGTGTCCTATTCTAAGCCTATTGATTACAACTTCTTCTTTTCTACTCAGTGTGTTTGTTGGTTTCCAGTATTCCATGTTTTTTAATGTTACATAATTGTGTTCCTACATCTGTCCATTCGTCTTTCCATTTTGTTGTAATTTTATGTTTTATATGTTTATAAGCATCTTCCAGTCTCAAATAAGGACAGTCGATGTCTTTATTAAAAGCTGTAGCTATCGGAGCATGTAACAAAACGTTCGTTTGTTTTGTAGCTACAGTATTGTAATGCCTGGTGTATAGCGTACAATTCAGCAGTATATACAGTTGCCGAGGGCTGTAGAGACCAATTGTGACTTACTTGTTCCTCTATAAATGCACTTCCTACGCCGTTTGCGGTTTTTGAGCCGTCTGTATATAGGATTAAATGATTAGAATAGTTTTCTATTAGTCTTAAAAATGTATATTTTTATACCGCTTTATTAGTGTCTTTTTTTTAAGGTTCGTTGACATTTAGAATTATATTAGGCCGATGTTGTTTCCATGGTGGGGTTTCTGAAAATTTTAGAAGGTAGCAATTTAACTCTGTTTTAATATCTAATTTTTCACATATTTCTTTCCACCTTACTCCCACAGGTCTGACTCTAGTCAGATGTGCTAGAATAATAGAATTTTGTTCTTCATTTGTAATTACATTTTGTAGTGGGTGGTTTTTTGTTGATATGATTTTAGTCATGTATTTTAGAATTAATTTATTGTATACGTAATGTAAAGGAGGAAATCCAGAAATGCAACAAAGTGATTGCTTAGGGCTAGTTCTGAAAGCGCCTATGCATATTCTTAAACCTTGGAAGTTGTTACATGCCAAAGTTAAAACAAAGTCACTGCCTGAAATGAGGTAACATAAACGATGTTGTGCCGCTTGCTCAGTGGAGACGGGGTGGGTTATATTTTAAAATTCCGTGATAACTTGGAAACGAGATTGACATAAAATCGAAATAAAAAGGTAAAAACTCAAAATCGGTTAGGGCGCCAATCAAGGACACGATGATTGTAGCTTCCGGACCCCTGATAATCCAAAAGCTCATCTGGTTGGTTACAACCCCCGAACTTACCTCGAGTTGTAACTGGCTAAATTCTGAAATGCACTTAAAAATTTACGTACGCGACAGCTGAATGAATAAAAGCTCTTTACAGTTTAACAATTTAACATTTATTGACTGAATAATATTAAAAATAAATTTAAAAAAATGAATATCCAACAAATTTGAATCAAAATAATAAATGAAATAATCATAAGCGAGACAAAGGTTCACAAACTGAATACAAAATTAATATATATAAAAAAAAATAATAGTAGCGTTAACTCGTTTTTCAATACAACACAATAAAAAAAAATAAAATTCAAGGCCTTGACCGCATACTTAATCCGCAAATAACAAACAAAAATACTAAAATACAAAAGTCATAAAATATGCGTCCGAAACTTTGCTTCGAACTAAACGTTCAAACAAATTATAGTTTACATATCGTTACATTATCTTTTATGCATGAATAAGATTTACTTTTACATACACACAAAACAAAATTAATTAATTAAATCGAACTTCACGCAAACACCATCAAGTGTTTCTTGAAATAATTAAAGTTAACCGTAATTCAATCGGCTCAAATCAAAGCTTTTAAATCATATCGATCGCGGTTCACTTCACGGTAATAACAAATTCGGTATTCTTAATTGCGACCAAAGATTGATCTCCAAAAACAAAATTTTACCCCTTTTAACACCTCGTATTCCCACTTAATTCAATGAACTTGCGCCGTAAAATCTTTGTAAAAGATGCAACACTAAACAACGTAAATTAACAAAGATGAAAAATATAATGGCCACGTGCATCTTGTCAAGTAGACCTTCGAAAGAAAGAAAATTTTCCCACAGAAAACGCTCACTCCGCTAAATTATCAGGTGGTTCCAATCGCGCTCGTAAAAGAACTCAACATAAACAAAGTAAAGATATCACGAAAAATTGATCAAATTACATTCCGAAAAGGAAGTCGTAAATTATATAAAGTTGTTTTTCTAATGAGATAACCAGAAGTACAAACACTAAATCAAAATCAAAACCACGGAACTTTATGCATTCAAAAAAAAAAAAAATACCAGTAATAATTGTGAAATAACTTGAAATACAAATAAACTTTTATCAAACGTAATAAAATACCGAGCGAAACGTTTTCGATGCTAACATCGAACTAATCAATCGAAAAAAAAACAGAAAACAGAAAATTCAGCCAGATGAATCTAATTACGGGGTCTGACATAAAAGATTCACTGCTAAAATCCAACGCAGGTTACAAAGTGAATATTTTCAATTGCTTTAATGACTTTGTTGTTCCAGAGTACACAACTAGTCCGTAGATAATTTTGGACAATGTGAGGTTTCTGTATATGGAAAACAAAGTGTAAGTGTCTCCACCCCAGGTTAAATGGGCTATACACCGTAAGTTGTTGAGTAATGGTTTGCATTTATGAACTACATTGGCAATGTGTTCTTTCCATGATAGCTTAGAATCAAGGGTGACTCCTAGAAATTTGATACTGTTCTTAAAAACCATTGGACTGTTATTAATTGTTAATTGGGGGTTTTCACATACTGTTCTCAATTTACAAAAATGGAGTGCTTGAGTTTTAGTTTCAGAGATTTTAAACCCGAATTTTTCAGCAGTTTTTATTAGACAATTTATTTGATTTTGGAGAACGCTTACTATATCTGTTTCTGGTGCCCCCGAAGCATAAATGACCAAGTCGTCAACAAACATGCATTTACCTATTTCTGGATTTATGCTGTTTAATAGGTTGTCTGCTGCAACTGCAAATAAAGTCACACTTAAAGTTGAGCCTTGCGGTATACCGTTTTCGAGAGTATGAGTTTTTGAGTAAGTATCGTTTATTTTTACTTTAAAGTATCTGTGCTTTATAAAATTTGTTATAAATATTGGAAGATTTCCTTTGAACTTTAATACATCCAAACTTTTTAATATTAGGTATCTTTACGTGAGGTCGTACGCTTTTTCTAAATCAAAAAATATTGCAATAGTATGGTGTCTTTCAGCAAATGAATTTAAAATTTCCGATTCAAGAAGAACTAGGTTGTCTGTAGTACATCTATTCGGTCGGAAACCCATTTGCCGCTGGTTTAGTAGTGATCGGAGTACAAATACTCATCTGCAATTCTCCAAAGGAATTTAGGTGCAATAGATGCGCTACAAATTGTTAAATCTATGGCACTAAATGTTCTGGATCGAACATTAAGGTAGGTGCCGTTTCCATTATTCAGTATAATTAATTTGTAGTCTTCCATTAACGATTCTAATATTTTCCCTCGTGCGTCGTTTTTGTCAGACCCCCATATAGTATTATGGGCGTTGAAATCTCCCATAAGTATAAATGGAGATGGCAGTTGTTTAATTAAATTTGCAATATCTTTATACGTCCAAGCAAAGTCGGGCAAGTAAATGTTGCAAACTGAGATTCGTAGAGGATGTTCTAGTGTAATTGCGACGACTTGGAGAAACGTGTATATATTTATTACAGTAAAAGGAAGTTCTTCTTTAATAAATATTGCTAATCCTCCATATGCGTGTCTGACAGACGTTACATCGTGTCGGATGATATGATAACCGTTGATGTTAAATTCTTCTCCTGGTTTGAAATGCGTTTCTTGTAGAGAAATGCAGAACGGGTTTTCTTCGTTTATTATGTGCCGCAGTTCTGGGAGTTTGCTTCGGCAGCCATTACAATTTCATTGTAAAAATTTAGCCATTTTAAATTGAATAACTTAAAACTAATATATAAATATTGACAAACGTGTATAAATACGACAAACAGACGAATACAAATAACATGTAAGTAAATAAATGCTCTAGACGTACACGTATAAATAACAAATAAGTGTATAAATAGAACTCTCATAAATAGAATAAAAAGGATAAAAATATCACAGAAATATCACAGATTTTTCTCTAACGAGAATATCACAGTCACATATCGTCACCGCTCAAAGACGGTTTTTGCTTAGTGACCTTCCGTGGTTTGCCTCTTGGCCAACCCTTTTTTGGTTTATTGGAAGTTTCACTTGCATCTGACCCCTCGTCTAACGGAGAGGGAGTCAGATCTGATTGTTTGCGTTTATCGGCAGTCGCCAACTGCAGATCGACTGACGCCTGAAGAAATGGCGTGTGAACTAGACGAAAAGCTAGCTCTAGTATTTGGTGGAGGCATGGACGTTTTTGAAATAAACACGTCTTTTAACATAGTCACTAAAGTAGACACTAGTTCTTGTACTAGTTCAGTAACATCGACTTGTGGTTTCTTTTCGACCATTTTTGCACATGAAATCCCTTGCTGTGTTGGAAGGATTACTTTTTTCGGGATTCAAGGTAGGACAGCTTTTCTTTTACTGTTACCTCTTATATGGCCGTTTCCTGTTTGTATACACGGCAGTTCCTTGAAATGGCTTTGTGTTGCCCTTTACAATTTACACATTCCGTTGGTTCTTTACACGGTTCCCCTTCGTGTAATTCTTTGCCGCAGACGCACAATTGCGTATTGCTACACCGTTGTGCGGTGTGGCCGAACTTTTGGCAACGGAAACATCGCATGGGTGCTGGGACGTATACCCTAATTGGCACTGAAAGGTACCCTACCTCAATTTTCGAGGGAAGGTTTGGGATGTTAAATGTCAGTACGTGATTAGGCGTATCTTGAAGTTTACCTTCTACCCTTTTCTTTATACGTCTGACTTCAATAATTCCTTGGCTTTTAAGCTCTAAACATATTTCTTCTGCTGTACACATTAAAATGTCCTTGCAGTGGATTACTCCTTTACAATAATTTAACGTACTGTGAGGGGTAACCTCTATCTTCGCCTCTCCTAGTCTTTCGGTACGTAGAAGTCTGTTAGCTTGCGCTGCGCTTACAGTTTCTATTAATAAACCGTCTTTTATTTTTCTTATATTTTTGGCATCGCCAATCAAACCATATATCTGTCTTTGTATGAAAAACGGACTTTCTTTACTGAAGTCACCATTGACTTTCTTCGCGACCAGAAACCGGGGTGTTACCGCCTTTTCCTGGTTCGTTCGTTCTAGGTTTTAGAAGGACCTTCACCCGGACTTGAGGGAGCGGGTGCCCCTAGGGATTCCAAACGATTAACATTCATTTTATTCCCACGAGTTGGAACGGACTATACGTCGAGTGCGGCAGTGCGCCCTTACCACACCAAGGCTATTTACTAGAAAGGGTCGCCAGGTACTTTCAAGACAACCGTTCGCGACTTCGTAACGTGAAGCCATTCATCCATCGGCACGGCACGTATAACACCTTGGATTAACGTTTTTTTTACAGAGGTTTACTCCTCTGCGGGCCGGGCGATAAAGCCAAGCCCCCCATCAGAGCAGAGACATGACCTAACTCTGACGGTGTGTGCAAGGAGAAGAAAAGTTTCTTCTCCAGATCCATCGGGTAACACGGGTTTGGCGATCCCCGTAGTGCCTATATGAAAATAAACAGCTCCTGTGGGATTTTTGATTCAGGGTTTACTCCCCTAGATCCGTCGCCTTTTGCAAAAGCAGGGTCACCTCTTGCAGGATGTAGCCGAAGCTACGGGCGAACGGTCTTGGACACTGAGAGGCTAAAACGGGTGTCGCCGTTGGCTGCACACCCTTGTATTACGCATCAAGTGTCCCTGGCCCCTATTATTATATTTAATGCGAAAATTAGTGTTAACGAAAATAATTCGTATTAAGAATGAATTAGAATTTTATTTAGTAAAACTTAATATTTTTCTTAGTCATTTTAGTTACCTTAGTCAAACGCTATATAATCATTTTTTGAAAATTTAGATACGCATATTTAAGTTACCATGAATTGTGAAGATTTGTCTCTACCGTTGCTGGAAGGGGATCTGTTTAAATATGAAAATTTTGAAACTTACTTTATTGGTTTAAGTATTACATCTTCTTTTATTTTTGAAGTAACTATGGCCTATTGGTTTGATATAAATGTGTGCCAAGTCCTATAGCACAATTTGACGTATTTAATATTTTGAAAATTGTAGCCACTAGGTAAATAAACTACTTCATTTATCTACTAGAGTAAAATAATCTATTTTCAGCTAAGCAAATTTTGCGTAACAGGCATATCACAAAATATTTGGTGTGAGTATACGCTGAATAGCCTTACAAAATGTGTGATGTAACGTGAAGCCATTCATCCATCGGCACGGCACGTATAACACCTTGGATTAACGTTTTTTTTACAGAGGTTTACTCCTCTGCGGGCCGGGCGATAAAGCCAAGCCCCCCATCAGAGCAGAGACATGACCTAACTCTGACGGTGTGTGCAAGGAGAAGAAAAGTTTCTTCTCCAGATCCATCGGGTAACACGGGTTTGGCGATCCCCGTAGTGCCTATATGAAAATAAACAGCTCCTGTGGGATTTTTGATTCAGGGTTTACTCCCCTAGATCCGTCGCCTTTTGCAAAAGCAGGGTCACCTCTTGCAGGATGTAGCCGAAGCTACGGGCGAACGGTCTTGGACACTGAGAGGCTAAAACGGGTGTCGCCGTTGGCTGCACACCCTTGTATTACGCATCAAGTGTCCCTGGCCCCTATTATTATATTTAATGCGAAAATTAGTGTTAACGAAAATAATTCGTATTAAGAATGAATTAGAATTTTATTTAGTAAAACTTAATATTTTTCTTAGTCATTTTAGTTACCTTAGTCAAACGCTATATAATCATTTTTTGAAAATTTAGATACGCATATTTAAGTTACCATGAATTGTGAAGATTTGTCTCTACCGTTGCTGGAAGGGGATCTGTTTAAATATGAAAATTTTGAAACTTACTTTATTGGTTTAAGTATTACATCTTCTTTTATTTTTGAAGTAACTATGGCCTATTGGTTTGATATAAATGTGTGCCAAGTCCTATAGCACAATTTGACGTATTTAATATTTTGAAAATTGTAGCCACTAGGTAAATAAACTACTTCATTTATCTACTAGAGTAAAATAATCTATTTTCAGCTAAGCAAATTTTGCGTAACAGGCATATCACAAAATATTTGGTGTGAGTATACGCTGAATAGCCTTACAAAATGTGTGATTTCCAGAAATGAAGGTATTGCCATCATCTTTTAAATACTGCTTTATTAGAAGATTGTTTTTTTTTTAAATAGGTAACAGTCAAAGCGAGAATCCTTTTTATACGCCAATATCCCGTGGCTTATACACAGACGACCTTCAGCTTTGTCGAGCAGGGCCTCCATCTATAAAGGAATTGGAAGGATTTATCTCCGATGATGATGACGTCGTCAGCATTATAAGCATTTCATCTGAAAGTATAAATTATTGATAATTATATATTTTCCCGTACTTTTAAATCGTTAACTTACAGACGAACGAGTAATTTCAACATATTCTAAAGAACTAAAGCAAGAAGCTTCCAAACCGTTCGACTTGTACCCCGTAGAAGAAAAAATAAAATAACTTCCGGAAAGGGTTACAAATTCTAAAGAAATAAATGAAAACAGTATTGAAATAATGGCCAGATCTTTCCAAAGGGTTCATGGGAGTTTTTGATTTTATAGAGGACATACATTGTCAGTTTTCTTTTTGTTGTTTTTATTAAAAATAAAAGTTATGTTTTGGTAATAATTTTTTTTTGAATGTTTAACATGTAACATGTGACGACTTATTAAAAAACAACAGGTTTAGATAAATATATAAGTAATCGAGTAGATTTACATTTCTCTAAACGTTAATCCGCCATTTTAGTACTAATTTTTCTTAAAAAAATCTTATTTTTGGTTAATCTATATATATATATATATATATATATATATATATATATATATATATATATATATATATATATATATATATATATATATATATATATATATATATATATATATATATATATATATATATATATATATATATATATCCGTCTATCAACGTGGCGTCCAGCCACTACAAAATCATCATCAATTTGGCGTCCATGGTAAATTGGCGTCCGTATATGGACGCCACTTTGGATTCCCTTATAAAAGTGTTGCGGTAGACCCCTACTACCTACAGACAAAGATTTGGAGGGACGCCAAAAAACGTAAACGTGTCAGAAAATTGAATAATTTAGTTCAAAAAATTTTCACTACGAGCGCTACTGTCACCATACATAATTGTATATTGTACGAATATATTTTTTTAAATACCTTTCCGTATCAATATGGCGACCTCGATGTGGCAACGTAGCAGGATGCCATGTTGATATAAAAATGAATATGTATAATTAAATATTACGTTATAGACGCCAGGGCCAGATTAATAATTAGGTCATATGCATTATTCCAGTTTATCTTTCTAGTTTATAACAAACATTAATGTAGTTTTTACAAGTAATTACCAAGACTTAAACTACAGTAAAACGTCCGAAACGACGAAGCCTTTCAAAATCAAAGTCAATATTACATATGCTAATTTACTCTAAGTGGTTCTTGATTATAATTAATATAAAGGGTTAATTCTAATTTCTCATACAATTTTAAACATTCTGTAACAAAAAAAAAACATATAGGTGTACTTTTTATACATGACCAAGAAAATGTATTAAAAGAACCTGTTTGCAACTTATGCGTAATTTTATCATATTATACTTTAATTTTATCGGTGATATGATTAATTACGTAATTATACTTTTTTATTTTTGTTGTACTAGCGTTTCTTCTAAAGTAATTAAAACGCCTTGTTTTATATAAGAAGTAACATTGTCAAGTGTTAACAAATTTTTATTTAACTTCTACAAATTCTTTAAAACTACTGTATACACTACTTGGTATAAAAGAATTGGGAAATAGTGTCACATTGCGACTCTCATATTGAATTGATTAGGAATGTATAATTACTTTATGTTGTATTTTACGTTTTTCTTTTTGAGTTAGCTATCGAATAACCGAGAAAAACGTGTATTTAGTTGTACAAAATACGTTTCCGACCATCGTAAGATCGTCGGAATACGCATTCTGTTCACTTGCGGTTCGGTAGACGATGCAAGTGAAACGCTGTTTGACCACATATTTTTGTCAAAAATGTATTTTAATAAAAAATTGCATATTTATAGTATACGATATAGATGTAGTGTTTTTTACTAAAAAAAAATTAATTACGATTTCTTAATCAAAAGTCACAATTTGTTTTAATTTTTTTATATGAACATTATTATTACTAAGTTATAAGCGCCTTTACAGTACAGATGTGTCAATGTTGCTAATGTTGCTAATGTTGCGCCTTTACAGTACAGATGTGTCAATGTTGCTAATATTTTGTCAAATTTCTGTAAAAAGCTTTGTCTAAGCGTGAAATAAAAGAATTAACTTAAAAAATCAACCAAAATCTAATTAAGAATTTTTAAAAGTTAATAATCAAGGCACATAGAATTAATAAAATTATAAGGAAACTAAGTCTGCTTAAGATTTAAGTTGAAATGCAAAACATACTTGAAAAAACGCACATGTAACAAAGATAATTAAATCATACATTAGCGATATCGTAGTTCAAGGTAGTGCAGAGTAACCGTTAATATTAATCGGTACGATACGACCACGCATATTTTTAGTTGTCAGAGTTGTGGTTTGCTGATTTAGTTAAACTATATTTTATTCTTACGTAATCTTATGTCTGTCGATTAGTTCAGAATAATTTCTTTTGCGTTTTTTGAGAATTTTTCGGAAGTATAAAATTTTTCGAATTATAATATATTTCTAATTTTAATAACTATTCCGGAGAATACTATTTTAAATATTGTTAAACAATAAAATACTTTTTTAGTTTAATAAATATCCTATATCTTTACATAATACATCTGTATTATTAAAACTACTGATGTAGATATAACTAGTAAACTTCGTTTGTTTGTAGTTACCACGGAGAGTACAAAAAATCAGGAAAAAACAAATTTACACCTATACAACTATAATTTTTAACGTTGCCCAGAATTTTTTTTTACCTACTAAAAACAATATCAAATTTAAAAGTAACAAGTAACAAATTCAACATTTTACAATTAATTGAAACATAGGTTTATTTAGTTTATTTAGTATTTACTAAATTCAGTGGGTTGCTATCATAACGTCAATACGGCGGATAAAAGAAAATCAATAAAGGATTTAAAAATAAACAATTTTTATCATTGTAATATATAAAATCTGCAAAGTAATAGTTTTCGAAAAAATGAAACAACAATTTATTTAAAGATGTGGCTTGCGATTAGACTATTTCTGAATCATCAAGTTTAGTTCTAGTTTCTCTTTGTGAGCCAAAATAATAATTTTTGAATATGTTCTTCCATTTTAGTCTTGTGGTAGGAGACACAGATGACCACAATTTGGTTGAGATTTTTTGTACACAACGTTCGCTATTGTGCACTTCATCACAGCAACAAACAAAAGTACCCAATTTTTTAGAAAAAGTAATTATAGAACAATTAAAATGGTAAAACTAGAAAAGTCTATCATTGCAATTAAGATATTTTGTGAACTACGAAAGTAATTATTGTATATTAAACTCTTTTATAAAGAAAAATAAATAGCATGACTCTAAAGTTGTGTTACGAGATGGTTACGCAATATATATTCCTTTGTTATTGAATTGTAATTTGACCATAAATGTTTTTTTCTTTCTTTAAAATCAGTTAGCTAAGTTTGATTGCAGAAACCTATAAACATGTCTTCTTAAAATGCTCATTTAATAAAGGTACTCAGAAACATTATTATTAACTATTTAGCTTTACCAATCTGAGATATATTATATAAATAAATCGTAGTAGAATCCAGATTTCCACGAGTTGCATTCATTTTACAGTTTTTTACTGAGCCTTTTTTACACGTTGCAGTGTACATCTTTAGAGCCTGGAATAAACTGGTTATTCCAGGCTCTAAAGATGTTCACTGCGGCAAACGTGATTTATCCAGAATGAAAAATTGTAATAAAAATAAATTAGTACTACAGTAGTATCTTAACCGTGCAAAAGTAACAAATACGTTCTGTTAAAACAATGAAAAATACAAATACAAAACTAAAAAAAGTATGTTTTCTTCCCAAGTAGCATCCAAGATAATTCATGCCAGTTGAGTTTATTGATTATTATGTATTTAACACTTTATATGAAACTTACGGGTAATTATAACTTTATTCTATTAATTTATATTGGAAATTACGTGCATTCATCTTTTTTTAAACTCTTTGTAGTTCTGCAGCTTTGTGATAAAAAGTAAGGTTTTATCAACGTTATTTTCACTAAGTAAAACCTCTTTCAGGTTTCTTTAACTTTAAAGTGGAAAATTGAAATGGCGGCCACTAAATCGAATCACCAAAATCATACCTTAAAGTAACAACCACTTTGTAGTAGAAGTGAACTTAAAATATACCTAAAAAGCAATTTCTCTTTAGAACGGTAGGTTGTCGTTAGAGCCACTTTCATAAGTGATTTTCACAAGACATTTTAGATTAAAGCCACCAGATAGTGACATAATTCATATAACGTTGGTATTCATTATTTTATTTTTCACTTTGTTATAACTTACTCATAACGTCTAGGATACACGATTCGTAATAGCCAATTGTGTACCAATCGCGTTATTACCATGGTTACGCCCAGAAAGCAACTGGATGCAGCCCAAGGGTCTCTGGCCCGAAGGATGTATGTTCAATGACCGTAATTATCCAGTAACTTCAGTAGTGCATACAAGATTTTATTTTTCTCTTTATATAAAATTTTAATTAAAAATGAATTCTATTACAAGTATATAAGAAGAAATAGAAAACTTGTTACCATCAAAATCTAAAGAGGGCATTATGAGAATGCGTTATGAATTTATAACGTCCTCTAAATTCATAACGCCGTCTCATAAGGCTCTGATTGTTATGTATATGTTTACATATTTCGTATCGTAGACATTGTGAATAAATTAAACAGAGTGAAATAAACATATACATAACATTAGGTATTTTGTGTTTGATTATATTGTTAACTTACAGCACTGCATATAATAATTTTAATTTATTTGCTATAAACTTTGTAGTACCTACTCCGTGGAAGAAATCACTTGCAAATCAATTTGATTACGATAATCCTAGCAAGCATGTGCGGAGCCTTTCAAATAGTTGTCGCAACAAACAAGTGTGTACTTTCAAAAATTTAACTAAGAATTTTATATAATTAATATTTTATATTTAAGTTACAGAACATGTAAAGCTCTAATAAATAAATTGCTGTTGCATCCATACAACATCAAAGTTGCTTACATTTGATTACGACAAGTAACTAAACTACTGTTATTGGTTTAACGATAATTTCAGAAATGATAAAGTATTAAATTTGACTTCCTTTAATAATGAAGCAGATATCACTCCATAACAATTGCAAAATATATTTAAGAACATTAGACGGAGATTTGATATGTGCATAAATAACAATATTGGTCACATCAAGCACATAAGTAATTTAGAAAATTAAAAATGTGTAAGCTGAATAAGAATACGTTATGAAATGTAATTGATAGTACAATATAAACTAGTTGTAGTAGTATGTTGTTACTAATAATTGAAAAAAAAATAGTACATCTTTACCACTACGCCTAGTGTACGTACATTGTACATCTAATTGTCACTGTTTTCTACATAATATGTAATAACAAAAAAAACTTTCACGCGACCAGGATTTGAACTCTTGTTGGCGTAGCAAGCAGATGCCTTACCAAGTATGTCACGACGACTTAATATTTTTACATATTATATAAATGGCTTTTATGTTCTAATAAATATCTTTTATTAGTTACTTTTAATTATACACTTTAAAACCACACTAAAGATAGAGAGATACCTAAAACAGCACTACCATCAAAATGTTTATAATCAAAAATCCTTGTACACTAACGTACGTACAATGTACGGACATATTAGGTACAGGTACGTGCAGCATATTTACATTAACGTATGTACTAATTAATTTTGTTTTTCCAAAAAAAAATTGATGGTGCATAGTTATATCTCGATCTATAACCTTTACATTTAACAGAAACTTGCATTTGTCGGAATTTTGCTCTTAGTAAATATTGTTCAAATTCATTATATACATCTACTTTATAGAAGCTTTAAACATCTTGACCAAAGTAAATTTAGCTTTAGCATTGATAAAATAAAGAGATGAGAAAGCTCGGTGAAACATAAGCGCATCTAGCGAGTAGATCGATGCCCTTCCCCCCTAGAAGCAAAAAAAATTAAATGGTTATAAAGTGACGAAACGAAACAAAATTAGGTAGAGCGATGGCGAATAATCAATTGTTTAAATTTTTTTAAGCAAATAATTCTAATAACTTATGAAGCACTGCTATAATTAAATATAATTTGAATTGTCACAACCTGAAAAAGCATGGCTTGCCCCCCTGTCCCTAATTTGATTCTGCGTACGCCGGTGTGGTAAAGATAAAATCGAAGTAAACCTACCTGTAAAAATGCCATTTTTGCTTAATTAGTTGAAATTAAATTTGCTTTGACTATTTTTAAAGTAACTTGATATATTTTATTTCTCTATGTATGAAAAGCTTTATTAGAATGGTGAATAATTCCAAATTTTGTTAACAAAGGCTGAAGTACTTGCGTAATACAATAACAGAAGAAAAACTTATTCATTTATCCAAAACTTTTACTAATCTTCCTAATCCCAAAAACTGATTTTTTTACGAATAAAATAAAATGACTGTAATTTGACACATTTTTTTTAATTAAATTTTTTACATAATAGAAATCAAAACTCAAAACAACATTAACAATTTATTGTAGTTTTTTTGATTTGGTATATTCATTTTGAACAAATACTTTTATTTTTAACCAATTTTTATTTTGCAATAATTCTGAATAATTTTTGATTAAGTTCAAACACTCGTGTTTCTTAGGCGGGATTTGATTCTGAATATGTAATTTAAAATAGTTTTTAACAACTGTTTTTTGATCTACGGTCCATGGTATTAGAATGCGTTTCTTGTTTTTGTGTTTACTGGTAGAAGCTTTGTTGATATTTAATTTTTTAGATAAGTGTACGTCATCTTTAACTTCAAATTCTTCCATTTCTTCTGGTTCTTCCTGTTGTATTATATTTAGTTCTTCGGGATCTTCTTCATCTAAGTTGATTTCTTCATTTAAATCTAATTCAATATCATCTAAACTCTTGCCTTTATATAATCCTGTGTCTCCTGACTCCATTAACATTAGAAGTTTTGCTAACTTTGCCGTTTGGAACACGTCGTCTGGTAGTCGATAAGACTTTTTATGGATACCAACAGTGTGTCCCATAAACGACGATAACTGCTCTATATCATTTTCACTCATAGTGAAAATCTGTGTTAAAGTTGCTAAATGTTTTCTTAACCTAGTGCATGTAATAGCTTTAGGATTTGTAGTTTTTGCTAAAGTCACATGTTTTTGTAAAACTTTATATCCACAAATAGGGCTATTCTTAGTGTTAATATTAGCAAATAAGTATAAATTTTTTTCATCTACAAAGCAGGGTCTATTTTGTAATAATAAAGAAATTTGGTTTTGTATTTCTGGGCTTATTAATACTGGTACCCCCCATCCTCTTTTACCTCTTATAACAATCCTCTTAAATTTCTTTACTAAAATTTTTTCTGACGCCGTAAGTACGTCATCAAATTCTTCGTAACGGTTTTGTGGTTGACTGTCCATATCCACATAAGCTGAAAGCAATAATCGTTGAAGTTCTCCTGGACGTTTACGATTTAATAACAAAATTTTGCAATATACTAATTCTTGTAGTTTTATAAAAGCTTCTTTGGTGCCTTTAGTTTCTAGTTGCTTATATGTTTCAGTAGATTGGTTCATTAAGTATTCCCTGAATTTTTTTAGATCTTTAGCTAAAGGTACAATTGTGCATTTATTCCATTTTTTTAAATTTAAATCATCGGCTGCATGTGCTGAAATTTCGTATTTCCAACAAGATACAATCAAATGGTTTAGAGAATCTAGATTTCTTTTAACCTCAGTGATATCAGAATTGTTTATTTTCATAACATTTAAAAGAGCGATATCGCAACATTGCTTTAATGTAGTGCCCATATTTAAAGCGTATGTAGGAGAATCATACCTTTCTTTTACCACATCATAACTTGCTGCATTTTTTGTAGCTTTGACCAAAACTTCGAAATGTTCTGGTTTTAGTGTGTCAAGTAAACTTTTTATTGTTGGCTTAATTTTTCTGACTTCAATTAATAACCTACTTAATTCTCTCATCTTTCTAGATGTTACATTAATGTAATGTTTTTGAGGATGAAGTTTTAAATATCTCACACCAAATTCGCAAATTAGTTTGTCCATTTTTACTACTTTAGTAATTTCGTCTGGTCTCATTGTTGGGAAAACTTTATCTTTTAATACTTGATTAACTTCAAAATTTTTTAACAACAAATCTTGGCTTATACTTAACGGAACCTTAACTTTTTTTTTATTTTCGTCACAAATTTTTTTATGTCGCCATAATTGACTTTTTGCATAAAATCCATAACAAAATGGACATGGCAATGATTTATTGTTAGTATTAACAGTTTTTTTCATCGGTTTAATTTCTGCGGAAATATAGTTTCCTTTTTTTCGAAGTTTAGTAAATAACACTTTTCGGTCCTTACTGTTGACAGGTTTAGACAATATTTGTTGAACTTCCAACTCATTATCATGTATTCGTTTTAGGTGTCTACCAAAATTAGACACTTTCGTTTCGCAATAGAAACAGAAGTCTTTCGCGCGAATACGTTTTGGTTTGTTTAATTTAGTTTTCTTAAAAAAATATATACATAAAAAAATGTTTACTTACATTTTATATCACTTACCGGTTGTATATTAGTTTTAGACATAAAGTCATCGTTTGATAATTCAGTCGGGTACGTGTTTATTTGTTCATTTAAAGCAGGAGGTACAAACTAAAACGTGTAAATAAGATTATGATTTTAAATAGTTTAAAAATATTTACCTTCTTTAAACTTGTACTATTAGTGTTTTCATTGTTTGGAAACGAAGTAATTGTGTTATTCTTAATTACAACGTGATTTAATATTTTTATTTGATTTAAAGGAGTTTCCTAAAAAAACAGAATTGTTAGAGAATAGAAAAAAATGTAAACATGCAGAGTGTCTCAAACAAAGTTTCTTATTTTACGTTTACGGAAAATTAATCGTATTTAAATTTTGCAAATTTGTAATTACTCATACTCATACAAATGTAGATTATCTACAAGGCATTATTTTTTTTTAATAGAACACTCTTCGAAAACACTATATTATTTAATGCGTTGAGGAAAAAACATCCTCAATAACAAAAAAAACTTTTTTTAAATGTTTGTGAAAAAATATTTACCTTTTCAACGCTTGAACACGAAGTTTCTTTCAAGTTCTTAGAGGACTTATTAGGTGTTGAACTCTTCAGCTAAAGTTAAAAATAATTTTGTAAATCGTGAGTAGAACTAATATATCAATATTTAACAATTTACCTGTTGTGATATTGTGTTTTCCTTTTCAAATGAACTAAAGGTTGAATTTTTTGATGAACACACAAAATCTGGATCAGCAAATGAATCATCACTAAACTACAATAAAACGTTTTATTAAAATAGACTTACGTAAATTAAAAAAAAATCTGGTATTAAACATACGTTTGTATTCAATAATCCGGATTCGTCACAAGTTAAAGATGAAGAATTTGAAACATTTGAATTAATTTGCTGATTAGAATTTTGTATAGCAGTCGGACTGGGCAAACCTAGAAAAATTTACACTGTTATGTTTCCAAACTAATATTTTTTTTATATAAGGTTTTAATTTCTAATGTAACAAAATTATGACAGTTAATCTTTATAAACTGAACGAGATGTTAAGATTCTGAAAAAACTTTGGTTTTAGCGTACGTAAAGATTATTTTCGACCAAGAACAAATAATAACATTATTTAGTTATTATGAAGACAAATATGTTTACAATTTCCGCTTTCACTTTCTTTTTGTTCGTATTAGATTTAAAAAAAAACTTTTTTATATAAATTTTTAGCAATTAGTACTTTATGTTACAAGACCAAAAACCTTTACGTAAGTGATTTGTCGACTGAAAAAAATACGACAGTTGCCAATATTTAATAAAATTTGCGTATTTTAGTCAGTAAAAATTAACTTTTTCTCAATATTAGTATTAAATAAAGCATGAATTTTGTCAGAATCAACAAAAAAATACTAATGAAATACATGTGTAAAGAATTAATAAAAACTTACCTAACAAAGCAAATATTCTACAACTGCGTCGCATTTTCTTATCAATTTTAACTTATTTTTTCGATTATTACACTTCTTCACTGTTGGATACACAATACTAATTATATTAAAAAAAGTACATAGTACAACAAAAAAATAACATATTTCAGAAATCACAAACAAAATATTTAAGTCGTGGAAGATACACGTACGTTCGCTAGTTGAATTAACCAGTATTTTAAAATTCAAATGTACAACGAACAGTTCGTTATGAACTTTAAAAAACGCATATGTAACAAAGATAATTAAATCTTAAATTACCGATATCGTAGTTTAAGGTAACGTAAAGTAATACGACCACGCACATTTTTCAGTTGTCACAACTGTGGTTTGCTGAATTGGGTAAATTATATTAATCTCATGGCTTTCAATTTTTTTGGAATACTTTTTTTGCGTTTTTTAAGAATCCTTTACAAATATAAAAAAAATTAGATCTCCATTATATGTCTAATTTTAATTAACTATTTCAGCGAGGCATAATATTTGGACTGTTGTTAAACAAAAAAATACTTTTTTAGCTCTTTAATTGCATCATCTTTGCGTGTTAGTCTACAGGAGGTTGAACAAAAACGCATTTAATATAATACATCTGTGTTATTAAAACTACTGATGTAGATAACTAGTAAACTTCGTTTGTTTGTAGTAACAACGGAAAGTATAAAAATTAGGAAAAAACAAATTTACACCCAAAATACTCTAATTTGAGTTTAACGTTATTCAGAATCTTTTGTTAATGATTTTACATACTACAAACAATGTAGATTGTAGAGTATTGTCGTTAGGGCTGAAGAACGTAATTTTAAATCAAATTAACAATTACAAACTTAAAAAAGTAATAGGTATCAGTTCACAAAAACATGAAATAAAATTTAAAACTAACAAGTAACAACTTCAACATTTTACATTTAATGGAAGCATTGCGTTATTTCGTTGTTATTTGAGTTTATTTAGTATTCACTAAATTCCGTGTATTACTAATTTAGACTAATTTGATCGATTCTTGTAAATGACTTAAAATGTCATTATGGCTTCGCATTGAAAATCTTGAAGTCAAACAACATGACGCCTATACGGCAAATACAGAAAAATCAATGAAGAATTGACAAATAATCAATTTTTATTTATATGATATATAGTCTGCAACGTAATAGTTTTCGAAAAAATAGAAAAACAATTTTTTAAAGATGTAGCTTGCGATTAGACTATGTATTGTTAGCATTTTTAATATCTGATTATTTGGATTTAGAACATGCATTATTTTAAGAAAATAAGAAAAAGAAAAGTTAATAAAAGACCTGGTAGGTTTTATAATAAGAAGTTGAACTTGGCCTTTGCCGTTTGTGAACCACTAGGCTAGCTAAAAGTCACTTATAATCTAAACGAAGAAAATCGCGAAAGAGTCTATAATAATAAAAAACGTTCTACGAAATTATAATATTTTGTTATGAAATTTGTAATGTTAATGAAAGTTAATTTACAAATTAATAACTAAATGCTCATTTAACAAAGCTACCCAGAAACATTATATAAAACATTATTTCTCTTGGTTTGCTACACTACTTGGAATAAAAGAATTGGGAAATAGTGTCACATTGAGACTAATATTGAATTGATTATGTTGTATTTTTCGTTTTTCTTTTGCAGTTAGGTAGCGAATAACCGTTAGAGAAAAAAATGCGTATTTAGTTTGTACAAAAATACTTTTTGAGCATCCTAAAATCGTCTGGCCATTAGTGGTTTGGTAGACGACGCAAGTGAAACGCTGCTTTACATGTTTTTTTCAAAAAAATATTTTTAATAAAAAAATTGCATATTTATAGTTTTATTATTATAAAAAAATACCGCGTTTTCTAGAAGTCGACAAATACGATATAGATTTCATAATCAAAAATCGCAATTTATTTTAATTTTTTATTATAAACATTGCAACAATTATTACTAAGTTATAAACGTCTTTACAGTATAATGTTGTCAACGTTGCTAAAGCTTTGCCAACTTTTTGCAAAGAGAATTGTCAGAGCATGAAATAAATCGATTAACTTGAAAATCAACCAAAATCTAATAAATATTTCTAAAAGTTAAATAATCAAGGCACATAATAAAATAAAAAGTAATAAAAAAAAAATAATTCTTGAAATTTAAGTAGAACATGCTTGAAAAAACGCACATCTAACAAAGATAATTAAATCTTAAATTAGCGATATCGTAGTTCAAGGAAGTTCAGAATAACCGTCCACATTATTAAGTACATATGATACGACCACGCATATTTTTCAGTTGTCAGAGCTGTGATTTGCTGATTTGGTTAAATTATATTTTATTCACACGTAATCTCATGGTTGTGGATTGTTTCAGAATCATTTTTTTGCGTTTTTTCGAAAATTCTTTAAAAGTATAATACATTGAATTATAACTTATTTTTAGTTTTAATTCCGAAGAATAGTACTCTAATTGTTGTTAAACAAGAAAATACTTTTATAGCTCTTTAATAAATTTTCTTTATCTTTGCTGGGTTGATCTACAGAAAGTTGAACAAAAATGCATTTAATATAATACAGCTGTGTTATTAAAAGTACCGATGTAGATATAAGTAGTAAACTTTACTTGCTTGTAGTTATAACGGAGAGTGAAAAAAATCGGGAAAAAACAAATTCACACCCACAAAACTATAATTTAAAATTAACGTTGCTCAGATTTTTTTGTAAATTTTATTTTATATACTATATAGCATAACAATATAGCTTAAATCAAATGTAACAAATACAAACTTAAAAAAAAGTAATAGTATAAGTTGACAAAAACATAAAATAATTATTAAAACCAACAAGTAACAAATTCAACATTTTACAATTAATGAAAGCATTGAGTTAGGTTTAGTTCTCATTTGTGAGCAAAAATAAGAAGTTGAAATTGGCCTTTGCCGTGTGTGAACCTAAACAAACTAGATTATAAAATTTAGGTATTCCGTTACGATGTGGTCTAAGCCAAAATCAATTTATAATATAAACAAGGAAAACCATGAAGATCCTATAATTACTAACAAACGCTAAAGGTAATTATAAAATTTTGTTATGTAAATTTGTAATGTATTCCTTTGCTTTGAATTGTGTTTTGATCAACTATTAACTATTTAGCTTTACCAAACTTCTTAATTTAAAAAAAAATGTTTAAAACATATACAGTCGAACTCCTATATAGTGATGTTCAAAATTCCCTTCAAAAACATCATTATATATAAACTTCATTGTATAGAATTTATGCTTAAAAAATAAAACACAAATTTAAATGTACATATGAAATACATATTAATTATAAACACTTTCGTTTTGTCATTTTTAACCAATTTTACACTTAAACAACTTGAAACGAAAAAATTGCAAATGAAACGTGTTCAATAACATGACAATGCATTTCAAAACTCGAAGGAAATTCTGTAATCCTATAAACAATTCATGCATTTTTGTCATTTACAAATGTACAGAATTTTTAGCACCATTAGTAATAGCCTTTTTGTATTCTAAATTAAGAAGTCTTATAATCCGCTTATCCGTTTAACAATGCAGTATTGTAAAGGTAAAGTAAATTGTACGTGATTCCAAGAAAACTTTAAGTAGTTGGGTAACATTTTCTTTGAAAAAGATCATAATATAGAATTTAAACATCATATTTTAGAGGTGTTTTTACACGCATTTTAACCCGAAGATCAATATTATAAAGAAAACATCACTAAATAGAAAAAAAAATTAAATAGGAGTTCATTGAATGGAGGTCCGACTGTCTATAAATAAATCATAGTAGAATTACAACTTTCCATTCTGGATAAATTCCGTGGTGTCGTTATCATACAAGCTGAGCTTTTGTCACACGTTGCAGTGCACATCTTTAGAGCCTGGAATAAATTGATTATTCCAGGCTCTGAAGATGTTCACTGCGGCAACACGTGATTTATCTAGAATGAAAAATTGTAATAAAAATTAATTAGTACTACATTAGTATCTAAGCCTTAACCATGCAAAAGTAACAAATACGTTCTGTTAAAACCGGTTAAAACAATGAAAAATACAAACACAAAACTAAAAGAGTATGTTTTCTTCCCAAGTGGCATCCGAGATAACTTATGTCAGTTGAGTTTATTGATTGTTACGTATTTAACACTTTATATGAAACTTAAGGGTAATTATACCTTAATTCTATTAATTTATAGTAAAAATTACGTGCATTCGTCCTTTTTAACCACTTTGTGGTTCAGCAGCTTTGTGATAAAAGTAAGGTTTTATCAACGTTGTTTTCACTAAGTAAAATCTCTTTCAGGTTTCTTTAACTTTAAAGTTGCACTTTAGAGTGGTACGTTGTCGTTGTAACGTTTTAGACACTTTTATAAGTGATTTTCACAAGATATTTTAGATTAAAAGCACCACATAGTGACATTTACGTTTAAAATTCACTTTTAAGGTACAGTAATGCATCTTGACATAGCTGAAAAACACTGCGAATATCTAAGCATTTCTTAATTCATATAACGTCGGTATTCATGATTTTATTTTTCACTTTGTTATAACTTACTCATAACGCCTAGGATACAAGATACGTAATAGCCAATTATGTACCAATCGCCTTATTACGATGGTTACGCCCGGAGAGCAACTGGATGCAGACCGAGGGTCTCTGGCACAAAGGATGTATGTTGCTCAATGAGCGTAATTATCCAGTAACTCCAGTAGTGCATACAAGAATTTATTTTTCTTTTTATATAAAGTTTTAACTAAAAATTAAGAATTATCGAAGTTTCTATTACAAGTATATAAGAAGGAATAGGAAACTTGTTACCATCAAAATCTAAAGAGGGCATTATGAGAGTGCGTTATACGTTTATAACGCCCTCTCAATTTATAAGGCTTCTCATCACGCTCTGATTGTTATGTGTATGTTTATATATTTCGTATCCTAGACATTATGAGTAAATTAAACAGAGTGAAATCAACATATACATAATACCGAAGCGTTAAGAAAAGGCGTTATATACGCCCTCAAAAATTGTGACATTTTATTTAATATTCTTGTTTAGATTTAGATTATAAGAAATTTTATATTTTTTTTATGCATTTTTTATATATGTATTTGAGAAATTGAGTTTAATTCTTGCGGATTATTGTAAAATGGATTCTGACAAATAAATGATTAAACGTCGAACTATTTATTCTTATAGAATACTAAGAGATTTAGTAAAATATAAACTAAATAATTGGTCATTTTTAGTTTTTGTTACATAAAGTGAAAAATCAAATATTTTATGCATCACTAGCATTACTAGTTGATTACGCGCTTGGTGCATAAATAACTATAGTATTTGTTGGGTATTTTGTGTTTGATTATTTTGGTAACTTACAGCACTGCAAATAATAATTTTAATTTATTTGCCATAAACTTTGCAGTACCTACTTCGTAAAAGAAATCACTTTATTTTCGAATTCTATTTTTAAAATGGTCAACTTATTGCTAATAGAGAATGGATCCATTCTATTGCTTTATGTATCAAGAAGCTTGCAAATCAATTTGATTACGGTAATTCTAGTAAGCACGTGCGGAGCCTTTGAAATAGTTGTCGCGACAAACAAGTGTGTACTTTCAAAAGTTTGTCAAAGCATTTTATATAATTAATATTTTAGGTTTAAGTTACAGAACATGTAAAGCTCTAATAAATAAATTGCTGTTACATCCATACAACATTACAGTTGCTTCCACTTGATTACGACAAGTGACTAAACTACTGTTATTGGTTTAACGATAATTTCAGAAATGATAAAATATTAAATTTGTTTTTCTTTAATAATGAAGCTGATATCACTCTATAACAACTGCAAAATATTTGTAAGAACATTAGACGGTGAATTAATATGTGCATAAATAACAATGTTGGTCACATCAAACACATAAGTAATTTAGAAAATTAAAAATGTGTAAGCTGAATAAGAATACGTTATCAAATGTAATTGATAGTAAAATATACACTAGTCAGATTATGTTTCCAACTTCATCTTGAAAATATGAAAAGATGTAAATATTATTGAATGGTCGTTCAACGAAATTCACGTGGTCGTCACCAATGCCGCAAATTCTAAAAATCATTTTTAAAAATTCTACTTCCCATATAGCACAATGTCAGAATTAGCATTATTGATAAAAAAAAGAATATAATGGTATTCTGAGAAAAACAAGCATCGTTTAATGTGTTGATTATTTGGAGGTTAATTCCATGTGGTAAAAGAAAAATAAATTGTTACATCATGGGGGACGAAAGCCAAGAAATCCGTGTAACAGGGGTATCTGGTGTTATAAGGAAAAGCGACACGTAGTCAAGTAGGATACTGAGAATTGATAGCATTATTAGCTACATTTGAAGGTACGCAAGACGCATCCGAAGGTATGATGTCACTAATAATTGAGAAAAAATTAGTACGAACAGCCATGTCATCTTAACCACTACGCCTAGTGTACATTGTACATTGTACATCTAACTGTCACTGTTTTGTACATAATATGTAATAGCAAAAAAAACTTTGACGCGACCAGGATTTGAACTCTTGTTGGCGTAGCAAGCAGATGCCTTACCAAGTATCTCACGACGACTTAATATTTCTACATATTATATAAATGGCTTTTATGTTCTAATAAATACTTTTTATTAGTGACTTTTTATTATACATTACCACACTAAAGATACCTAAAACAGCACTATCATCAGAATGTTTATAATCAAAAATCCTTGTACGTTAACGTACGTACAGTGTACGCACATATTAGGTACGCGCAGGGTATTTACATTAACGTATGTACTAATTAATTTTGTTTTTCTAAAAAAAAACTTGATGGCGCATAGTTATATCTCGACCTATAACCTTTATATTTAATAGTAAACTTGCATTTGTCGGAATTTTGCTCTTAGCAAATATTGTTCAAGTTCGATATATACATCTACTTTACAGAAGCTTAAAACATCTTGACCAAAGTAGATTTAGTTGTACCATTTATAAAATAAAGAGATAAGAAAGTAGACAACATTTAAAAATGAAACAGACATAAATACATATCCGCTAGAAGACAGTCACCACGCAGCTACTTAGCAGCCACGTGGATTTTAAGTGGCTGTAAAGATATTTTATAAGTGATAAAATAGTTGTAATCACGTTACGGCCAAATATTTAATTCCCATTTTTGTGGTAGTCACGGTATAGAACTATGCCTTTAATGTGGTAGTGATTAGTGGCAAGCTATTCTATGGTTTCTTATGCTAAGATAACACACATTTTACATTTCAAAGCAGTATTTTGCAATTTTTTTTATTTCTTTAAGCTTATATAGTTAGTCACTGCGTAGTTTACAAAATGGCTAAATTAGTAATCTTTTGTCTTTTCTATATTTCTAAAAAATCTACTAAAACTTACTTATTTTTATAAATTTGTATCAGTTAGTGTTTTTATGTATTAATAATTCTTGATTTAATTAATTTTAATCTACGTTACTATTACTAATTGCGTAATGAATAAAAACTTGCACATAAATTTAAATATAAACATTTAATACATGTATGTGCACTAAATCAATGACAAAAATTCAACATCTTTCTAATTGATTTCCATTTTGTTACTTATACTGTCATATGTCTTTTGAGTTGCTTTACAATATTTTTATTCTGATTAAACTCCTTATGTTTCTTAATTACTGCACATTACATATTTGCAAGAAATACAATTTTTAGTTAAAATTTCGTTTTATGCACTAACCAAAATTTAAAAAATATTTGCGAACAGATGACAAAAACATAATTAGGTTAAATTTAGCAGAAGTACAATAATTGTTTCAAGGGAATAACAAAAAAGATCAAATTTCTATTACGGTTAAAAGTTTATTTACATAGCATGTTTGTTGAACTGCTATAAAGATAATCGAGGTTCAAGGTTGTAATCTAATACTGGTTGCAACAACTGGCAACATTGCTTGGATGTCATTTAACGGATATATGAAAGTGATCTGTATATTGGTCGCCAGTTTGTAGTAAAATATTCATAATCGTATATTGGACGCCATTTGATTTATTTATAAAAGGTCGCCAAATTGCAACGTATTTAAACTTTTTTATTATTTACATTTTTACAGTTTTTATTGCTAACTGATTCATAATATAACAAAAAAAGTTTATATACACGAATCAGATTGTTTCTATCACAACGGGAAGCGGTGGACGCCAAAAAACTTTGTTATGTGTTGTCGCCATTTAGATAGACGGATTTATATATATATATATATATACATAAAAATTGTCATCGTGGCACCATAATTGGGTATTCATTGTTATTGTGGCACCCAAAAATACAAAGAGGCACCCAAGTTTGGGAGCCACAGTACTTTTACATTAAAAATTTTTCTAGAGCTTATCAACACTTTTTAAGCTCGCACGCAAAAAATTGCTTGGGAGCCATTTTGTCAATTGGTGGTCAGATTTATACAGTTTGGTTCATTCATAATAAGACAGAGGGCGTTGTGCGATATACACGTGTATATAATTTTGACGTATTGACTATATGGCACCCCGATAATTGTTGTAAATTGTGGCACCATTTTTAGCGGCAACATTGTTGAACAGTGCGATATCGTAACCAAATAAATGTACTAAAATATAACTTGCGTAACTCATTTTGATTTAATAAAAACGTGATAAGGCTTTTTGATGTCAGTTATGTTTTTGTTTAATTATTTAACTTAAAACACTATACTATTTGATATTTATTAACAAAATAATCAATTAAAATATTTTAGATAGTTTTTATATTGTATGTATCAAAATTATTTCTAAATTTAAAAAATATAATTTTACAAAGATTAATTAATATTAAATGTTCAATATTTGTTTTAATTAGTTTTTCATAAGCAATAATTTATGCTTATTTTAGCGTAGGAACTTTAACTTGTATATTATTTTCTATTTTAAGTTTCTTGTATTTGAAAATTGATTTTTGTAAATAAAATATATTAGAACAAAAACTTATTAAACAAAAAATAAACAATTTTTTGTTTTTTAAAGTGTTATAAAGCGTTAAGAAGAGTATTTTGTAAGTAAGTTTAAAGTAGTAAGTAAATGTTTTACTAGTCATTTTGTTAACTATTTTATGAAATTTTTACTGAACTTAAAAACAACCCTAAATCATAGTACTATCATTTCCATATTTTATGGTTTTTATTTTTTTTTCCAATATTTTTTATTAGTTGTTGATAAACTGAAATGTACGACGTTTGCTTTCAACAACTTTGAATTGTGATTCATCCGTTCAAACAACTGTTTTTTTTGCTTCTAATTTGTATTTTCTGAAAGATTAAGTCTAATTGAGTTTTTTTCTGTTTCTGCAGCATACATAAACGTCGCGTCGCACACTGGGGCAACAAGCTCTCAAAGTTGGCAATAAATCACAGACTCTATAAATGGGATTCAAACTTGATTTCTAATGGTGTCTATTTAAAAAAAACATGGATTGCATTTTAGATGTTTCTTTACTTATATAGAAACTTATGAAAAATATGTCATATTTTAAATTAGGAAAGCTATGAAAACTTCTACAAAATTTCTTCGACATCGTCATCAGAGTGTACAGAGTTATTTTCATAATCGCTTTCACTATCTTCACCATCTTTGTCATCAATATCACCATGGCTAGGGTGTTGTACGGTTGGAGATTTTAACAATTCTATTGCTTCTTTAGGAAGATGTTGTAGTTTTTTCCTTTGTAACTTTCGCTTGCTTGTAATTACAGGATCAGAACTAAGTAAAAATGAGTTAAAAATGTCCTCATTAGTTTTCTCACGACTACATTTCCTCGAGTAATGCTCTCGATACTTTTTAAACTCTTTGTTGCATGCTTCTTGCGCTTCTTCTGTTAATTGACCTATAGGCAACAAAGTCGAAGATATTATTTCAGGGCCATGTATAAAATATTTATGCAATGTTGGAGGCATATTAAACCAGGGGTACAATTCAACAAAGTATCTAGCAGTATTGTGAGCAAATTCTCTGAATTTCACAACATCAATCTCATGTCCACTGGAAACTACTATCATTATGATATGCATCTTATTGATTAAATGGATATCTATTTTAGTAATCTCCGCTGAAAGTTTTGCGTTTTTGAAGAAACGTCTAGCTGTATTCCCGTCATTTGAATTACCAAATCCGGGTTTAGGTTTATCTACAATTAAACCACATCGTTCTCTAAATTCTTTTTGAATACGAGCCTTGTTTTCTGATACAATCTGTTTATCACTTCCTCGAGCTTTGCCACTTCTTAAGAGGCAATTTATAAGAAACATGTAGAAGGCATTCGAACATACGTATTTATCCATGTAAAACAGACAACCCAAATTCCAAGTTTTCAGTCGTTATTTTTCGTGCAATCATTTCATCAATACGATTAAAATTTTTGGATGTTGCGCCACATATATAGCACTTCTGTGTCGATGTTGTGCCAGTAAGTGCATTTACATACTTTGCCATCAACCATGGCAAAGATTAAATTGTGACTTACATCGAAAAATTTTTTTTGAAGTAACGAGGTACTTTTTCGTAAGTTTTTTATTTCATCATCCATTTGATTTTTCTCTGTTATTGAAACATCAGTAGACTCTTTAACAAATTCAATTTTTAATGGCCTGCAGTATCTGGTAGAAGCTGGACGTGGATTTTGCCAAAGGATGATCTCACCACAAACAAGACGAAGTGGAACAATGCAAGTAATAAGGACAGCCGAATCACTCGCATCAGGGCCATGAAACGCTTGTTTGTAAGAACTATGACCCGAACTGCCATCAAAGCCCCATTTTGACAACAAATACAGTTTTTCTAATTCTTCGTCCTTAAGTGATTCTATTACAGGTTCCAGTGTTAATAATAAACGTTCCACAGTGTGGTCAAGCAAAGCTTGCAGAGTAACTTTTGCACAAGTGGAAGTCACTTTGATATATTCTCGTTTCGGATAGCAATCTTTCTTCGCAACTTAAGTTACTTTGTATGAGGGAAATATATCTGGGGCACTCATCCTGATTACATTATATTGATGCCGAGATAATTTTGCATCTACCAAAACCGCTAGAGCATTTTCGCCTGACATAACTTCTTTTTCGAGCGACTTTGCGTATGCTTTTCTATATTTACTGACACGTTTTGGACTAGTGGTTGTAATTTCGTGCAACACCTTTGAGGCTTGTGCTTGTCCTGTTGCTCTTAAGCCCATTTGGGTAGCATAATTTAATATACTCACAGGTGTAGAATCTCTCAACTCCTTTGTTTTTAGTCGTTTAGTACGCTGAGAACTTGATTCGAAAGATATTTTTGGGCGCCCGCGTTTTTTCTCTGGTGTCTCTTTTTTTTCTCTGGTCTGGAATGAAATGAAAGAATCCAGCCATTTAGCATTATTTTTTAAAAACCTTTCTTCTATTCTAAATGCCTTTATCCAACGAGATTTGTATTCTGATTTAAAATATGATAATTTTTTATTTAAAACCTTAAGATACACTTCATCTCATTTTATTCGTTTTTTGATCTCTTCTCTCAGAAAATTTAATTGTTCATCAATTTCATTGTTTTTGGAACTTTTCATAATGTCAAGAAGTTCTCTTCTCATGATAAACATAGTGTTCGAACTCGTTCCTAAAACAAAATTAAAATAAATTACATTGATATGTACGAAACATTAATTGTTATTTACTGGTTTCGAAACAAACTCGAATAGTGACGAAAAGTGCAAATAAGTGTTAATACATACCTGAACTTGAAGGTTCCATAACGAAATAGTGTAATAATTCTTGCAACACAGTTTAAACACAACACAACAACAGGTTAAAACCTACACAATAAAAATGCACGTACAGTCTCCGTAAGTAACTGTCTTCGACTGAGGGCTGTAGTAAGGGTAGGAGTGGAATTGACAACCGAAGTCGTTCGGTTTATTATGTTCGGGGTTCTGGTGCATCAAAAACTACGCACGAGAAAAGTGTACCTGCAATTCTATTTTTTGATTTATTGCCAACTTTGACGGTCTGTTACCCCAGTGTGCGTCGTTTACTACTTACTTTCTATAACTTAAACTGTTGTTACGGTAACTGTGGTGCTGTTGCATATGATTAAATAAATTTAAAAATAAATAAAAGATCGTAATATTTAGTACTATAAAAAATTGTCTTTTGAAATGTGTCATCTCATTAAATTTATTTTGAGGTTTAATAGTTATTTTCACTTAGTTTATAGTCGAAATTGTTTAGTTTTTTTCTCTGTTCTTTTCATCTTAAACACAGGTGGCTAGCCAAATTCATAACAATGTCCCTAGAACTAGACACTAGCTTAAGTACTTCCAGGTTTTAGAATTCCAGCTCTTTCTTGAAACATCCACTTTTTAATCTTGTTTGCTAATTGTTTCACTGTTATTATACTTTTTAGTTGCATAGATATCTGATTAAAGATGCGAGGTTCTATAAATTGTATTGATTTCTGACCCATTTTCTTATTTGGTTTTTGTTATACGGTTTTCCTTTGCTTTATCATGATTGTGTTTTATCTTTTTTGTTGTTTTTTGTTATTAAATTGGTATATAAGTGTTGTAAACAAAAAATGTTATTTTTTAAAGATTTTTGAAATTTAACTTTTTTTTTCAATGTAAAAAATAACTTTAAATTTAACAATCAAAATTATATTTTTATTATAAAATGATACTACCATATTGGAAAACCTAATCAAATGTATATTATTTACAGTTATATTTGACTTTTCTGGAGCACTCTATAGATTTTTAATGTGAATGAACAAAGATTTTTTATTAAATACTAAAATAGAAAACATCAGAGACAAGTTGTAGAAATTTAGAAATTGACAGCCGCATCCTAAAAAGTAGTTACTTCTTTAAAGTTGCTAGACGTAAACATTGTCCACAAAGAAAATTTGCTACATTATTGATAAATGTAAATAAAAATTTAATATTAAAAAAATGTATTTTTAGTTTTGTATTTTTAAACTTTCTGACTTTTACCTTTACTTTTTTCAGTATTTACCTTGATCTTTTCTGGTAATTTTGTACGTACAAAACATTAGAAAACAAAACGAACACTACATCTAACGTTTTTTATGACACAGAATTGATGAAGATTTATATTAAACCTAAAATTTTAAAATTATAATTATTTTAATAAAGTACTTAGCAAGATACCCATTGATAAGTATAAAAATCAATACACCATAATCTGCCCTTCTAAAAAGTATTAACCGAAAATTACAGTTTTAAGAAACTCAAAACACAGAATTATTTATTAACAGATCAGAAACTTTACTACTAAATTTCGTAATTAATTATATTCATGCTTTTGTATTTTTAATTTTTTTTTTTTTAAGATTTGACGTGAAACTTGACATTAACAGATAAACCCCCTAGCTCCAGCAAACCCTAACTCAGAAACTAGTGCCCTAACTCAAGAATTTAAATATGGAAAATAGGTCGAGCCACCCCTAATTTGAAGCGTCTTTCAAGTTTCTATGCGACAGTAAAAAAAAACTAAAATTCACACAACGGAACCAGGGTCTCTGGAAAAATTTCGTTGACGCAATATTGAAGAATGCCGCTAAATTACGCCATAGATCTTCCATTTTAGGATTTTTTCTAAACAACACCCCCACCTTACGTAATCTAGAGGGTTGTTTTTTATGGGGACAAAATAAAATTCATAAAACTATTTTTAGCCTTGCTGTCGTATAGAGAATTACAAGACCTTTTAAATGACAGGTCGTTTGACGCCCTTCTCTTGAGTTAGGGGTTGCTAGATCTAGAGGGATGATGTGTCAATGTCAAGTTTGATATTTAAAGTTGTCTCCTAAAAATCAAGAATCGACCTGTCTGAGTGTTTTCTTAATAACTTAGTCTCCCCACTTTAGTTAATCTAGAGGGTTGTTTTTAATAGAGACGAAAAAACATTTGAAAACATTATTTTCAGCTATGCTGTTGCATAGAGAATTAAAAGACGCTTTAAATGAGGGGTCATTCGACCTCTTTCCCCAATTCAAATTCTTGAGTTGAGGGTTGCTGGAGCTAGGGGTTTGATGTGTCAATGTCAAGTTTGAAATTTAAAGTTGTCTTTTAAAAATCATTTAAAGACGCTTTAAATGAAGGGTCATTCGAGTTCCTTTCCTTATTTAAATTTTTGAGTTAGGGGTTGTTGGAGCTACGGGGTTGATGTGTCAATGTCAAGTTTAATATCTCAAGTTATTTACTAAAAATCAAGAATCGACCTGTCAAAGCGTTTGTTAAAAAACTAGTCTCCCCCACTTTACTTAATCTAGAGGGTTGTTTTTCATAGGAACACAAAAAAATTCAATAAAACCACTTTCTGCCATGCTGTCCTCTTAGAGATTTGCAGGTGGTTTTAAATGAAGGTTTGATCAACCCCCTTCCCTTATTTAAATTCTTAAGTTAGGGGTTGCTGGGTTCAGAGGGTTGATGTGTCAATGTCAAGTTTGACACTTAAAGTTGTGTCCCAAAAGTGTCCTAAAGCAGGGATGTTTTTTTTTCAAACACCCACTCTATATAAGGAGCATGATAGAAGTGAAATATAATCATATACATACAGTTTAATTAAAAACGAAATATTTACTAACTGGCACCTTTACTATTTAATTTATATGACAACAATGCTGGGTGTCATTTACTATTTTAAACATGTATTTTTATACAAATGGGTGCCATTTGCATCATACACGTCGATATGCCACAATGACATATATTATCAAAGAATTTATACACCCGGGTGTCTTTTATGCAATAGGTACGGTGGGTGCCACATAATTCAACACTTACGTATATATATATATATATATATATATATATACGTAAGTGTTGAATTATGTGGCACCCACCATAGCTATGGCATAAAAGACACCCGGGTGTATAAATTCTTTAATAATATATGTCATTGTGGCATATCGATGTGTATGATGCAAATGGCACCCATTTGTATATAAATTAAATAGTGAAGGTGCCAGTTAGTAAATATTTCGTTTTTAATTATACTGTATGTATATGATATTTCACTTCTATAATGCTACTTATATAGAGTATGCTTTTGAAAAGAAAACACTCCTGCTTTAGGACACTTTTGAGAGACAACTTTAATTGTCAAATTTGACATTGACACATCAACCTCCTGAACCCAGCAACCCTTAACTTAAGAATTTAAATAAAGGAAAGTGGTTAAACGAGCCCTCATTTAAAGCCTCTTGCAATTCTCTATGAGGACAGCATGGCCGAAAGTGGTTTTATACATTTTTTTTTGTTTTTATTAAAAACAACCCTTTAGATTAACTAAGGTGGAAGACTAGTTCCTTAAAAAAACGCTCGGGCAGATCGAATCTTGATTTTTAGGAAACAACTTTAAATTTCAAATTTGACATTGACACATCAACACCCTAACTCCAGCAACCCCTAACTCAAGAATTTAAATAGGGGAAGCAGGTTGAATGACCCCTCATTTAAAGCGTCTTTTAATTCACTATGCAACAGCATAGCTGAAAGTAGTCTTCTCCAATTTTTTTCGTCTCCATTAAAAACAACCCTCTAGATTAATTAAGGTGGGGAGACTAGGTTTTTAACAAAACGCTCAGGCAGGTCAATTCTTGATTTTTAGGAGAAAACTTTAAATTTCAAACTTGACATTGACACACCAACTCTCTAGCTCCAGCAACCCCTAACTCAAGAGTTTAAATAGCGAAAGTGCGTCAAACGACCCCTCATTTAAAGGGTCTGTTAATTCTCTATGCGACAGCATAGCCAAAAGTACCTTTATTAAATTTTTTTGTCCCCATGAAAAACAACCCTCTAGATTAACTAAGGTGGGGGTGTTGTTTAGAAAAATTCTAAAACACGCCACTTTTGAATTTTTAAACGGCACATTTGGGTGTCAAATTTGACTTTGTTAGGTCAACCCCCTAGCCCCAACAACTTCCAACAAAAACAAAAATTATAGTAAGGTGGTCAAGAAACCCTCATTTTAATAGTCTCTTGATTCTCTACGTGTGTGCATGATTGTTTTTAGATTTATAAAAATTTAAAACATCAAAATTCAACGCCAAAAGAAATTTTTATTAGTTCAAAAATGCTCAAATTGTGCGCTACCAACTTCCAGACAATAATACAAATTCTGCTGTAAACGTTTCCTTACATTTGAAGGATCTGTAGCGTAATCTGGCGGCATTCTTCAATATTGCGTCGACGCAGTTCTTCCAGAGACCCTGGTTCCGTTGCGTAAATTTTACTTTTTTTTACTGTCGTATAGAAACTTGAAGAATGCTTCAAATTAGGGGTCGCTCGACCCATTCTCCATATTTAAATTCTTGAGTTAGGAGTTGCTGAAGCTAGGGGGTTTATCTATCAATGTCAAGTTTGACATCAAATAAAAAAATTAAAAATACATAAACATGAATATAATTAAATTAATTACGAAAGTTTTTGATCCGTTAATGAATAATCCTGTGTTTTGCTTTTCTTTTCGGTTAATACATTTTGGAAGGGCAGTTTATGGTGTATTGATTTTTATACTCATCAATGGGTATCTTGCTAAGTAGTTTATTAAAATAATTATAATTTTAAAATTGTAGGTTTAATATAAATCTTCATCAATTCTTTGTCGTAAGAAACGTTAGATGTAGTGTTCGTTTTGTTTTCTAATGTTTTGTACGTACAAAATTACCAGAAAGGATCAAGGTAAATACTGAAAAAAAGTAAAGGTAAAAGTCAGAAAGTTTTAAAATACAAAACTAAAAATACATTTTTTTAATATTAAATTTGTGTTTATATAAAAATATATATTATATAAAAAAACAACAAAAAAGATGAACCACAATCATCATACTAGGGTTAGAGCAAAGAAAAACCGTATAACAAAAACTAAAATAAGAAAATGAGTCAGAATTTAATACAATTTATAGAATCTCGCATCTTTAATCAGATATCCATGCAACTAAAAAATATTATAACAGTGAAACAATTAGGAAATAAAATTAAAAAATGGATGTTTCAAGAAAGAACTGGAATTATAAAATCTCGAAGTACTTAAGCTAGTGTCTAGTTCTAGGGACATTGTTATGAATTTGGCTAGCCACCTGTGCTCCTAACCAACAACTACTATAATACCAAAGTTGTATTTTTAAGATGAAAACAACAGGAAAAAAACTAAACAATTTCGACTATAAACTAAGTGAAAATAACTATTAAACCTCAAAATAAATTTAATAAAATGACACATTTCAAAAGACAATTTTTTACAGTTCTACATATTACGATCTTTTATTTATTTTTTTTATTTATTTAATCATATGCAACAGCACCACAGTTAGCGTAACAACAGTTTAAGTTACAGAAAGTAAGTAGTAAAAGACGTTTATGTATGCTACAGAAACAGAAAAAAACTCAATTAGACTCAATCTTGCAGAAAATACACATTAGAAGCAAAAAAACAGTTGTTTCAACGGATGAATCACAATTTAAAGTTTTTGGAAGCAAACGTCGTACATTTCTGTTTATCAACAACTAATAAAAAATATTGGAAAAAAAAATAAAAACTATAAAATATGGAAATGATAGTATTATGATTTAGGGTTGTTTTTAAGTGCAATAAAAACTTCATAAAATAGCTAACAAAATGACAACACTAGTAAAACAATTACTAACTACTTTAAACTTACTTAAAAAATACTCTTCTTAACGCTTTATAACACTTTAAACAACAAAAAATTGTTTGTTTTTTGTTTAATAAGTTTTTGTTTTAATATATTTTATTTACAAAAATCAATTTGAAACTTAAAATAGAAAATAATATAAAAGTTAAAATTCGTATGCTAAAATATGCATAAATTATTACTTATGAAAAACTAATTAAAACAAATATTTAACATTTAATATTAATTAATTTTTGTAAAATTATTTTTTTTAATATTGAAATTATTTTGATACATACCATATAAAAACTATCTAAAATATTTTAATTGATTATTTTGTTAATAAATATCAAATAGTAGAGTGCCTTAAGTTAAATAATTAAACAAAAACATAATTGACATCAAAAAGCATTATCAAGTTGTTATTAAATCAAAATGAGTTATGCAAGTTATATTTTAGTACGTTTATTTCGTTACGATATCGCACTGTTGCCGCTAAAAATGGTGCCACAATCTACAACAATTATCGGGGTGCCATATAGTCAATACGTCAAAATTATATACACGTGTATATCGCACAACGCCCTCTGTGTTATTATGAATGAACCAAACTGTATAAATCTGACCACCAATTGACAAAATGGCTCCCGAGCAATTTTTTACGTACGAGCTTAAAAAGTGTTGATAAGCTCTAAAAAATTTTTTCATGCAAAAGTACTGTGGCTCCCAAACTTGGGTGCCTCTTTGTATTTTTGGGTGCCACAATAACAATGAATACCCAATTATAGTGCCACAATGACAAATTTTATGTATATATATATATATATAAATGTTATGTTGGTTTGTGTACGCTTCAAAAACTCAAAAAGTTCTGCACCGATTGAGTTGAAATTTTAACATGATATAAAATCCGCATCAAGGATTGTTTTTATATATTTTTTGCATCAGTCACATATTTGCGACCGCGAGAAAACAGTTTTTCTAACGATCAGCTGTGTACCAGTAACCGCGCTATCTGCCGTAAGCGAGGAAAACACTCGCTGACAATCGCAATAGTAATGACGCAGTCACATGAGAAACAATTTCGTTCCCAATTACATTGTTTATTTACAAAAAAATTTGCATCTGATTCTGATTATTATACAATCTGAATTAAATATTCACTTAAATCAAGAATTTTTGATGTGATAGTGTTGTGATCGAACTGCGCCTTTCACCAAATCGTAAGTAGAGGTTATATTTTATATCAAAGATAGACAGTAAAAATATTATTAACTGACAGGCAAAATAAAAGGACTTATTATAATTCAAGTGAATTTCTAACAGAAGTGAGTGGTTATATCTTTTTTATTACATCTAACACGTGGACGTAATTATATTATTTAGTAATTATATTATTTATTTTGGATTAACCTCACTTTTAATGTATATAAATATAATTACATTTAATGTCAACCATTCAATCACAATGTGCCACTGCGAAGCGTGGCAGGGTACAGCTAGTAATAATAATAAATTATATACAACAATTGATCGTTTAAATTTATCTTCGAGGCCCAGTAGTTACAATCGCCGCTTTGTAATCGCAGAAGCTTTGGTTCGAATCCAGGTACACTGACAGATTTTTTAATTAAAAATATTTTAAAAAACTTTTACGAAAAACAAACTTATTCACGTTTCCGCCGAGGTCAGTGATGACTTCATTAGAAAGTGAAAGAGAGAGAAAAATTTTAACTCTAGTAGGTATAAAGTAACATCCATTAAGTCTGTAGGTTATAGTTTGCATTAATTTTAAGCCGTTAGAATACAAATTTAGTTTAGCATTAACATTACTAACAAAAGTATTGATCGTTCCTTGCATGTATCTTCTAATTAGTTTATAACAAAGAATTATTTGTACAGTAGGAACTCTGTGGTTTATATTAACAATAGGTAACTTTTTATCATAGCGTAACAATTTAATAGGTTTTCTAATTTACTGTCTCTACTATGTAATTCTTATTTATATGGCACGAACATCTGTTATTGCTATTTTTTCTATTGATTTTTTTGATAACCAGAAAGCAATAAAAAAAAGGCGAATATTCTTTTTCTTCTGGTCATGTCGTAAAGTTTCAATTTGACGGTAACTTGGTGTCATGCGTGGTGAAGTACAAGCTAGTATGAAAAATAGACTTTATAAAGTTGAGGTAAATTTATTTTAGTCAAACTCCAAATTGTAAACTAATTAAATATGCAATTTTATAGATTTGCTTAAAGGACGATACAATTGAATCTTGTGCTTGTACTTGTCCAAGAGGATGATGTGACATTTTTCATCATATGGTGCCTTTAGCTTTTTATGGACATTACAATGTCTCCATAACAGATAAGGCATGTAGTTGGCTGAAGAAAAAAGGAAAAGAAGCTTCGGTTACAGCTGAAACGTGTTTCGCATCTTCTAGTAAAAGTACTTCGTATATGCCAGTTCCTAAAGACATTGATAATGGTGTTGTTAGCACATTATTTGATGGGTTCTCATTAAGTGGACCCAATTTAATACAATGGGTTACGAGTCCTGAACCAAATAACCATGATGTTAATTTAGTTGTGGATGTTAAAAGCGCGCCGTCATGGGAGTGGGAGAGGAAAGTGTATTTGACGACGGCTAGATGACACTAACATGCATATTAATTAAACAATATTACCAAAATACTACTGATATATTTTAAAAACGTTCTCAACTTCTGATTGACAGATGGCATTATTTGCAATTTTTAAATCATATTGAATATAATTTCTGCCGTTAATATAAACAAATTTTGTTCATGGAATAATTGCATTCTCATTCAAAGAGGTAACATTTTTCGTTTTGCTCTTTGAAGTAATTTGAGCTTATTAAGTGTACAGTATGATTAGGTGCATGTATAGTGGTGGTTTTTATTTATTTATTGGACTGAGAATTATCAAGCAAGTTATATAATTTTTATATTCGATGCTGTAATCATTTTATTGAAATTTGTAGCGTAAATCTCAGTTGTTAAGATGCCGAAAAGCGTATCAGTTAATCGGAAGCGGAATAAAAAAGCCAAAGCAAACAAAATGCGTTGGCAAAAGATTAAGAAGTTGAATGACAGGTTTGATAGGAAATTGCCGAAAATTGTTTGTTTTTATTTTAATTTTATGGTTTCAGCGTCGATCAAGATCATAATGAACAATTTCAAGGAATCTTTACAGATCTTTCTGAAACAAGAAACGATTTGTCTGAAAAGTTTGGCAGAACCAATAGTAGCATTGAGTAAGTAGTGGTTAATAACTACAAACTACTACTGTGGGTGCAAAAAGTATACACGAATTCGAATTTGACGCTGAATAAAATGTGTAAGTCTAATGCTCCTAAGACTAGCATTCCTGGGATTTCAATGTGCTACAAAATCGTATCTATTCTCTAGCGACTACAAAAATCAAGTTTTTATTAATAAAATTTTACACTCGTATTAACAAAGGTTGAATTTACAAAATACTAAAATTTTGTACCATTTGAGACAGGATTTTTGTTTTGGTGAACCTCTAAATTTAGCTATGGCGTCACAAACCCCAAAAAATGGGCACTTTGCGTCGTTCGGCCGTAGAAATGGTCCTTAAAGTGCATTTAAAAAAATTGTTACACCTAAACAACGTAGAAATAAATAAGTTTTAATGTGACACTAGATTCAAACTCGAGTAGGTACGCATATATACTACAACTAAACTGTTTTGTGTGTACCTACATAAAACAATACAATTTATTAAAGAAGTAAATTTTAAATTAAATCAATATAAATGCAGAGAAAGTCATTTCGGGAGCGCGTCCTAACCCAGTAAACACACGACGTCCCAGGGACATTCGTTTAATGTCCAAATGATGTCTTTACATCCCGGGCTTTAAAACGGACCTCTTTAGGATGTCTTTAATAGGACGTCCTCAGGATGTCAATGAAGAACGTACGATGGGATGTCCTATGCGGAATTACAAATGTGGGCGTTTATCAATTCATATTTCTAATCGAGTTAAAATCGTATTGAAAAGAAGATATCTAATGCGAATGTTTATTTATAATAATTTATCAAATAAAATTGGAACAGGATTATACATTTATTATTTCGCACATAAACGAAATGAATGCAAACTTAGTGCGCGTGCCCACTTTCCTTCTTGTTCTCTGGTGTCTACTCAGCACCCGTGCGACCCGTACGGTTTGCATTCTGTATTCGTTCTTGTTGCTGTTCTGACTATTTTAATTATCTGTTTTTATAATTTTTTTAAATTTTATTATCGAACGTTTTAGTGATTTTTCGGGTATTTTAGTGATTAAACAAATTTGTTTGGTAAGTTTTTGGTACCTTGTAATTATTTATAATCTATAAAAATCATCATTTATAATTATTAAATTCAATTACTGGATAAACGTTTATCGAAATTAAAAGATTACAATTATTAATGAACGATCACGTGATTTTCCAATCACGTGAGTCGCTACTGTTTACTGCTTTTTGGTAATGATTTAAAAAGCCCATCGCGCGCAATCCTATGCGGTAAATTGAAAATATTAATTTTATGCAAAAAAAAAGATTTTTTTACTCGAAAAATTATTTAAAAAATGTTTTCTTTGTATTAAGGGCTTAAAAACGTGACGTTATCTCGACTTATCGTCGCGTTTCACAATAATTCGTCCAAAAATTCACCCACTACTGAAACGGACCGACAGTGTGAGAACGTGATAAAATGAAGCCAAAGTAACCACATATGTCGAGAAAAAAAAAGTATTTGTTATCAGTGAAGCAAGGCGAGGGTGACAAGTTAATCCACTAGCAAACAACCACCACATTCTGCAGGTGTCCAGCTAGTATGTTGATTCGTTCCACCGCGGTGGGAATAAGTCTTAAGAAATGAAGCAAATCATTTCAATGTGAAAAATCGGGCGGTTTCGATTTAGGCATGGTTTACAAGAACAACAGTTTCAGATGCCTGGTATAATATTACAAAAGCGACAAAGCGACTCTTGACCGAAAAAGGCCGCAATGATCATCAAAAAGAACTCGACCGAAACCCACATGTTCGACAAAACCCCTAATTTATGTTCAGATTATGAAATACGTTTAAGCAAGATAATAATTTATTAGATCTAACGTTCCAATTTTTATAAGTAGAACTATCAGTAATCACTAGTTTAAGTCATAAACGCTTTCAATGTAAAGAAAGAAAGCATGTAAAACAAAATTTGAGTAAAAATTTTAAAGATTCAAATTGTATAAACAGGCAGCCAATTGTAAAGATTTTTAGCGTTATAGATGGGGTAAGATTAAACATATGATCTATGTTAAAGTAAAGTTTAACTATTTAATGCAGGTTTATAGTCAGTAGCGCCTTAGTTCATTGTTAATTACAAAGCAAGTTGCGAAATCGGTAAAATTTATTCCAGTTGAAATACCCAGCACCATCCAGTACCGACGTGGTAATATCTTAAGGGTAGAAAAGGGGATAACGCCGCCTTCGAGAGAATGAGTAAAGGAGAGAAGCCAATTGGCGAATTTGGTACTGAGAGTGTTTGAAAACTTAACCAATCAAAAAAAGGCGATTTTAGAAATAAGTCAAAATTGCGTACAATGTAGGAGGAGAAAGTTTTAAACGAAAGTTTTAAAAAACTTAACAAAAACAGGGAATTGATTGATTTGATTGCGGACCGCATACGGGAGTTTCTTTTGATCACGTCTCGCGAAAAGAGTTACTTACTTAACTTAACTGAATTAGGTACGGACTTTAATTTAAACCTTTTCGGTGTGTAAACGTGTTATAATTTAGTGTTCAGAGATGTTCAGAGATGTAAAAATTTGTTTAACTTCAATTTTATTTTTATGTCATAGATTTTAACTTAAATTTTACGCTTCGGATCGTTTGTTAGCTGTTAAGTGACACATTATTAAGTGAGTGTTAACGTCAAGACCTAAAAAGTCGCGGTACTTGGTCTACAATTAAGGAATAGGCGCTATATAAAAAGGTCAGAAATTAAGTTACATTTATTTGAATGTGCATTTATAAGTTTATTTGATTATTGTACGAGAGATGCGATGAATTGAGATACTGTCTAACGCGATAAAATTGAGATTAATTATTTAACATCAATCTTAACATTTAAACATTTGTTTTCTGTTGGAAACGGAGAAAGCAAGTTTAATATAATTTTGTTTGTTTGTTTTTTGTTTAGCAATTGACGCGTTGCTTTTAAAATTTGTTTTATTTCTTTTGCGCCGAAAGTTTACGCTGAGAACACCTAAAGAATTGAGTCCAAACATTATTTATTTCGCGTCGCGATATGTTTTATTGTGAGTCCAGTCTGCTGTAAATCTTCTTTAGATATGACAGGGACAGGGTATCGCGAACGCGACAAACTGTTGAAAAAGTCCCGTTTGTAAACTGTGGAGCAAATTTCCAAAGGTGAAATCTCCACTTTGAAACTTTTACATCTGAAAGGGTGTGGCAACATAGCTCGAATTGTGTTATAATCTCAGAAGCAGAGGATCTGTGAAACGCTATAAAACTCGGGTAAAATCTAGTATGTAATTTTTTGTTTCTGTTGCGTTCGAAATGCGCGCCAACTCATTAGAATATTGAGAAGCAATTGCCAGGAATCACGCGGTATAAATTGTTTATCTAATTATCTACCATAGTAGAGGACCTAAGTGCGTTCAGCACCACTTCAGAATGACCCGACTTGCAGCAGTATGGGTTGTGCGTTTAAGACCACTTGAGAATGACCTGACTTGCAGCATGGTTTGTGCGTTTAAGACCAGTTGAGAATGACCAGACTTGCAGCATGGGTTGTGCGTTTAAGACCGCTTGAGAATCACCTGACTTGCAGCATGTGTTGTAGTGAAAGGGTTGTGTTACCTGAAGTAGTCGGCCATGTTTGTCAGCGTCCATTTTGTCGGCCATGTTTGTCAGCGTCCATTTTGTCGGCCATGTTTGTCAGCGTCCATTTTGTAATGTGGTGCCCGCCCCCAAGTGTGATGTTGGGGAAGGGTGATTGTAAATGTGTGGTATTTAGCAGTAGTGGAATGGGTGTGTGTCGTGTGAGTAAAGTATTGTCTGTATTGTATGTAATTAGAATGTGGGTGTGTCAATGTATAATTGTTAATCGCGTGTATTGTGTAGTTTTGTATGGCACGTGTGTAATGGGTGTGTCTGTTGAATAAATGTGGTGTACCGAACGGGTGTCATAAAATGGATGCTGGGGCCATGTTTCATAAAACTGCGAGGGGGTGGAGTGTGTGTGAATAGTTGCATTGTTATAAAAATCAATACTCGTCGATGTCTAAAACTTGCTTTGTGGGAGGAAGGGTGGGAATATCTTATGAAAGTTGGGAGGGGTTGTTTTCATAGTTTCGGTTAGTTATAATCGTACGCTGGCAATATCAACATATTTTTGGTGCGTGTGTTTCTACATCGACTAACTTAATTTCGAGTGAATGAATAAATGAACGATCAGTTACATGAAGGCATAAATTTGTTTTTGGAAAAAGCAAAATCTAGAAGTATACCGTTATATTTGGATTCGCCTGCGACCACGATGGATCAATTTCCACATTGTATAAATACTATGAATGATGAATGTGAGGTTGGTGGTGATTGTAATGATGGTGGTGGTACAAAATCGTATCAATCTGATTCACAATGTTCGATGTCTACAGAATACAATTTGATGGAAGAAACCCGTCTTTTACAATATGACAATGCTTCAAATGAAAATCTCGTTAACTCAACTTGCTACAGAATCAATCACGGTGGTTACAAATATATCGAAATTGGGTATAGTACGTATTTACATCTTGATTCTGTAATTCGAATTTGGAGTGATGTAAACGGTGACGTGTGTGCCAATGGAGGTGTGTGTAAAAATATTCGATGCAATGTTTTGGTTTGTAATCACTATGATAAAAATAATGTGCTACTAACTATTGAAGAATGGTGTGAATTTATGAAACTTCAATCCTATTTAATGAACGAATTCTTTTTTAACTCTGACGAAATCGAACCAATTCTTGAAGAAGCGAAATCGTTAAACATCAGTGTTTCTGTCCAAAACCTAAGTAAATGTGTCAATCTATCTAAAGATTTAAAAATATTCTACAACTGGAAGTATTCCGAAGCAGGATCGTCTCCTTTGGATAGAAATAAAAATTTTTTGAAAACAATTACGCTGCTTCGCGATTATCGGTCATGTACTTTGGATAAATACGATATGTACAACATTTTTAATTTAAAACATACGATTAACTATCGGCTGGAATTAATGCAATCGTATAAATTAAAAGAATATTATGACAATATAGTGGAACGCGTGCTTAAACAGAAAACTGAAAAAAACAAAATTAAATTGAATTGAATCGTAAAGAAGATGATTACGATGATGACGACGACGAAATGCAAAGTTATGAAGCATTTGAACAATTTTTAAATTACGAAAATAACATTAATTCTTATAATGTATTGTCTGTGATGGAAATACTCCATCATCGACCTGGATATATTATGGCTGGTCTTAGAAATTATTAGTTTGTTATGTAACATTTACCTGTTTTTTTTTTTTTAATAAAAAGTATGTAGGTATATATAAAAAAAATAAAAAACTATATTCATAAAGTGTATGTATGTATGTATGCTTCATTTTAACAATTAAAGCAGGTCGATAATTATTTTAGGTGAGTATAAATAGAGGTGTAAGCTTGAAAAAATCTAATAATAATGTTGATGACGAAGAAAGTTAAAGTTCGAGCAGCGAACACAGTAGTGCCAGCAGTAGCAACATTACTTACAAGAAAAGAAGCCTATAAAATATAAAGAAAAAAAAGATGAAGAAGACAAAGAAGAAGAAGAGCAAGAATGGTTGTGGTATAGTAAATACGCTAATAAACAAACTTCCTATGGAATTACACATTCCCGGTTATCAATATTGTGGTCCGGGGACGAAATTAGAAAAACGTCTTGCTCGAGGTGATGCCGGAATTAACCCTTTAGATGCTCATTGTAAAACACACGACATAAGTTACAATAACAGCACCAATTTAGATGCAAGACATCAAGCTGATAAGTTATTACAAGAAAAAGCTTGGGAGCGATTCAAATCAAAGGATGCGAGTGTTGGTGAAAAAACAGCCGCACTAGCAGTTGCTACAGCCATGCGAACTAAACGGTCGTTAGGTATGGGGATGTCGATCGCAATGAAAAAAAAAAAGAAGCAGCAGTCAACTAGAAAAAAGTCGTATAAAAAAGTTTTATTACATCGTGTTCGTAAAATTATTAGCAATCAAGTACAACGCGCAGATGGTAACCAGAATAGCGATGTCGTCGATGGACGTGGTATTAAAAAAGCATTGATTAAAGCTGCTCTCGGTGCTGCTAAATTGGCCGTACGTCGTTTTGGCGGAAAACGTCACATAACAATACCTCGTGTAATACCGATACCCAAATCTGGCGGAGTTTTACCGTTTCTAATACCGCTATTTGCTGGACTTTCTGCAACTGGAGCGTTAGCTGGCGGAACCGCAGGGGTAATTAAAGCCATAAACGATGCTCGAAACGCAAAAATAAGTAACGAGGAAGCCAATCGTCATAATCGTGCAATGGAAGCGATAGCATTAGGAAAGAAGGGTAGTGGAATATACTTGAAACCATATGGAAAATCGGGTTCGGCCTTATACTTGAAACCGTATCCTGGACTATTTTCAAAAAACTGATAAAATTACCCGAAAGACCGTTAACCGATGTTGATTTGAGAAGATATGCGAGAAACGTTCCACACTTTAGAAACGTGTTTATGCGAGATACTTTACCGAAAAGTGGTCCGCTTAGAAACGAATCTGGAATCGTAAATTTGGATAGTGTTAATGGGCCTGGAACGCATTGGGTGTGTTACAAGAAACGGGGCTCGACAGTGTGGTACTATGATAGCTTCGGTAATCTTAGGCCCCCTCTCGAACTAATCAACTACTTTCGGGGTTGTAAAATCTTCTACAAATATGTGAGAGAACAAAATTTTGATACTGTAATTTGTGGACATTTATGTTTAAAATTTTTATATAAATAAATGAATAAACATCATGTTTGTATTTGTCATTATGTGGATAACGTTCAGTTTAGAAGGTATTGGTAATACTGCATCTTATGATTTCTACCCGCCTATTGAATTAAATGAGAAATACCGGCATGTAATTGGATTGGTCGGATTCTATGGATGCAACTCTATTCGAAATATTTGCAATGGGAACGATAAATTTTACTATAAAGATCCTGATAGACCCCGAAAACAATCTAAGGGGATTAGTATTCCGCATGGTGCATATGAATTAGACGAACTTAACGCTTATTTGAAATCGAAAATAATTCCCAACTACTAAGACGAGAAGAAGATTAAAAGAGGTGGTCAAACTGAAGCCGAATCAGAAGTTATATTCGAGTTGAAAGCGAACAATAATACTTTAAAGTGTGAAATTCAAAGTGTGTACATAATTGACTTTACTAGACCGGACAACATCGGTCGCATGCTTGGATTCGAATCGGGGTTCTTGCTACAGAATACACATCACACGTCGACTTTAGATATTCAAATAATAAAACATACTAATATACATGTCAAATGTAACATTATAAAAGGATCTTATAGAAACGGACAAACGGCTAAGACTCTATACGAAATTGACATTTCCGTACCACCCGGTTATCGCTTAGATAATACACCGAGTAATACTCAATATTTGGAGTTATTATAAATAACATAAGCGTCAAGTTGACCGATCAAAGAGGAGAATTGATAGATTTTGGAACCGACGAGCCTTTCACCGTTCGATTAGAATTGAAAAAACAATTATGGGATTAAAATTTAATAAAAGCATCGTCTCGAACGTAAACTGCTTTACCTGTACTTCATCCACTACTGCATCCACCCCTACTACGAGTATTGTAAACAATGGAAATAGCAACATCCATCGAAACAAAGTCTCTAATAACAACAACAATAACCATGTTAATAATAATAGTAACCATAATAATAATATGATGAAGAAGAAGAAGAATGAAACTAATAAATTGCGTATAAAAAACACGTCGGTGATTAATAAATTCATTAATCGTCGAAGTAGTCGTCGACAAACATCAAATCGACTATCGTTAAGAGAGAAAAAATTTCTAAAATCGATTGGTATTAAAGTTAATAGTGCAAAACGATCGTGAAAGAAAGAAAGAAAATAAAAAAAAACATAAGCGAGCAATTGAATATATTTGGAGGAGCACATTTTGACGATTCCATCGTTAGATCCGATATACATACATATTTACCGTATGGGTCAAGCAATTATCGTCCGTCCGATGAAATTCGAATTTTAATACAAAGTCAAGATTTAATAACAGCCACCCACGACAGTTTTCTCTACATCGAAGGCAAACTTTCTCGTAGTCAAACAGATGTAGCAAAATCGTGTAATTTAACAAACAATTTTGCTAGTTTTCTGTTTGAAGAGATTCGATATGAATTGGGTGGACAGCGAGTAGATGTTTGTAGAAATCCAGGCATTAGTTCGACGATTAAAGGTTATCCATCATATGCAAGTAGTGAAAACAAAGCTCTCGCTCATATAGGATGGTCACCTTCGAACGATGAACCTTTACAAGTACAATTTACTACAACCGATCAAGATTTAAATAAAAAGTTTGCCGTCTGTCTACCGTTAAAACATGTATTTGGCTTTGCAGAACATTATAGGCAGGTGATTGTGAATATGAAACAAGAACTTGTGCTGATCCGTTCGAGAACCGACCTCGATTGCTACTTTGGCGATGCCGATGCAGTTATAACCCTAACGAAAATACAATGGAAAGTACTACATTTGACGCTTAGCGACCGCGCAAAATTGAATTTGTTCGAGAAAATAAATAGAAACCCAGTAATCACCGTGCCATTTCGCCAATGGGAATTATACGAGTTGCCTACCTTAAAACAAGCAAAAATGGACATTTGGCCGATAAAAACGTCAACTCAATTGGAGAAACCACGATGGGTGCTTATAGGTTTTCAAAAGAATGAAAGAAGACGGTCGAAAAATGGTAGAGCGACAATTTTCGACCATGTGAATATTACCGATATTAGATTGCATCTTAATTCGGAAAGATATCCGTACGAGTCCATGCATCTCGATTTTGCGGACGATAAGTATGCATTGGCGTATAGAAATTTTGTAAATTTTCAACGTAATTACTACGATCGAGACGATTCGAACATGGGGCCTGGTGCTACAGCAGCCATCGCCACTCCAACGTTCGATTATAAAAATTTCAAAAACTGCCCGATATTCGTGATCGATTGTGCAAATCAAAACGAAAATTTAAAGAATTCTACGGTGGATGTAAAACTCGAATTAGAGGCAACTCGGAACTTTGAAAACAATACGGTTGCATATTGTCTAATCATTCACGATTCAATGATGCAATAAAACCCGATTACCGGTGAAGTTAAGAAATTGTAATGACGATTGACACTTTATTATAACAAAATATGATGAATAGAATTTTTACTGTAATAACACGCATTTGCAAATAAAAATATATGTACATCTATAATTTTGTTTAGTTTATCTATAATAATCGATCGATTGAGTTGAAACCAGATGAAATGAAAGTTGTAGCGCAAAAGTGTAAATTACCAATACACAACAACGAATCGTTATTATCGAGTTCGAATAGTATTCGAAAAAAGGTAAGCAAACACGGTATGTTACTACCCGATACCGTACGTGCAATTATATGCGGACCATCTAACTGTGGAAAAACAAACGTTATGTTTAGCCTTCTCACCGAAGATAACGGATTGAGATTCAAAAATGTATACATCTATTCGAAATCGTTAAATCAGGATAAATATAAATTGTTGAAAGAGATATTGGATCCTATGCCTGAAATTGGTTATTATACGTTCAATGACAACATACACATTATGCAACCTAACGATGCAAAACCAAACTCTGTATTTATCTTTGATAATATTGCATGTGAAAAGCAAGACAATATTAGAGCGTATTTTAGCATGGGTCGCCATAATGCTATCGATTGCTTCTATTTAGGTCAAACGTATAGCAAAATCCCAAAACAGTTAATTAGAGATAACGCCAACATTGTCATACTATTTCGTCAAGATGAAGCGAATATAAAACACATATACGATGATCACATCAGTCCCACGATTAGTACTCAAGTATTTAAAGAAATGTGTGCCAAGTGTTGGTCGGATCAACATGGATTTATGGTGATTAACAAAGATGCCGTCAATTTCAATGATGGACGCTATCGAAAGGGTTTCGATCAGTTTATATTACCATAAACGAATCGATTTTCTTTAGTTGATGTTGTCAACCTTCAAACGCGCGTTGTTTTCAATCATCGTAAAAAAAAACACGATGAACTCGAAAGAAATAAATTTAAAACATAGACTACAGCAAGTACGCGATACGATTAGGAAAAAATATAATGCTCTCAAAAAGCAGCGTTTAGACGATGAAAAAGAGTTTAGCAGCACCTATAAGCCGATAATTGATCCGCTGACTACGATTGTATCGAAAATGGATGTGAAAAATGATAGTGTAAAGAGAAAGATAAAAAGCGAATTACCTATACTTGGATCACCATCATCATCGCCGTCTAAATCAACATTACCATCGCCTAATCTTAAAAAATGGATGGCTGCATGGACACCACCATCACCACCACCACCGCTGGCATCACATTATTCTTCTTCTTCTTATTCTACTCAACCTCGATCAACGTCGTTGCAATTAAACTTGCTAACTCGAAAATATCATCCGTTACCTCAAAAATATATCGAAAAGCTGTTTTCTGACGCGTCTTCCGTGGATTCTCATCATGGCATTCGCTACGATTCGGATAGAAGCACGTGGGTTATAGGCAACACACCCGTTATCATAGACGATAAAGATTTACTTATTAACAAGCAAAGATACATGGGGACACCGGGGCTGTATGAATTGATATTTATGAAAACGCCAAACGATGATGTGGTTACCGAAAGTGACAAAAACGAATATATAAAAATTTTGAACGAAACAAATGTTCTTAGAAGATCTTACGATCCTAGACAACAGATTCAAGGTAATCGAACAAGAAAATATATTAAAACAATCAGACCGTTATTATTACAACACCCACAACTAGAACAATCGAGTGAGAGTGTTAATCTGCACACTAGTGGTGGTGGTTGTGGCGGTAGTCAATTGTTTAAGAAAGTTAGTTATATTAATAACAACAACAACGGTAATACGATAACTAAAGGACTAAAGCCCGTAGAATATCGATATTGGAACAATGTACACGAGCTAATGGATGAATTACAAATTTTATGGGCAGAAAAGCAAGCTGGTCATACCGGACACGACAATGAAATTATTGCAATTTTAGAAGAATTGTATGAGGATGGATATATAGATAGTCTGCCTAAAACGTTATAATCGTAAACATTACATTCGAGATGTTTTATAATAATAATAATAGACATTATTATACATGCACGTGCACAGAATAAACACGTCTCTCGACAAATTCGGGCGTGCGTATAGAAAGAAATCACATTATTGTAGTATTGATAACAACGATGGAAATTGTTCAAACACTTTATTTTTTGATAAACAATACATCGATCAACTAGCTGTGAAAATAAATGAAATTCGAGAATCGGTGAACAACGACATTAACACGATTATAAACATTATACCTACCACCATTAAAACAAAGATCGATGCTGGGTTTAAAGAGATGCGTGAAAAAAATGTGCTTCTTATTGATGATCGCTTTGCAAAAATGATCGATGTTTTACAGCATATTCACAATCGCATTGACGAACTCGAATCAACTGCAGTCATTTCCGCCCATCTATCTTCAATTTTTCTTAAAACTATTCGAGAAAACCATGATATGGATACACAACAGATTGTTTATATAACTCGATTAATCAACGAGATGATTAAAAAGAAGAGACGGAAAGATTTGGATTTTAAGATTTCAACAACGGCGACGGCGACGTCGACGACGACGACGACGACGACAGCATCGTCAAAATCTACAAGTATTTAATACATGAAATTATCCGATTTATATTTATAATAAACATGTCTGTGGACAAATTCGGTCGATTACGCGAAAATATACGACGTGCAGCAACGCCTCAACGTGGACCACCTGGTATTGGTTTTATATTAACGAACGATAATAATTATGATATGAACAATAGGCGACTAGTTAACGTAACTGATCCTATTAACCCTTACGATGCACTCAATTTGAAGTACTATTTATCGAGCAAGTGTAATTTTGATGGAAATCGTCTAACTCTGGTGGGTATTCCTAAATACGATTCAGATGCCGCTAACAAATTATACGTTGATGATATCGTTCGAACAAATCAAGCTACTATATACGAATCTAACAGCATGTTTACCGATAATGTAAATAGCGAATTGAGGAAATTTTTGGAGCGAATAAATGGAATTCAATCGGCTATATCTGTCAATATGAATGAAATTACTGTAAACACTATACCTCACATTATCAAAACACTAATGAACGAAACGATTAAAGAGAAAATTGATGATAATCCACACGTTAATGGTACTTCTATATATAATCTAACAACGCAACTAGATGCATTACGTACTCTAACATCGCGGGTAAACCAATTGGAAAAATTGGATAAACACGTATCGTTACTAACAACTATCGTAACGAATCTCGAAAAGAGATTTAACGATTACATTAAAAATAAAATCGAAAACGATGCTGTTATCAATAACAATAGAAGTAGTAATCTAGATAAAACAACGTAAAACCGTATAACACAAGCAATTAAGCGATGACATCATGTCGAAACAGCAGGTTGTAAACGAGTTACATAAACCGGCACGAAAAAACTTTCCTCGTCGTAAGACTATTATTAAAGGCTACGATGATTTGTGGCAAGCTGATTTAGCGGAATTTATTCCTTACGCGAGAGAAAATAAGGGCTACAAATATATTTTGATAGTTATTGATTGCTATTCGAAATATTTATGGACGAGGGGCGTAAAATCAAAAACCGGTGAGGAGATTGTTAAGGCAATGCTTGACATTCTAAAGAAAAGTCGGCGAACACCGCAAAATTTACAAACCGATGCCGGTAAAGAGTTTTTCAATAGTGCGTTTGCGAAACTTATGGCAAATTCTAAAATTAACCATTACACAACATATAGTACCAAGAAGGCATTGATCGCTGAACGAGTAATTCGAACTATAAAGAATCGACTTTATAAAACATTTAGTTTACGCGGAAATTATAAGTGGATTGACATAATCGAAGAAATTACTGAAAATTATAACGATACGAAGCATAGAACTATCGGTGTGAAGCCTAACTCTGTAACTCGAGACGATACTTGTCTAAATCAAAAGTATGCAAAGTTGAAAACATTTTTAGTCAAACCACGCTATAAAGTCGGCGATGTTGTTCGAATTTCAAAATTCAAAAGTGTATTTGCTAAAGGATATACTCCAAACTGGTCTGCAGAACTATTTAAAATTGTAAAAGTTCAAGTTACTAACCCTGTAACCTATCTGCTGCAAGATATAAATGGTCAGCTTATATCTGGTGGATTTTACGAGATGGAGCTGAAAAAAGTAAGTAAGTAAGTAAGTAAGTAAGTGTTTATTTAGTAAAGATATACTAATTTAACATAAATCATAACATATTTGTATTAATACTAATTTTTGCTTAAAATTTATTCTTAACATAATCACTCAGACCTTTTTTAAATTTATAAATATTTTGCTCGTGCTTAATTTCATCTGGTAAGTCATTATATAATTTCAGACCTTTGTACATAAGAGAATTTTGTGACTTTGATTTTGAAAATTTTGGCAATCTGAAATCACATCGACTTCTCGTGTTATATGAATGTATTTCATAGTTACGTATCACTAATTTTGACATGTAGTTTGGAAGCAAATCATTAATTATTTTGTATACCAACATTAATGAATTGAAATATATCCGCTGTTTCACACTTAACCATTGTAAACAATCTAACATTACTGTGATTTTGGTATATTTTGAACAATGTAATATAATCCGCATAGCTCTATTTTGTTGTTTCTGTAACCGTTTTAAGTCGACTTCGTAACACATTAAAAATATACTACTGCAAAAATCAAAATATGGTGCAATAATTGTTTTATAAACAGTAATTCTTGCATTAATCGTCAATTTATTCGATATTCTTCCTAATAGGCTAATCTTATTTGCTACTTTTTTTATTACATAATTTACGTGGCTTCTAAAATTTAGATTCTGATCAATCACAATTCCTAAATATTTAATTTGTTCAACCTGTTCTAATTCTATATTTTCAATTTTTATTTTTGTTGTGTCAACATTAATATTTGATATTACCATTGTCTTACTTTTCAGCACATTTAATTTTAATTTGTTTGTTTGTAACCAATTTGCAATAATTTCTAATTCTGAGTTTAGCTTTATAATAGCTGAATGTACATTTTTATTAGTAATTGATACCAGGGTATCGTCCGCAAACAAATTAATATTACAGCACTTAAGGTTAAGTTCTAAATCATTAATATAAATTAAGAAAAGCAATGGGCCTAAGACTGATCCTTGAGGTACACCTAAATTATTTTGAATTGGAATAGATTCGTAATTTTGGTACGTAGTGGTCTGAGTACGAGATTCCAAGTAAGTTTCGAACCATTGAAGTTCGGTGCTTCTTATTCCATATTGGTAAAGTTTATTTATAAGTCTTCCTCTGTCGATAGTTTCAAAGGCTCTTTATAGTCTAAAAACACTGCTACTACACTATTACCCTCGTCAATTTCGGATTTCCATTTTGTTAGCACGAGATTTAATGCCGTTTCACACGAGTGTTTACTTCGAAAACCCGATTGATTTTCACTAATTATATTATTTTGTTCTAGAAAGCACTGTAATTGTTCCTTAACAACTGATTCTAGTATTTGTTCGTACACTGGTAAAATATTGATAGGTCGAAATTCTTCGCATCTTTTTGTATTTTTAATTTTAGGCTTTGGTATGACTTTGGATTGCTTCCAACAATTAGGAAATTTTCCACTTATTAAAGATTTGTTTATTAGGTCTACCATTGCATTACCAATTTCTGGCAATGCATCTGTAATAACTTGTTTTGTAATGTGATCCGTTCCTCCTTTTCTCTTAATATTACTTATGATTTTCTTCAGATCCGATAAATTAACTTGCTTAAATTTGAAATTAATGATTGGTTTTAATATTGGGGCCTCTTTGAAGTTTGCTGGGGGCTGGATTATACTATTATTTATTTGCATAATGCTGCTTACAAAATATTCGTTAAATTTATTTGATATAAAAAAGCGAAATACCACGACGTTTACCTCATCGAGAAAGTATTGAAACGCAAAGCAGGCAGAGCGTTTGTAAAATGGCTAGGATTTCCCGAGAAAACTTGGATTAACATCGATGACATTGTTTTGTAACTTATAATTTACAATTATTATTATATCGTTGTAGTATACTTATAAATAAAAATAATAAAGCAGAAAAAAAATTTTTAGTTTATTTTATTTTCAATTACACTTTAATAAATACATTTTGTGTGTGTGTGTGTGTGTGTGTGTGTGTGTGCGTACATGCATGTGTGTCTACATATAATAGCTAAATATAAAACTATGTTGAGAATAATCAATCATAATATCAATTAAAGTTAAGTTACATATAATGATAATGATAGTAACGATTTAAGATATACATACATACTTGTATTTTAACATTCTAGCGAATAATGACCCCAAGCGAGTGTATTTACACCATCAGATTGCATATAGCGTTTATCATCGTTCCCAGTTAAAGCGATTTTATTTTGTTTAACAGAAAAAATATCATGTTTAGATGATCTAATCGATCGTTGTTCTCTCAACAGCGTGATATTTTCTTTAACACAATTTAGATAATCTTCAAAAGAAATTGTATTGCGTACCACATTATCAAGAACACCTTTAGCCTTCTTAACAGTTTTAAACATGCTGTTGCTGTTGCTACTGTTGTCGTTATTTGTGCTATTATTATATTGTACTTTGAAACTATATAATTTTGATTTTATTCCAACAAATTCAGACATAATTTTTCCAAAATTCTCATCTTTCATCAACCCTAATACTTTTTTATTTAATCCCGATATGCCGAAAATATTATCTTCATCATAATCACTCGTATCAAACATGTGAGTATCTGTTCTTATAGAATCGTAAATATTGTTATGATATAAATTGTAGATTAAACTGTCCGTATCGGTGTATAGCAATCGGCAATTTTGATACCCAAATTTTTTCAACATGTATTCATAATGAAATTGATATAGATAAATTTTGGATATGTCTAGAATACACATGCCTACATAAATCGGTTTGTTAAACATAATTTCAGTTTTATTCATTTCGATTGCAACTGTATTGTTATCGAATATCGTGCGACTGTGAAAATTCGGTTGAGCGATGTAATGCTCAGCGCCATAACGACCATGCCAACGATTAACAAATTTTACAATTTTATGTTTACGAACGTTTTCCATTGTCTTACCGAAAACAGCGTTATTTAACAGTTTGTATAGATTCTTTTCAAAATCGTTAGATGACGACATCCGTAGACGTGTATTTAAATCTATGTAATTTTTTAACCAAGGACTCTGTTTAAACGCTAAAATGCGATAAACATGTTTTAATTGCATACCTAATCTTAAACATTGTTGTAAATTTTTATAGTGAATTATATAACGTGATTTATCATGTAGGGTGGCTAATAGTTTTTTCTGCTTAGAGTTCGGCGGATGTTTATGTTCAGGACATAAAGGTAAATCGTTATGAGCATCGTGTATACAGGATGGATATTCTAAATCGACCTCTAACAAATAACCTATGTTCGAAACGTTATTAACATTATTTAAGTTGAATTTTGATATCTCATCGGCGTCGAGCCATTTAAAACCACCGTATGGTAGAAATTGACTCATTGCAATACCATAAAGATTATTTACATCAAAGTAAATTAAATATGAGTCTAAATCGTTAGGGTTGTAATCATCTAAATATTTGTTGTTTGCCTTACTATATTTTGTTGAACACTGAGATAAACCGCCTCGGATACCTCGTTCTACAAACATCAGAATATCTATATCGGATATAAGTTCTAATTCAATTCGAGTAAATTTAAGCATCGCATCCCATGTATACCCTGGAATGCTCACATAGTACGCCGGATCGAGTTTATATGTACGCATGCACCCATGTCGAAAGTTTTCAAATACATCGGCTAACAGCAGTATATCCGTTTTTAAATAAAGATCGCTATATTCCGCTAAATTTAAAATGTTAAATTCATGCCAAACCGTTTGCGCATGTAGATAATCCTCATCGGATATATGAGAGGCTGTTAAACTGTTGAAAAAATGTTTTTTCGCTGGTAATTTAGTTGTCGATGAGAGTTTATCATAATGATCTGTATAGTCATATGGATACACACCTTTCCGTTTAAGCAATTCAAATTGTTTAGAAAATACATTCGAAAATTGAGACTTTACAATATGAAGCTGATCATTATCTAAATAAGATGATAATTTATCTAAAGAACTATTCATGAATCTAAACGAATCTATAAACTTAAATTTAATATTGTTATCGAAAGCAACGGTAAAGGAAATGTAACGTTCTTTGTTTAATGGTAATAGGCATATCTTTTGTTTACACTTTTTAACAAGGGTTCTAATAAATAAATGTGCATCATAATTGGAAATTGAATGAAATACAACCGGTATCGTTTTATCGCATTTGAAATTTAAATTACAGCTGTTATGCGCCGCCCCGCGAAAATTGCCGGAAAAGTGACAGTGATCTCTAACTTTTATATCATCATTTCTAAACGGTTTCTCACATATGTGACAATATGTAGCAAGATTAAAATTTAAAATTTCATTATATGATAACGGTTTCATCGGTACAACTTGATTGAAATATTTTTCAGAAAACGCAGCAGATATCGCGATTAATTCGTCTGTAAACCAATTTTCACAGTCGAGTCCTCTAAACATTTTAAAATATGATAAGGAATTATCAAAAGTACAATGTAAATAATAGCCTACACTAAACCATAAATAATAAACGGTACTGGCATCTGATGGGCAAAATTTTTAAATTTTACAACAGTTCCCGCTTGAGGAAGTGTTATTTTACATGTATTCAAGTTTTTACAATCTACAATGTGTTGATTTAAATGTATTTCCGAATAAAAATAATGCAAACATCGATCGCAAATGTGAATTTTACGATTACTTTTAGTTAATTGTGATTTGACAAGTCGCGATAATTTTTTTATATAACAAAAATGGTATTTTACAGATGAACACTTACTTAAATTACTAGCATCATGGTCAATATCCATATTAACGTCTTCTTCTTCTTCTTCTTCTTCTTCTTCTTCTTCTTCTTCTTCTTCTTCTTCTTCTTCTCCCCCTTCAATATCGTTCTGACCGTCTTCTACTTCTTCTTCTTCAATATATTTTTCTTGAATCATCAATAAATTGACATGGTGTCGCTTGTGGTTAGCTGAGAGATATGTAGGAAGTGTCACATAACGAGTTTTTTTCTTTAAAGATAACGTATATACATTTATGGAAATGTTGGGGTTTTGACGTTCAAATTTGGGGATTTGATTTAAGGTCATGGGAAACTGAATACCTTTTAAATTTAATTTTTCGGCGTAGTAAGGGTACTTTGTTACACGATTGATATGATTATTCTTCTTCTTACCACTACTATTCGTCGGTGGATATAATGCAGCCATAATTGACCATGCAAAACAAGCCTCATCGTTATTATGCACATTGATAACTGCATGTTTTGCTTTAATTTCGATGGGTAGCTCGATGTATGAGGAGGCGTGAAACAGATATCCACAACTGTTAATGTTTACCATGAGTGAAATAATTTTATGTAGAGCCCATCCCGATGCCTCTTCTCGAAACTCTTCTAACTTTTTTAAAATGTTAACTATAATACTGTCTTGAAACCATTTTTCTAAATTATTTTTATTCAATATTTGATCTTGTAAAAGTTGAGAATTTTTCGTATTGAAGTACTTGAAATCGTAAGTATGGGTAGATCCGTTTATAGTTTTGACAAACTCGCCACATAACACTGCATTTACTTTTAAACATTTATTTTTGAAAAGTAAAACTTTGATACGTCTTGAGAAAGCTAAGAAGCAATCGTGTAAGAATGTTTCCAAACGTTTATGCGTTAAATTAATGCAAAGTCCACTTCGAAGACGTCCTTTAAAAGCCGATTGAACGCTTAACCAACGGATACGATCTGATCTGTTGCTTTTTTGATTTTCACGCCTAAGCACTTGATTCGTCTGTATAGTAACACTAGATCCTGTTTTATTTTTATTTTTAATCTTAATTTTGTTTTTTTTGTTTATCAACAGTTGAGCCAGTAGAAGTCTGTATGTTTTCAAATGACCTATTGTTGTCTCTATACGTTTTCTACAGCCGATATTATTATTATTTAGGAACACATGCTTTTTATTTAAACGGTTTAAAAAACGCACAATTTTGTCAATTTGTTGTTGAAACGTCTTCACATATCCAATACGAAATGAGTTTTTTTTTTAACTGTTTCAATAAATTGTATACATGTTTTATCTTTTCTAACGCATTATCGGAATGACTAATTATAGACTCACCGTCATCGGTATCATTATCGTTATTTAAACTCGGATTCATTGTGTGTAATACTTGAACACGCACAATGTATACTTAAAACACATGTACACGCTTTTTTGATGTTACATTATTCGTCTTGACACACACGCACGCGCACGCACACACTTTGATTTATTTGTTTTAGAATTTTAGTCGTAAGTAAACTCGACGAGTTGGATCGTGTACCCCGAATCAGTTTTTTTTCGCCTTTTCTAATTATTTTTAACGCTTTTCCGCCTTCGCAAATTTCTTTCACATTCAAATCCGTAAAAGCGTCGCTTAGTCGTTTAGGAAGGAAGACTACCCCTATATCTAGATCTAAAAGTATGGTGCGCCCATACTTCCCATTAATAATTTTCAAGTTGTTGATGGATAATTTTTTATTAATCGGCAAATCTTTAAGTGCCACTCGTTCACCACCATTAAATTCAGCTGTTATTTTATTGACTTTAGCCGGATTGAAAGCCATTTTGAACTAGTAATGGAGGTTTAAATACACATGCACCTCTCTTATATATAAAGCATGAAACATGCGTACTGGAAAATGTAGGCGTGTTCTACTATATCTCAAGCTATAAAATGGCGCGATGTATTAAAAGATTTTTTTATACAACCCTCCTAAATAACCCATATAAATAACATGCACTCGATTGTTCATTTTTTTTTTTTTATTATTATTTTTATAGAACTTTATGTTTTTTTTTCGCAATAGATGTACTATTCAATCGGGGTTCATTAATTGCATGCGATTCAAGCTATAAAATAAATTTATATCTTGTCAATTTCTATAAGCAATTCTTTATACGCAATTTAAGTAACAGATGTATAAATTGTATACACTCGATTGTTCATTTTTTATTATTTCTATAATAGTTTCATACAATTTAATACAATTTATAGTATTCTATTTTTATATACCATTATTATGCAATAGATGTACTATTCAATCGAACTCCATTCATTGCATCCAGGTTCAGGCTATAAAAATAAATTTATATATTCATTGTTCAACATTTTTTTATTATGTTTCTTTACAATTTATTACAAAATTCATAGTATTCGAATTTTTTTTATATAACATTCAATCAAACCTCATTAATTGCATACGTATTCAAGCTATAAAATAAATTTATATGTTGGCAATTTCTATAAGCAATTCTTTATACAGCTATTTAAATAACAGATGTATAATTGGTTGTTCAAAAAGCATTTTTTTTATCTGTTACAAAATATTGATTTATATAAACAGGTGTTAGACGTCAGCGAGTATTGATTTTTTATAACAATGCTTTACAATTCGCAGTATTGATTTTTTTTTATAACAGTGTTTTCTATATTATACCTACCGTTTACGATATAAATGTAGAATCACAAAATTTATAAAAAATAAGTACAAATTAAAAAGTTTCACTATGAAAAGTATTACTCTTTAATTCTAATTAAAAGGTTGTTTTACCAACATGAATTTTTTAAAAATTAGTTTGCATATTCTTCCAAGCCTCCTGTTATACACAAAATATGAATTTTATATAAGCAGGTTTTAAACATCGACGAGTATTGATTTTTATAATAATGTAACTATTCACACACACTCCACCCCTCGCAGCTTCTAAGACATCGCTCTAGTATCGATTTTATGACACCGTTCAGTAGATATCCGTTACAAAATATTAATTTTATATAAACAGGTGTTAGACATTCGCGAGTATTGATTTTTTTATAACAATGCTTTAGAATTCACAGTATTGATTTTTTTTATAACAATGTTTTCTATACCCATTAATTGCATACGGATTCAAAGCTATAAAATAAATTTATATATTGATTGTTCAAAAAGCATTTTTTTTTTGTATCTGTTACAATATATTGATTTATATAAACAGGTGTTAGGCATCAGCGAGTATTGATTTTTTTTTTATAAGAATGCTTTAGAAACCGTTCAGTAGATATCCGTTACAAAATATTGATTTTATATAAACAGGTGTTAGACATCCGCGAGTATTGATTTTTTTATAACAATGCTTTAGAATTCACAGTATTGATTTTTTTTATAACAGTGTTTTCTATATCCCATTAATTGCATACGTATTCAAGTTATAAAATAAATTTATATATTGATTGTTCAAAAGCATTTTTTTTATCCGTTACAAAAATATTGATTTATATAAACAGGTGTTAGACATCGGCGAGTATTGATTTTTATAAGAATGCTTTAGAATTTGCAGTATTGATTTTTTTTTTATAACAGTGTTTTCTATACTCATTAATTGAATACGTATTCAAGCTATAAAATAAATTTATATATTGGTTGTTCAAAAAAGCATTTTTTTATCCGTTACAAAATATTGATTTTATATAAACAGGTGTTAGGCATCGGCGAGTATTGATTTTTATAACAATGCTTTACAATTTGCAGTATCGATTTTTTTTTATAACAGTGTTTTCTATACTATACCTACCGTTTACGATATAAATGTAAAACCACAAAATTAATAAAAAATAAGTACAAATTAAAAAAGTTTTAGTATGAAAAGTACATGCTATTACTCTTTAATTTATAAGAATGCTTTAGAATTTGCAGTATTGATTTTTTTATTTATAACAATGTTTTCTATACTCATTAATTGAATACGTATTCAAGCTATAAAAATAAATTAATATATTGGTTGTTCAAAAAGCATTTTTTTTTATCCGTTACAAAATATTGATTTATATAAACAGGTGTTAGACATCGGCGAGTATTGATTTTTATAACAATGCTTTACAATTCGCAGTATTGATTTTTTTATAACAGTGTTTTCTATATTATACTTATCGTTTACGATATAAATGTAGAATCGCAAAATTAATAAAAAATAAGTACAAGTTAAAAGATTCACTATGAAAAGTACATGCTATTACTCTTTAATTCTAATTAAAAGGTTGTTTTTACCAACATAAATTTTTAAATTTAGTTTGCATATTCTTTCAAGCCTCCTGTTATGCACAAAATATCAATTTATATAAGCAAGTTTTAGACATCGACGAGTATTGATTTTTATAACAATGCAACTATTCACACACACTCCACCCCCTCGCAGTTTTATGAAACATGGCCCCAGCATCCATTTTATGACACCCGTTCGGTACACCACATTTATTCAACAGACACACCCATTACACACGTGCCATACAAAACTACACAATACACGCGATTAACAATTATACATTGACACACCCACATTCTAATTACATACAATACAGACAATACTTTACTCACACGACACACACCCATTCCACTACTGCTAAATACCACACATTTACAATCACCCTTCCCCAACATCACACTTGGGGGCGGGCACCACATTACAAAATGGACGCTGACAAACATGGCCGACAAAATGGACGCTGACAAACATGGCCGACTACTTCAGGTAACACAACCCTTTCACTACAACACATGCTGCAAGTCAGGTGATTCTCAAGCGGTCTTAAACGCACAACCCATGCTGCAAGTCTGGTCATTCTCAACTGGTCTTAAACGCACAAACCATGCTGCAAGTCAGGTCATTCTCAAGTGGTCTTAAACGCACAACCCATACTGCTGCAAGTCGGGTCATTCTGAAGTGGTGCTGAACGCACTTAGGTCCTCTACTTACCATATCTAACCAAGGTCTGGCTAAATTTCTGTTAGTTCCATTTTTGCTCTAACATTTATTGTAATTAGAAAATTGTCTCTATTATCCGAAAGCCCGCAACCACGACAAAGTCAGCATAAGAATGACAGTCAACGGACGTGAATCTCAATTGTTCGACCTTTCCTCGCCTAATATACGTGTGAGCACAATTTTAGTTATCTGAGCTTTAAGAATGTGACATTCGGTCTAAAAAGATTTCAATGTGTCAAATAAAGTTAAATGTTTTGGAGATTTTGTTGCTTGCTTTTTGTTTCTTACCGTACATCGCTTCGAAAAAAGAACCTAAGTGTTATTAGCACAACCCCAAATTTTCCCTAATACCAGGCTTAAAATAAAGCTTCAATTTAATAAAGTAAATTAAACTAGACGATCACACGCCACTATAATAATCTACACAGGTAAGAGAATTTTAGTCATTGCTTGAACTTGAAAAAGTTTCAACATAAATACATTGATTACATATTTTCTTTTCATTGCATTTCAAAATTATTATCTTGTCCGCAAGATGTCGTCAAAAATAAAACGGTGCGTCACACTACCTGTCCACTACATTGTGTCAATACGGCAGATCTTTCAGTAACACACGAAAGTCGACTTTACAGTATCAAGCGACATGACCGATATGGCACAAAATCGTTAATCTAACTAAGAAACCATAAAGGTGCGATTCCGATCCACGCGGCAGACGGCATTACTTTGCAGTATTAATTTGTACTGCCGCACGACAGGTCGTGATTTGTTTTGACGCGTAGCTGCAGACGGCACTTCCGTACAAAACAGTACTGCCGTTGAAGTTCAACATTATGGACGTGTCGACAAACGAAGAAATCGAAAATTTTATTAATTTAGTGTCTAAACATCTGTGTTTATTTGATTGCAAAAATCCTAATTATAAAGATGCACGTATTAAAGAAAATATTTGGAAAGAGATCGCTCAAGAGCTCAATAAAACGAGTAAGTATATTTATATTATTTATTAAAACGTATCACTATTCTGTACGATTTACAATACTTATTTGCCCAGATACTTTACCTACTTGGGAACAAAACAAATCTTTTAATTTGTCTCGAATCACTGAACCTCCGGCATTAGCAAAACCACTAGTACTCGCCATTCTGATCATATTATGAGATGGTATTTCTTCTTCGTCGCGGTGATATCTTGGAATCTGCTGGTTTTCAAGATAACCATCTCGTAATATGTTGTGCAAGCAACAGGCAGACATTATTAAGTCGTCACAAGTTTCAGGTAAAATTGGTATGGGTATGTAAAATACTCGAAAAACTTGAGATAATAAGCCGAAGGCGTTTTCGACTACTCGTCGAGCACGACTTAGCCTATAGTTAAAAATATCTTTTTGGTTATCATGTCTTGCAATTCTCTGAGAATATGGCTTCATCATAAATGTATCAAGAGCAAAAGCTTTGTCTCCAATTAAGAAATGTGGTAAAATATCATTTGTTCCTGGTACATTTTTTGGTTCCGGAAAATTAAAAGTATTGTTCTGTATTTTCTTTCCCATTTCTGACTTTTTAAATATATTGCTGTCACCTTCTTTTTCATATCACTCTACATCAATTGCAATAAATTTGTAGTTTGAGTTAACTATTGCTAGTAACACTATAGAGAAATACTCTTTATAGTTGAAGAAAAGAGATCCAGTGTGCTGTGGTGATTTTATACGAATATGCTTGCCATCGATACTTCCGACGCAATTTGGCATGTTCCATTTTTCCCAAAATTCTGTTTCAATTTTTTGAAAATCATTTTTAGTAGGAAGAGGCATCCAAATTGGAACAAGTTTTAGTTTAAGTAAATGTAATACTTGTTTTACTATTCTCGATATATAATGACCTTGATATACGATAGTGAAATGCTAAGGAAGCAAAACTTTCTCCTGTAGCTATGAATCTGAAACAAAACCACTACGTTTTAATATTTACATTACAGGTGAAAACTGTAAAAAAACAGTGGAAGACAATACGCGATGGATATATGCGTTTTAAAAGAAAAAATAAACTTCCCACTGGATAAGAAGCTCCAAAAAGCAATCGCACGAAATGGAACTTATACAGATTATTGTCTTTCTTAGATAACGTTTCGCAGGAAAGGCCTTCTACTAGTAGTAGTATCATCACAAAACAAGGCTGAAGAGTCCGCAGAGTCGGAAAAGAATAACATCCAGCAAGACACTGATGCCACTCTTTCTGAAGCTAATACGCAGCAAGGGAATGCTATCATGAACACTGAACGTAATATACCTGCTCCTTCTACTGCAATTAACCAACAAAAAATAAACAAAAAACGCCCTCGAAGCAGTAGAGATGATATTTTATCATATATGAGAGAGAGAGAGAGAGAGAGAGAGAGAGAGAGAGAGAAAATTCACGTCTATCGCTAATGAAAAATATGTCTGGTACTAATGATGAGTTCAAATCTACTTCAAGAGCTGGTTCAGCCATGACAAGTGTTTCTGATGACAGTCAGTACACAATTTTAAATCCTTATTCTCCAATTAGTAGTTATTCGGAACCAACCGATTTGACATATACACGTAATGCCGAATTTCGTTCAATATGTTCGGAAGCAAATGATTTAACACCTCAAACAGAAAATGAAGAATTTCCTTCTATCTCAGATTTTTTAAATAATTAGTTTACTTAGTTAACTGACCTTCTCTACTATTATTATAAAGAAATAATTTTAATTAGCTTACCTTAATATTAAGAATAATTTCTCTTCGGGCGATATAGTCTCCCGCAATGTTTTTGGAGCAAGATCATCATAAAGTAAAGAGATTACAAAATTAAACTGGTTTTTATTTATACGGCAATAACTTCTGAAAATGTGTTCACTATCATTTAAGTGTCTTTTTATCAAAGTTTGATAAGAGCCTTCTTCCAGTCTATTTAAGTACAATGGCAGTATAGGTTTTCTACTTAAGTAATAATACAATAATAAATCATCGTCGTCTTCTTCTTCTTGCAATAAAACTTGCATGATTTGATTATTCATAACTGTATATTGAAGACACAACCGCAATTTAGTGATGTTGCGACGTAACTGCAGTGCCTGCTGCCGGCTTTAGAATCTATACGACTGCAACTGAAGCCCGATAGCATTTGCTGTTGGACATCTGCCGCTGCCGTTTGCCGTCTGCGCGTGGATCGGAATCATACCTTAACGCTATCGTTTTCTTAGTAACGTCTTATACTTAGTCCATAGTTATGATTAGTGTGCGGATTTCTGGTATTGTATTACTGTTTTCGCAATAATTAGTATCAGCATTATAAATGGTATCAGGCAGTTAAAAATGCGTCTCGAAATAAACGAAATACAAGGAAAGCTGTTATTTAAAGTCATGTGTTATGCACTTTTTACTTTCTTTCAAGTATGAAGCATATTTTTTTATGTATTTTCTTTTTTTTTGTGCATTTTTCGATTACAAGGTCTAATTTTGAAAATCTGGTTTTATTTAAATCTTGTTTTTATTTCTTACTTCCGTAATTAATTGGATATAAAAAATTTTGAAATGTCAGGATTATCTGAATAAATAAAGTATTAGTCTGTTGGTATTCGACAATGCGATCTGAGATCTAATCTGCATAGTTTGACTTACGAATGGCGATTTTTAATCGATTATATAAAGAATCGATTTTTGTATCCAATAAAACGATTTCTAAAATCGATTTTTCTGTGACAGATTTTTTTACTAATGGATTCAAAAATTTAAAGAATCTATCTAGGTTCGCGAAGCATAATCATTCTACAATCAACTGTAATATGTAACAACAAAAAAGTAAGTTCTAATTTAAATACTTGCATAATAACCAAAAAAGAATTATTGTTCTTATGTTGATTATAAGTGTACATTAATTTTAATTGTTTAAGAATAAAATATTTAAAAACATATTGTCGAGATATTGATTTATTGAGAAGTTTTTTATAGATTCCTGAAAAAAAATCAATTATTGGAAACTTCGATTATTTTGCGTTTAAATTTTCCCTTTCGATTATAATCGATCGGATCTTTTTAAAAAAATCGGCAACCCTAGTTTAAGTTTATTCCAGCATTTATATGTACTATGTATGTATCGCTCTAATGTCGGTAAAATGGTTTTAAAAACGAGTTTAGAATAAAAAATGGAAAATAAATTTGTGAAATTTATATTTAAAATACAAAATGATATTAAATGAATTAATTTTTTTAATGATTTATTTTTTATTATTTGTTTCAAACACATTAAGCACTCTATCAGGAGTTGTTTGCTGTAAGTAATGATCATTGCAGTGCATAACTGTATTGTTGATGATATTACTACAATTGTTTATATTTATACCATAGGCTTGCACGCTTTTATTTAATACGTTTGGATAAATAGGTTATGAAGTTTTATTTGACAAATTGTTTGAAAAATATTATAAACTTTAGTATGTTCTGTATTCGACAACAATGTGCTAGTATTTTGCACAATTTTGTTTTAGTTTCTCGTACAGCTTTGATAATATTGTTACGTATTTATTATTAAAACTAATTTATTTATAACGATTAAAAATACGTTTACTTAATCTCGAAATATGTACACTTTTAAATTAACCGAACTAATTAAATCTAATAATATTTATTGAAAACACTTACACGAATTTATGTATAACCGTTGTATAACTTAAGATAAGATAACGTCCTCGGATTTCACACTGTAAGTCACGTTCACTCGATTCGGTGTACACTGTTATTTATTTAAAACTCCGCACGTGCTAATCACTTATTTATCTTCACTTGAATAATCTTCTTAATACTGCATGCATTCACATTCCAGCAATAACTGACCTACGATTTCCATGTTCGGCATTTATAGACATCGGCGAATCCTTCTCGAATCCTTCTCGAACGTTCCCTACTTTTCGCTATATCTTCTAGACAGCTTCTAGAAGGCTCTTGCGTTTGTAAATAATTTCTCGAACGTTTCAATATATATTACAATAAGATTATGCAATTCTTTTAAACTCGGAATAAAGAAAAAAATTGAATGAACTGTAGAATAGCTGTAATTTTTTATGGTGAACGTTCCCTCTTCCGGAAAATATGTGAACTTTAAAAATTTGAAGCGATAAATGTTTCAACCAATCACAATTAGCAAGTACCATCCGCTTGAAAAAATGTCTACAATCAAAATTCCTTGATTGCGTTGGGTTTGTTTACATCTTTACCTCCTGTTTTCTGAAAAATTCGTAGTTATTCAGTACGTTTTTGTCAAGACTTTTTGAAACGCTGTTATTTGAACAAGTTAAGTCTATTCATAACATTTTTTAAGTGTAACCTTTGTAAGCTTAACCTCAGTTATTACTTTAAATTCTGTATTTAATTCCAGCGTTAATTCTACGAACAACAGCTAATTTCTGATGGAGATTTTTACATTACTTACTTTCTGTATTGTTTCAGCTGTTATTTATCAACATGAAATCGAAATGGAAGAAAACCATTCATTTCGAAGCAAGAAACATTATTAAAAATGTTGTGAAGTTTTTCGATAAATTCTCCCTTTAGAGAAGGCAACCGAACTAGCTGCTGTAGTAACGGGCAAATCAACCACATTTATAAAAAAATCTGGAGTGAATCGATAACAAGAAGTAATGGAATTTTAAGATATCCCTCGAAGAAAAAAATAAGTATATACAATAAGTATACCATTTAAATATAAATAAATAATGCTCTTAAGATTTGTAACGTTTTACTGACAATTTACCCAATATATGTTATTTTTAAGTAAATAACATTTAACCAAGATGCATAAAGTTGTACAATAGAAAGCTAAACGAAATAATAATAATTTGCACAATATTGTGCAAAATTAACCAAAGAGAATATGGATCTAGATAACGTAACGCTATTAGACATTTAACATACCATTGGGTAAAAATACTTCAAGCATAGTTTTAAAAAAGTATCACAACATTGTGCAAAACTTTACTATTCGCTTTAGAACAGTTTTTAAACAAATTGTGATACGGTGCAATCTATTTGAAATATAAAAATTGTTTATATATAATGAAAAAAAAAACTGTACAATTTAATCTACACAAATGAATGCAATAAAACTGCACAAATCGGTCTTGTCACTTTTTCAGACCCAATTTGTGTACTTTTGATTAACAATTGTAGATAAAATATACAAAAATTTCTCTCTGTGTGTTAATATTGATGGTTTGCCACTGTCAAAAAGTTCTGGTAGCCAATTATATCCAATTTTATGTAGTTTATTTCAAAATAGAAATGTCGTTAATGTTGTGAGTGTGTATCACGGAAACCAATAACCACACGACGCCAATATGTTTTTAAGAGATTTCATCCAAGAGGCAATTGATTCAACAACTCGAGGCTTAATTTATGACAGCATATACAAATTCAAAGTTAAGGCAATTATTTGTGATGCCCCAGAAAAATATTTTATCACCTACACTAAAAATCATAATGCTTACTATTCATGTCAAAAGCGCAGTGTCGAAGGTGTAGGTATACTTACTTAATAGTTCGCAAGAGTTTAGGTAATTCCAACGCACACTATGAACGCCCAATAGGGAAGCGCGGATGATTACAGGACGCTTTTTGACATTATTTTTTACGTACGATGAACGCGGCTAGTAAACTGTGTAGTTTTACTTTTAAACATTAATCACTGTATTCTTTTAGAGACAATAAAAGATTCTATGAACCCGATACATAACAAAATTGGCGACGAGAATGGTAGAATGGATTGGCGAAGAAAGAAAATAGCTGAAACGAATACTTATCAACTTCTAACAACAAGAAAATGGCCGATGTAAGTGATTTAGTTAACTTTCTAAACACATTTGTCACAAATCTCCAAACAATACAAATTCCTGCTCCCGATTCGTCCTTACCACATCCTTCAACTTCAACTAATACCAAATATACTCTTTGCTAATACAAATGATGTGCTTTTATCACAATCAGTACGATTCGAACCTTTTAACGATGAAGTCGAATTATTTACCACACAGACAACGACTCAAAATTTTCTTTTCTATCAAACAGCTAACAGCTGAATCTAACGAAGGTGAAATAGCAAGAACTAAAGTACTAATAAATTGCCTAGGCAGCAAACATTATCAATTATTATGTAGCCTTACTGCACCAGAGTTACCCTCAACAAAAAAGTATAACAAATTAATTAAGATATTAGAAGATCACCTTTGTCCGAAACCTATTACTCTAATTGAACAACATAAATTTCTATCTAAATTTCAATCTTCCTCGAAAACAATTATACAATATATCGCTAGCTTAAAACAACTCACAGTCACATGTAATTTTAATTGCCCAAATACAAACAGTGGGAAATCAATCAGTGAAACTGTACTACGAGCACAATTTATCCGTGGCATCAATGATAATTCTATTCGAGAAAAACTACTACAGGACTTACATTTGGAAAAGCAACTGAAATAGCATTAGCTATGGAAGCTTCTCGTGCAGGAAACCGCATAATATCAAATACAAATAGTGCGCACATAAATCGAATTTCAAAGACAGAAGATGCCGAGCACTCAAGACAGTATCGTGGCAATTTCCGAAGTCACTCTCGTAATCGATCTAAATCTCGCAATAAAATAGATTATGATGCATTAGGCATTGGAAACTTATGCATTAGATGCGCAAGGGACAACCACAAAGTTACAGAGTGCAAAATTCCAAAATATAAACTGAAACGCAACGAATGTAAAGAAACAGGTCACGTACAGAAAGTTTGCATATATACATTAACACAAAAAAAGAAGAAAACATCTAAACAAATTCATAATATAGACAATTGTGAAGAAGGAGATAACTCTCAAATTATGGTACAGCAAATACATATGGGCTCAGAAGATAGAAAATTCATTTTTCCAATTCAAATATGCTCCCAAACAATTAATTTTGAAGTTAATTCAGGCAGTCCAGTCACCATAATCAATAAAAAAGAATTCGATAGGCTCAACGTCAAAGACAAACTTACACCTTCAAAAATTACCTTCAAAACCTATACAGGGGAAATTTTTAAACCAATTTGAGAGGCAACAGTAAAAGTAATATACAAAAATCGGAGTACACAATTGCTATTATATGTAATCAACAAACCCGTGGCAAATATAATGAGTAGAAAATGAATGGAACCTTTGGGACTGACCATACAACAAATTAGAGAAGTTCAATAATCCGATGAGAATTACGTTAAGAAACATCGTGAAGAAAATCTTCAACTCCTTCGCTGATCTATTTGAAAAGAAAATATGACATGAGATTTTTCTTCAATAGAAAACACTTTCCTATTTCTTTTCAACATGATAACGCATAAATGCACGACCTAATCAAAACCAAGCTATGTGACCAAGCTGTCACTCACGCAGTCATTTAAACATTCGGATTCGGAAACGTTCGGATGAGGTGGGAGAAAGTGTGTAGGTAACAATACGCCTAAATACATATTCCTTCAATGCTTATCAATAAGATAAATATCGTTCGTATTGTTTTGTTGGGACAAGAAGCGGTTGGTCGTTATAGTCGATGAATATCGATCAAGTTTCGTCGTTGTAAGCGATACGTCGCTGTATCCGATGTTGTTATAGGCGGTATGTTTACTGAATAGTTAGAGACTCGGGGGGACCTTACAATCTGGCTGTAATAACCGATCGGTCGTTGTAAACGATGTCGTTATAATCGGTTTCCACTGTACTCCTAAACATATCAAACGCATATAATCAAGAGGAATGTCAAAATTTGGTATAGATTTAATCAATGATGTACCCACATGATGTTCTTTTTGTTGTTTAGACCTGAAGTTCTCATTTGCTCTTAACGTAAGGTTATCAGTATCCAAAAAACACATTCGATTATTAATATAATTACCTTCTGTTATGTATAGGGTTCATAGAATCTTTTATTATCTCTAAAAGAATACAGTGATTAATATTGTTGTGGATTTTATTATTATTGCTAATTTATTTAAACGACTAAAAATATTTTTAGTTATACTAGAAATATGTACACTTGTAAATTAACCGAACTAATGAAATCTAATAATATTTAATAAAAACGCTTACACTAATTAAGATAAGATAAAGTCCGCGGATAGCTTCACACTTGTTTACACTAAAAATCACGTACGAGATTATTCCCTGTATATTTATGTACACACACGCGACTTATTTATTTCAACTTCAATAATCTTCTTAATACTGCTGTATTCGCATTTCGGCAAGAACTGACCTACGATTTGTCTCTTCGGTATTTATACACATTCGGAAATCCTTCTCGAGTGTTCCCTATCTTTCGGTATATCTTCTAGAACAGGGGTTTCCAACTTATGAGTGACCGAAAGCCGCCATTAGATTCATGGAGTAAATAGGGGGCCGCATCCGCACAGGTATATATTTATATAGCTACTATTAATGAAAGCCGCGGGCCGCATGCAGGAAAGCCGCGGGCCGCATGCGGGCCGCGTGTTGGAAATCCCTGTCCTAGAAGATGGATAACAACTTCCAAAAGGCTCTTGAATTTGCAGATAACTTCTCGAACGTTTCCATATTTAAAAGTAAAACTACACAGTTTACTAGCCGCGTTCATCGTACGTAAAAAATAATGTCAAAAAGCGTCGTGTAATCATTGAACTATATTATGAACTGGAAGGGCGACAGCCGAGTGAGATTTGAAGCTTATTCCGGCGAGACAGAGAAAGCGATATTTATGGGAACCCGTCTTTTTCTATCGCGCTATTTTAAATGGCAACAAAACTGAATAAATTATTATATATTCTTATTTTATGTGCTCTACTCTATTCGCAATTAATAAATGGAGATTTAAATTATTAGTAAGTATAGGTATAATCCCTTTATATTAGGTAAATGAATTATGGGTTCATTATCTTAATAAATGGCAATAATATTTGTATGTACTAATGTTAGTTTTCATGACTAAAGTTAAATGGTTTTAATAAGAAATCGTTTGATATTTCATGTCTTCAATTTTAACATGCACAATACATAACCATTGTTTAAATGTTTACTATCAAATCACACTTGCAAAGAGTTTTCAAAACTTAAAATTTTTAATAAATTCATACACAACTTCCAACTTTACTTAACGACACAAATCAACGATTAACAAATAACAAATTCAACTTTTCACACATAACCAAACACAAGCCAAAGTGAGATAGATTTCCCTAAAACTATCTATCTCTTTCTATAACAGTTGGCTTCACTTGAGATCGCCTGTATACAATTGGAGATGCCATTCCAGTTCATAATATAGTTATGCCTGTAATCCTCCGCGTTTCCCTATTGGGTGTTGATTGTGTGCGTTGGAACTACCGAAACTCTTGCGAACTATTAAGTAAGTATACTACAACTCTGCCTCACATAATACAAAAAAAATTAATATTAAGCAATACATCTACAGAAAGGTTTAAACAAAAATTGTAAGGTAAACTAATAAATTTAACACAAATAATATTTCTTTCACTTTCACTTATTTCACTTAACATCGTAGGATTTCATCTACTTTGGAACAATTCGAAAACGAGCAGATCGACGAACTACTGGTTCAGACTAGACGTGTATGTTCCATTTCCTGATGTACTTGTTGTTTGGGCGGCAATGCTTACAGTAGCGGGAGATTGAGGCAATTCATCTTCTTTAACATCATGGTCTGATGTTGGTGTCGGCGAGTTTTCGAATTCAGCTTGATCGTTTTTTATACAGGTGTTTGTGATGTTGTCATATTGGGATTGAAATAGTGGATTATGGGTGGTTTGTTAGAAAAGGTTACAGATTTAGGAATTTCTAATGGTTTCTGTGAAACTGTACAGGTGCGTAATTGATCTATGTGCCTTTTTAGAGTATACCCATTATCTGATTCAATAGTATAATGTAATTTCCCAAGTTTCTCTTTCACAACTCCGTACTTCCATTTTTCACCTAGGTAATTACGTGCAGCTACTCTCTCGTACCGATAATTGGTTGCGTACAGGTGATGGTTGTTCAGCATGGTTCCGGGTTGCTTCTTGTGGTCGAATAATATCTAATGGTGTTTTAATATTGTAACCAAGAAATTTCTGAGCTGGTGAAAAAACCTTCTGCTGTTGGAGTTGCTCTCCATCTGAATAATATTTCATGTAATTTCTCGTGGGTTGAATATTTAGAATCCTTTAATGAGTTTAGCTTTTCTTTTAGTATTCTTACGGCTCTCTCTGCCTGACCATTAGTTGCTGGGTGATTTGGTGCTGTTAGGAGTTGTTTTATTCCGTAGATCTTGCAAAAAGATGTTTATCGATTGGATGTAAAAATGGCGGCGTTATCATGACATGACATGAAGATTTCGGGCCACTTGGAAAAAGCATCCATGACAACAAAATAATAGTAAACGTCTTTTGGGCCGGCATAATCAATGTGTAATCGATTCCATGGTTTACTTGGTTTATCCCAGACATGGGTTGGAACTTTTGGTGGATTTGATTGTAATTGTACGCATACTGAGCAACTTTTGCTAATAGTTGTATGTCCTTGTCTGTTTTTGGCCAATATACATGACGTCGAGCTAACATCTTCATTCTAACAATGCCTTTGTGAGTAGAATGTAGTTCTTGTAGAATTTTTGGTCGTAGCGTATCTGGTATAAAAACTCTGTTTCCTCGCATTATGATTCCCTTATGGATCGAATATTCTGGATCTCGTTTTTCTACTCCATAGAGTGATTTAAGTAGTGTCTTAGTCTCAGGATCTTCCTTTGTTTCGCAAACAATGTCACTATAGAGTAAGTTGTTTGTTTCGATTACATTAATAGTTTCAGTGTAGAATACAGTTTCGTTATCTTCCATTGCAACATATTCTAAGAAATAAGTAGTCAGCGTTAGCGTTTAATTCTGATTTTCTATGCTGGATTGTATAGTCGAAGGCGCTTAGGAATGATGCGTATCGAATAAGACGTGAAGCGGACATTTCTGGAAGTTTCTTTTGAGGCGAAAATATGTGCACAAGAGACTTGTTATCGCAAATCAACGTAAATTTACGACCGTAGAGATAATTGTAAAGCTTTTGAATGGACCAATAAACGGCTGTTGCCTCCCTATCTAATTGCGAGTATTGCTGTTCGGTTGGTGTAAAGGCTCTTGAAATGAATGCCACTGGGCGCTCTTCTTTATTTACAATATGTGACAGGACTCCTGCGATGCCTGTTGGGCTGGCGTCAGTTGCTAAAGTGATCGGTAAATTAGGATCAAATGGAATTAATGTACAGGAGCTTATTATTTCATTTTTGATTTTATCGAATGCTTCTTGACATTCTTTGGACTAGTGAAAAGTTGAATTTTTTTGAATCAGTTTACGTAATGGTGCCGTAAGTGTTGAAGCATGTGGTATAAATTTTGAGTAATACATTACTAGTACCAAAAATGATCTGACTTCGTCTGGCGTAGTAGGTTGAGGGGCTTTTTGTATAGCTTCTATTTTCTCTGGAGTTTTTGTAATCCCTCTGGGCAAATTTTGTGTCCTAGATATTGAACTTCTTTTTCGAAAAATTGGCATTTTTCTTTATTCAAGTGTAGGTTTAAGGAGCGTAATTTATGTAAGCATTTGTATAAGGTTTCTTTGCATTCTTGAATCGATTTTCCGGTTATGATAACGTCATCAAAATATGCAGCACTTCCTTTAATATCTCTTAGAACGTCGTCCCTTATCTTTTGAAATTCGTTTGGGGCAACTTTAACTCCGAAAGCCAGTTTGTTCATTTTGTATACACCTCGATGTGTTGGTATGGCCTGGATTTTGGAACTGTTTTTGTCCATTTGTACATGTAAGAAGGCTTTGTGGATATCTAATTTGCAGAAATATTTTCCTCCTTTTAGTTGGTTGAAAATGTCATCTATGAGGGGTATTCTGTAACGTAATTCATGCAAAAATGGATTTACTGTCAATTTGTAATCGGCGCGTAATCGAAGTTCATTATTTGGTTTTGGCACAATTACCAGCGGTGATCCTCATTCGCTTTGTTCCGTTTTGGTAATGACTCCTTGACTTTCCAATGTGTCCAATTCCTTATTAACTTGTTCCAATAAGGCATAAGGTACTGGTCGTGCTTTTGTATTGCTTATAACAATTATCGGATATAACGTCGGTAACTATACGGTCCCTTCAATGTCACAAGGACCAATTTTCGACTGTAGTTCGAAAATTGGTTCTTGTCCTTTGGTCTTGTGGTGCCCTATAAATTGTCTGCACATCAACTAGCCAGTATTTCAACCGCATTACTTAATCAGTCCAAGAGTTTACCATGTGAATTCAACAGAAAACCAAGATCAATGTCTGAAGCCAAGCGATGTAAAGCTGCCGAGTTCAGACAATTTTTGTATTATACCGGCATTGTTGTATTAAAATCCACGTTAGATAATGATAGATATTTACATTTTCTCGTGTTACATATTGCATGTACAATACTGTCAAACTTAAAATATATAAAGGAGCATTTGAATTATGCTCATTCGCTTATGAAGTACTTTGTATCTTCATTTATTGAATTATATGGACGAGAAAATATACATAACTTATTACATATAACTCAAGATTCAAAACGGTTTGGAGTACTTGATCAGTTCAGCGCCTTCCTTTTTGAAAACTATATGAAATCATTAAAATAAATAGTACGAAAACCTACTGAACTACTGAGTCAAATTATAAATAGGAAAACTGAGGAAGATAGGAATTGTTTGTTATCCAACACTATTAACCAGTACTACCCTCAACCTTCTTTACAGCACACTTTAGGACCTTTAATTAACTCAGCTTTTTGTACACAATTTAAAAAAGTTAAATTTGAAAATTTTACATTAACCATAAATCTATCTGACAATTTTTGTAGTTTAAAAAACAATTCTTTGGTGTGCATTCGTAATTTTGTCATTAACACCGGATGGACTCATTTTAATTGGACAAACATTTTTGCTGTGTGAAGATTTTTATACTTCACCATGTAAATCTTCTGATATGAGTATTGCTAGTAATCTTGAACCATTACGAAAATGGAATATTAGTGATGTTGCGTACAAATGTGTAAAACTAGATTTCAATAAGAAATTTCTATTATTTCCGTTACTTCATATTTAAGATTCTAATTTACTAGGGTATGTTTAATCGGGTGTGATCATATAAACTAATTACTTAATTTTAATTACAGTAACCATATATTTATAGTTTATTGTGTCTTTACAATGATCTCGTGGACAGTAGTTAAGTTTGTGGAAGACAACACAGTACAGGCAGTACCTATCCAATGGATCCATGCTATTAAAAAATGTGAACCACATATGAAATACTAAGATTAGAATGTCTTCCGGGTTTGGACCGTGTCATATGTGCAACCGAAGCTGCCAACGTTTCGCCCACTTGGCAGCTTCGGTTGCACATATGACACGGTCCAAACCCGGAAGACATTCTAATCTTAGTATAGATTCCGGCCGTGGAAGCCTTCGCTATTACACATATGAAATACTGGCAATTATATTAGGTCAAAACTTTCCGAAACAGCACACATGCAATATTTTTTTATTGTTTCTATTTAGGTATGTGTAAGATTTTTTTTTTAATTTTAGCTGAGTATCAGGTGGCTCGGCAAAAGGAAAAACAAGCTGAACTTGAATCTGACTTGGGTACAGATTCGGAAGAAAACAATGACAAAAGGAAGAGGTTTCAACGTGTATATAGCTCTGACGATGAAATAGGTGAAGTACCAGCTAGCATTTTAAAGAAGCCGTCTCAGTTGGTAAAAGGTAATTATTATATGTAATAATTCAGTAAGTTTAAACTATTAGGAAGGCCAAGTAAACAAGTTATTGAATCATTGGAGAAAGCGGTACTTTTAAATGATTGTAATGCAGGAACCATAAATCAAGGTTAATTCATATAAACCACCATGTAAATATTTTATTTTAACTTGTAATTATGAATTTAAATTGTACTACAGAATTTTCTTAAAGAGTACTACAACTTAAAAAACGAATCCAGTCAGTCTTCTCGTTGTAGTACACCGTCTGATATGAATTTTCATCACAGTTTTGTTTATCAGTTTTCAACTCAGTTTTGTTTATTTATTTTTTGTTTTGAAATGGATACAACTTTGTATATATAGATACGAAACACACAAGCTGATGGTTCAAGCGCTTCTGGCACAACAACTTTTGTATCAACACCGAGAGAGAACGATGATGTTTACTTAGGTTTGTATTCAATATTAGCTATCACTATAGCGCTTTCACTGTACACTTTTTGTAGAATATTTTCGACAAATAATCAGGAAACAAAGTATTATTCAAGCCACCCTACTTCAACTAATTGAAGATATGAAATCAATTAAAGACAATTCTTCTCCGGTAGCAGCTACTAATGTAAATTCCATTTTTACATTATTTGATTTTCCGTTGAAGGAGGAAGCAAGTTTGCAACAGTTTGAAGAATATTTAAGCAATGAACAACAATTAAATGAAATGGTATGTAATTCTAACAGTGACAATTATGAGTAAGATGTTACCATTTTTTTACGTCGTAGCACACGCAAATCATGATTAAACGAAATACAACTTTGATTCTTCAAATATTCATATTTGTTTATGACAATTTTGTAGCTTATTTTGGGGGGGGGGCATGGTTGTTATACCAACGATATAGATAATAAAATATAAAAATTGCAAAGCAATGAGCTCGTTTCTCAACAATATCTCATTCTGTGAAATTTTTACTTTGCCCTTTTCCATGTGTTAACTCGATAGTAACTTGTATTATCATCAGCTTATAATTAGAGCATGACAAAATCAAATTATATAGATACATGTATTTCTAGATCGAAGAAGTTTCCAAAATTGGTGGAAATAGTGTATCTGAATTCGTTAAACGAATGCTGTCCCAGTTGGTAACGAACACGGTTTTATCAACATACAGCTGTATTAGGTTAAAAATAAGAAAAACTTTTCCAAGTTGCTCAAATCGGAAGCAGTAATACGTAAGTTTGCTTAGTTTTCTATCTTTAGATAACTATTGAAATGAAATTAATGTATTGTTTTCACCACATTTTTCTGTTAAAAGGTAAATGCGAAACGTATAAAAATTATAAATGAATTTGCAAAACTGATATGTTTACAAAAACATTTTTAAAAAAATGATTTAAAGAATTTTTGACTGGTTATAAATCTATCATCTCTTATGACTTAATCAGTAATGGAATCGTCAAAAAAATGAATCAAAAATTTCATCAATTCTTTAATTTAGTAAAATGTAAATTCTGACAACTACATAGAAATACCAAAAATAAGTTTTTGTCTACATGACAATTACCCTCTCTTATGTAGTTGCATTTGTTTCAGGTGCCACATTAAAAGCTTTTCCTAACGAAACCAGAAAATCAGCGGAAGAAAGCATAAAAAACTGGCTAAGGAGGGCCAAATAACGTCAGTACCGGGAAAATAAAAAACTAAATAATCTCGAAATTTATTTTATTGGAAAATAATTAGGATTATTTAAAAATATAGTTTTATGTAATGATAATTTGTATTTTATTTGATCAATTAGGTTATTTTTATTCATTACGTCAAGTCGCATAGGATATAGTATATATAGTTAGTAATTAGGAGAGATCGAGTAACTTATTGCTTAAAATCATATGAATTAAACAACAGAAAACGTATCTCGCCAACACACGTTGCATTGAAAGTATCGATCGACATATAAGTTGCTATTTCTTTTCTCAATTGTTTTTTACAAGTCACACTCGAGCTCTCGTAATAACTACTATATATATAAATATTTTTCATATTCATATCTGTAGAAAACAAGAGGGGTGACTACCTCCTACATATATCCTACAGCTATCTAAAAGGGACGTCCCGTAGACATCCTATGCGGATGTGCAAAGTTGTCTTATAAGGACGTCGTAGGAAAGCACACAGTTGTGACAAAAGAATGTCCCATGAATGTCCCTAGGACGTACACAGGACCAAATTGGGATAACTTTGGGACATCCAGTGATCCGCAACACCATGTCTCAGAGACGTCCTTGGGACATCCTTGTGTTTGCTGGGAATGTACCTTCAACAACAACTCAAAAATAATAATGAATAATTTAAGATACTTAACACCTGTCATTACTTAATATACCGTATTTTTTATACAAAATCTAGTTTTGAAAAGTATACTAAAAGATTTTTTTATGAAAAGTCATTTCAGTGAACGCATCGATAATCGAACTGAAATAATTTTCAGCCGGCTTATAGTGTTTTTTCGTCAAATAAATTATATTTAAGTGGTAAGTACTTTTCAATTCATTATTCGTAGAGCGTACATCAATAGTCCGTCAATTCGTGAACGAGTTTATTACATTTATTATTGATGAAATTCTTTTTTACGACACGAAATAACAAAGTAACCTTAAATATTTTAGTATTGACAAAGTGAGGTCGCATTTAAGATGGTCGCTGTATAATCAAAGCGCGCGCTTATTTGAAATCGTCATTTCGTGAACGATCATTTCTGAAACGTTCCCGGACATGATGGCACGTTCCCGAAATGACTTGCGTTCTCGGAATGATAATTATTGCTTCAAAGTGCGATTCACTTACAATTTTCTATTAATTTATTTTACACATTCGTTGCTTTTTAATTACAACATAATGGAGACTCCTGATAAAGAAAAAATTAAAAAAAATTCAAAAAAGAATCTTAAAAAGGATAGTGCAGCTTATTTACGCCAAAGTGAAAAAGCAAATGCTAGGAAAAGAAAGTTTTGGGATAAGATAAAAAGAAAAAGGCAGAAAATAAAATGAAAAAAATTTACTGATATGAACGAACGAGAGAAGCGAAAGCAGAGAAAAGATTGAAAAAAAGCATCCAAAAAATACAGAGAAAAGAAAACAGATTTAGTAAATCTAATAAGTGATACGCCGCGACAATCAAATGACGACTTAGTCCCAGTATCTTCAGAGAGAAGACAAGTAGGGAGAAAAACTGTGCAAAAAGATCGGGCGAAAGCATACCGAAAAATAAATAAGCAGGAAGAAACTATAGTTCAAATTGAGCGGAAAATTCAATCTTTAAAGAAAAAACTACAAAGAAGAGATGTCAAAATGAAAAGTGTTCCAAGTCCTATCAGGAAAGTTGATGCTTTAATTAAAAATATTTACTTACCTCCTGAAGTACGCAAACGACTTCTATATGGCGAAGTATTGACTGAGCAATTGCCAGAAAAGGTTGATGCTTTTTCAAAAAATTCAAAAGAGAGAGAAGTCTTTCATAAATGTATCAGTGGAAACAATTTTCGGAAATCCAAAATGCTACATGTGGCCAAAAAGATTAACCAGCTAGACCAAAGAAAAGAAACTATAAATCAATTTTAAAGTTTGATGCCAAAGTTCGCGAAATTGTTTTAAAGCAACAAGTTTGCGAAAAGGTCATTACTTCTTTCGAAAAAGATGATGTAAGTCGATGTGCCCATCTAAGAGAGACCACGTGAAACATAATGGTGTTAAAAAACAAAGACGCGTGCTCTGACGCACAGTTAAAGCCAAAATTTGTAAAAGAAACTGGAATTGTCTTATCATACGCAACGCTATTGAGAGCAAAACCAGGTCGTAGCGCCAAAATCAAGGGATAGAGAAACATGCTTGTGTGTCAAGCATACAAATTTTGAAGAAAAGTTCAATAAAACGAAATATGCAAAAGAGCTAAAACACGCAAAGTTTATTGAACAATACACTTTTGATGTTAAGTCAATGCACATACTTTCCATAATTTGACAAATATTTCAACAGCAACCCTGGGGATGTTTGTTTTCTTCTTTAAAAAATGTAATACCTTATCTCTGCCCCCGTGACCCGTGGCTCTATGAGCTTCGTCGACTTTTTTATAGAATTCTTCAATTGGAATCACGTAAACTATATCATCAGTTTTTTGTTTTACAATAATTTTTGTCACACCTCGTATTTCCATAAGATCATATTTCCTCATGTAATAATTTTCTTTATTGTCACGGTTCACTTTCTCGTTGCTTTTTTGATGCCTGATTTCATTATTCCAATTACATATTCGTAGTGGTTGCTATCCCAAGGTGTTTTCGTTTTACTCACAGAATAAAACTTATGTAATTCTTCGTCAAATTTTTCGCGACACACACCAATTTCTTTTTTATGATCTTGATCAGAATGCACTTCATTAGGATTAGACATTGTTTGTGATAATTTAAGGCGTAAATATCTCAAAATAGTCTTTGACACATACACACCGCCGCACGCCGTATGTTCACACACCATTTGCCATAAATGGATGACTCAGATGCGGGCAAATGTTAAATGGCTAGGGAGATAGCAACAGATTATTCATTTTAAACACAGTTTGCTATCTGCCCAGGCAAATGATCAAAATTACCTTGAATTCTTCGCGGTATTTACTATATGACACACACAGCTGGGCAAATGTTAATTGTCTAGGCAAATAGGAAAATGGTATTTATTTTCAGTAATTTCACTATTTGCCTTGGCATTTACCATATACCCAGACAAATTGTCATTTGCCTAAGATTGCCTTCTGCCTACGATATATATATAAGACGCTTGAAAGTACTTACAATACAGTTGGGGTTTAGAAAGAAGTTGTTAAGAATGGAACAGATAAAGCAGTTTGTTCAACAAATAAAAGATCGGTGGCCGACAGTAATATGGTGTTAAGTGTAATACAACTAATTGATCAAAATGTTTATAATTTAAATAAATCAAAAACTAAAGTTATCAGTGTTTAAATGAATTTGTGCTAATCATTTCTGTCCGTCAGTGCATATATTTGCAACTTATAAACAAGAAATCGTATTTACGGAAGAGGAATGGGTGTGGTTTTTGGAGCTACGAAAAAAAACACATAAATGTTTTCAAAGTACTGAAGCAATATGTGAGCCCATAAAGGTCGGTAAGAAAACTATAATATTTCAAATTATTGACCAAAAAAAATATTAAAAATTGTGGGTGCAGAAAATGAAGAAGTATACCTAGACCGCGAATCCCTTTGGGAGATATGGAAATTGGCAGTACTCATAAACTATCAATTAAATCAGATTGTTTCAAAAGAATTTTCCAACTTTTACGATGCTGTAATTAATGCTGTTATAGATCTACCAGAAGATGCTAAAACTAACATATCTAATGTTTTGGATCAATTTTGATCAAAAACAGACGTGGTTTGTTGTATGTTGGAAGTGGTAACATTATATACAGAAAAGGTGGTGTTCGATGTTGAATTGGAAAAACGTGTAGTAGAACAAAAGAAGTTTAGGAAATAAACTGGGTATTAGCTTGAGTAGTAGTACAAGATGTTAAGATGTGGATGGCTTATGCGGAACAAAGCTGGACCAAATCTGTCGATTTCCAAACAGCAGTGGAACGGTTAGTACAAGAATTTTCCGAATTAGAATTTGATGCTGAACATGAAGCAGTGTATGGTTTCACTAGTCCTGAACTGTGCGCTACTTTGGCGGAAAAGTATAAGAACAGCCAAAAAAAAGAATCAGCGGAAGAAAAATCGGCAGAAGGAGAAGCACAAGAAGAAGAAAAACAAACATCTATATGACATTAAAAATGTTCAAGATTTATTAGTTCAGTTTCAACAGTTGGAAACGGATGCAAATAAAATACTTGAAAGATATGATTGTATATCGTCGACGACACCGCAAAACCACGTAACTAACAAACCTGGAAACCAATTTGAACACGTGTGCTTTAAACAAGTATCTAACAGTTTCTTATAATTTGATTGTTAGTGAGCACTGATATATTGAGCCCAAATTTTAACTTGTAACCCACATAACACGAAAATGTCCATTACATATGCAGTGAATGTGATGTTCATGGATTATGGAGGTTTATTGTACATCCACAATAAACATAATGGATCTCATATGCCTCCAAATATACTCTTGTATGTAGGTTGAAATATTTATTGCTACTTACGTTAAAATAAATTAAAAAAATTATTATTATTTTTACTGTTTACTTTTTGATTATAAAAATAAAGAAGTATAAAAATAATGTCAGTGTCTGTCCCGAAGTTTCTCTAAATTGATTGTTTCCTGAAAAAAATCAAAAATGTACAATTACTATTCTAGAAAGCAATTATATAATCACAAAGGGCGCTCAAATTATAAATGACAAGTACTATAGATCAAGCATTTGAACTATACAAGGTGATGTCATTAATGAAGTGTTCAATTTAAAGCAAAATCTTTGTTGTACATACAAGGTTCTGTTACAGCAATAATTTTACATTGTTATAAAAGTATTGTTTCTGATATTTTCATTATTCGGTTTGTAAGCCCCCTTTATGATTTTTGATCAATTGTATTTGATAACTTGCTTTTTATTATTTTCATATCGCTCCTTTGCCCTGAGTAGCCATGCTTTCATTGTTTTTATAATTGCGCATTCGGAAGCGTTGGTTGTTTTCAGGTTAAGCTTTACAGCCACTACAAAAGAAGAAGATCACTGTTTTTTAACGTATGAGTGAAATAAGAATAATTACTTATAATTTCTTGTGCAAATTTTAGTGACTTCAAAAAAGTGTTTGTTTTTAACCCTTCACATGTATACAAAGATCCTAGTCTTATTACTCAGCGCTCTATACATAAGCGTCTTTGTAGTTTAATTTACACTATCCCCTCCAATGAGACTCAATTCCTGTGCCTAAAAAAATATAGAATTTAGAACGGAAAAAATGGAACTATTTTCTTTTAATTCCACAATCAAAATACTTTTACCAATATCTTTAGTTGAATGTCGGTCAAAGTTTCAAAATTTTCTACATCTTCCTTTGTATCAAAGGGCATGCATCTGATAATATTTACAATTATTTCATCTGTTATAGTTTCTTTAGTTGTATTTCTATTCAAAAGGATGTTTATGTCAGCTTGGAGATTATCAATTTTGTAATTCAAACTATGAAGCAATTTGAAAACTTGCTTCTGGAAGGCTACAATACTTTTAGTTCATATATATGGTAGACATACTATTACATATTAAAATTATTCAGATAAAAAAAGAGATAAAATATAGAAACAACAGCAAACTTAAGGTAATTATAATTTTGTAATAATCATGTTAAGCCTAACCTGTTTCACTGTTAACTGGTGCATTAGTATGTAATGATTGAGTCTGGCTGCAGATTCCTGTACTTTGTGGCAAAAAATCAGAATAGTTCAATCGCGAAACGTTTTGATTATTATCGTTGCTGAAAGCCATATTACCACAACTTGCATTTAACAGATTGTGATTTCCTTTGTGTTGTAAGCTTGAGGTAGAAGTAATTGCGAAAGCTCGAGTATGACCGATAAGATTTATCTTCCTCTGTCAGACTTTGAAGAATTTTATAGAAAAATATAGCAACTACTAGTATATATATATATAAATAATAAAAAAAAAATTTTTTAATTTTTATTTTATTTTGAGTTCCTTTTATTTTTATTTTGTCCATAAGGCTTGAGCTATGTAAATTAAACAAATAACTAGTGCATCTGAAACTTTATCGTATCTATGTTACAGTAAGAAAAGTCTATGTATGTAATACATATTGAACTTTATTAGCCATAGAGAATATTTATCCTTTCGCTTATTTTAATGTCAGCCGATTTAAAATATGGGATGAAAAAAGTACCACCAATTATAAGCATGGACATTACGTCGTACTTACTATTGACACACAGTTTCTATAAAAGCTTACAAAAGCTAACAAGCGTATAAATATTTTGAAACCGAATTTGCTTAGACATGAATTCAAATTTTAAATAATTTAATTTTTTTTAAAGATTATTTCTATTTTAGAAAGATTGGCCGTAGCCCAAAGTAAGAGGCTGGCCAAGAAACACCATCAAAAAGAGCATGCTCTTAAAAAAGACAAAAAAGAGCGGGAGGCGCATTTGCCCTCCCCGCAACCATCTCCAAGGGGCCGGCCTACAACAAGGTCTATGGCCAAAACAAAAAAGAAGAGTAGTTTTTATTTTTTTTTTATTCTGAATTTTTTTATTTTTATTTTATTTAGAATTTATTTTTTTTTAGAAAGATTGGCCATAGCCCGAAGTAAGAGGCTGGCAAAGAAACAACATCAAAAAGAGCATGCTCTTAAAAAGGACAAAAAAGCGCGGGAGGCGCATTTGCCCTCCCCGCAATCATCGCCAAGAGGCCGGCCGATAACAAGGGCTATGGCCAAAGCCTAGAAACAAGAGTGATTTTTTTAATTTTTTTTATTCTGAATTTTTTTTAAAACTTTATCGTATCTATGTTACAGTAAGAAAAGTGGATGTATATGTAATACATATTGAACTTTATTAGCCATTGAGAATATTTATCCTTTCGCTTAATTAATGTCAGCCGATTTAAAATATGGGATGAAAAAAGTACCACCAATTATAAGCATGGACATTACGTCGTACTTACTATTGACACACAGTTTCTATAAAAACTTACAAAAGCTAACAAGCGTATAAATATTTTGAAACCGAATTTGCTTAGACATGAATTTAAATTTTAAATAATTTAATTTTTTTAAATATTATTTCTATTTTAGAAAGATTGGCCGTAGCCCGAAGTAAGAGGCTGGCCAAGAAGCATCATCAAAAAGAGCATGCTCGAAAGATGCATGCTCTTAAAAAGGAAAAAAAAGCGCGGGAGGCGCATTTGCCCTCCCCGCAACCATCTCCAAGGGGCCGGCCTACAACAAGGGCTATGGCCAAAACCAAAAAAGAAGAGTAATTTTTTTTTTTAATTTTTTTTTATTCTGAATTTTTTTTATTTTTATTTTATTTAGAATTTTTTTTTAATTTATTTTATTTTGAGTTAATTTTAAATAATTTAATTTTTTTTAATACTTTTTCTATTTTAGAAAGAATGGCCATAGCCCGAGAAAAGAGGCTGGCGAAAAAAGAACAAAGAAAACAGCATGCAAGCAAAATGCATGCTGTGAAGAAGGAGAAGAAGGCGCGGGAGGCGCATTTGCCCTCCCCGCAAAAGTCACCTAGGGGCCGGCCTATCACCAGGGCTATGGCCAAATCTAAAAAAGAATAGTTTTTTATTTTTATTATTCTCAATTATTTTTATTTTTATTTTATTTAGAGTTTTTTTTTTATTTATTTTATTTTGAGTTTCTTTTATTTTTATTTTCTCCATAAGGCTTGAGGTATGTAAATTCAACAAATAACTTGTGCATCTGAAACTTTATCGTATCTATGTTACAGTAAGAAAAGTCTATGTATGTAATACATATTGAACTTTATTAGCCATAGAGAATATTTATCCTTTCGCTTAGTTTAATGTCAGCCGATTTAAAATATGGGATGAAAAAAGTACCACCAATTATAAGCATGGACATTACGTCGTACTTACTATTGACACACAGTTTCTATAAAAACTTACAAAAGCTAACAAGCGTATAAATATTTTGAAACCGAATTTGCTTAGACATGAATTTAAATTTTAAATAATTTAATTTTTTTAAATATTATTTCTATTTTAGAAAGATTGGCCGTAGCCCGAAGTAAGAGGCTGGCCAAGAAGCATCATCAAAAAGAGCATGCTCGAAAGATGCATGCTCTTAAAAAGGAAAAAAAAGCGCGGGAGGCGCATTTGCCCTCCCCGCAACCATCTCCAAGGGGCCGGCCTACAACAAGGGCTATGGCCAAAACCAAAAAGAAGAGTAATTTTTTTAATTTTTTTTTATTCTGAATTTTTTTTATTTTTATTTTATTTAGAATTTTTTTTTAATTTATTTTATTTTGAGTTAATTTTAAATAATTTAATTTTTTTTAATACTTTTTCTATTTTAGAAAGAATGGCCATAGCCCGAGAAAAGAGGCTGGCGAAAAAAGAACAAAGAAAACAGCATGCAAGCAAAATGCATGCTGTGAAGAAGGAGAAGAAGGCGCGGGAGGCGCATTTGCCCTCCCCGCAAAAGTCACCTAGGGGCCGGCCTATCACCAGGGCTATGGCCAAATCTAAAAAAGAATAGTTTTTTATTTTTATTATTCTCAATTATTTTTATTTTTATTTTATTTAGAGTTTTTTTTTTATTTATTTTATTTTGAGTTTCTTTTATTTTTATTTTCTCCATAAGGCTTGAGGTATGTAAATTCAACAAATAACTTGTGCATCTGAAACTTTATCGTATCTATGTTACAGTAAGAAAAGTCTATGTATGTAATACATATTGAACTTTATTAGCCATTGAGAATATTTCTCCTTTCGCTTAGTTTAATGTCAGCCGATTTAAAATATGGGATGAAAAAAGTACCACCAATTATAAGCATGGACATTACGTCGTACTTACTATTGACACACAGTTTCTATAAAAACTTACAAAAACTAACAAGCGTATAAATATTTTGAAACCGAATTTGCTTAGACATGAATTCAAATTTTAAATAATTTAATTTTTTTTAAAGATTATTTCTATTTTAGAAAGATTGGCCGTAGCCCAAAGTAAGAGGCTGGCCAAGAAACACCATCAAAAAGAGCATGCTCTTAAAAAAGACAAAAAAGAGCGGGAGGCGCATTTGCCCTCCCCGCAACCATCTCCAAGGGGCCGGCCTACAACAAGGTCTATGGCCAAAACAAAAAAGAAGAGTAGTTTTTATTTTTTATTCTGAATTTTTTTATTTTTGTTTTATTTAGAATTTATTTTTTTTTAGAAAGATTGGCCATAGCCCGAAGTAAGAGGCTGGCAAAGAAACAACATCAAAAGAGCATGCTCTTAAAAAGGACAAAAAAGCGCGGGAGGCGCATTTGCCCTCCCCGCAATCATCGCCAAGAGGCCGGCCGATAACAAGGGCTATGGCCAAAGCCTAGAAACAAGAGTGATTTTTTTAATTTTTTTTATTCTGAATTTTTTTTAAAACTTTATCGTATCTATGTTACAGTAAGAAAAGTGGATGTATATGTAATACATATTGAACTTTATTAGCCATTGAGAATATTTATCCTTTCGCTTAATTAATGTCAGCCGATTTAAAATATGGGATGAAAAAAGTACCACCAATTATAAGCATGGACATTACGTCGTACTTACTATTGACACACAGTTTCTATAAAAACTTACAAAAGCTAACAAGCGTATAAATATTTTGAAACCGAATTTGCTTAGACATGAATTTAAATTTTAAATAATTTAATTTTTTTAAATATTATTTCTATTTTAGAAAGATTGGCCGTAGCCCGAAGTAAGAGGCTGGCCAAGAAGCATCATCAAAAAGAGCATGCTCGAAAGATGCATGCTCTTAAAAAGGAAAAGCGCGGGAGGCGCATTTGCCCTCCCGCAACCATCTCCAAGGGGCCGGCCTACAACAAGGGCTATGGCCAAAACCAAAAAAGAAGAGTAATTTTTTAATTTTTTTATTCTGAATTTTTTTTATTTTTATTTTATTTAGAATTTTTTTTTAATTTATTTTATTTTGAGTTAATTTTAAATAATTTAATTTTTTTTAATACTTTTTCTATTTTAGAAAGAATGGCCATAGCCCGAGAAAAGAGGCTGGCGAAAAAAGAACAAAGAAAACAGCATGCAAGCAAAATGCATGCTGTGAAGAAGGAGAAGAAGGCGGGAGGCGCATTTGCCCTCCCGCAAAAGTCACCTAGGGGCCGGCCTATCACCAGGGCTATGGCCAAATCTAAAAAGAATAGTTTTTATTTTTATTATTCTCAATTATTTTTATTTTTATTTTATTTAGAGTTTTTTTATTTATTTTATTTTGAGTTTCTTTTATTTTTATTTTCTCCATAAGGCTTGAGGTATGTAAATTCAACAAATAACTTGTGCATCTGAAACTTTATCGTATCTATGTTACAGTAAGAAAAGTCTATGTATGTAATACATATTGAACTTTATTAGCCATAGAGAATATTTATCCTTTCGCTTAGTTTAATGTCAGCCGATTTAAAATATGGGATGAAAAAAGTACCACCAATTATAAGCATGGACATTACGTCGTACTTACTATTGACACACAGTTTCTATAAAAACTTACAAAAGCTAACAAGCGTATAAATATTTTGAAACCGAATTTGCTTAGACATGAATTTAAATTTTAAATAATTTAATTTTTTTAAATATTATTTCTATTTTAGAAAGATTGGCCGTAGCCCGAAGTAAGAGGCTGGCCAAGAAGCATCATCAAAAAGAGCATGCTCGAAAGATGCATGCTCTTAAAAAGGAAAAAAAAGCGCGGGAGGCGCATTTGCCCTCCCCGCAACCATCTCCAAGGGGCCGGCCTACAACAAGGGCTATGGCCAAAACCAAAAAAGAAGAGTAATTTTTTTTTTAATTTTTTTTTATTCTGAATTTTTTTTATTTTTATTTTATTTAGAATTTTTTTTTAATTTATTTTATTTTGAGTTAATTTTAAATAATTTAATTTTTTTTAATACTTTTTCTATTTTACAAAGAATGGCCATAGCCCGAGAAAAGAGGCTGGCGAAAAAAGAACAAAGAAAACAGCATGCAAGCAAAATGCATGCTGTGAAGAAGGAGAAGAAGGCGCGGGAGGCGCATTTGCCCTCCCGCAAAAGTCACCTAGGGGCCGGCCTATCACCAGGGCTATGGCCAAATCTAAAAAGAATAGTTTTTATTTTTATTATTCTCAATTATTTTTATTTTTATTTTATTTAGAGTTTTTTTATTTATTTTATTTTGAGTTTCTTTTATTTTTATTTTCTCCATAAGGCTTGAGGTATGTAAATTCAACAAATAACTTGTGCATCTGAAACTTTATCGTATCTATGTTACAGTAAGAAAAGTCTATGTATGTAATACATATTGAACTTTATTAGCCATTGAGAATATTTCTCCTTTCGCTTAGTTTAATGTCAGCCGATTTAAAATATGGGATGAAAAAAGTACCACCAATTATAAGCATGGACATTACGTCGTACTTACTATTGACACACAGTTTCTATAAAAACTTACAAAAACTAACAAGCGTATAAATATTTTGAAACCGAATTTGCTTAGACATGAATTCAAATTTTAAATAATTTAATTTTTTTTAATAATATTTCTATTTTAGAAAGATTAGCCATAGCCCGAAGTAAGAGGCTGGCAAAGAAACAACATCAAAAAGAGCATGCTCTTAAAAAGGACAAAAAAGCGCGGGAGGCGCATTTGCCCTCCCCGCAATCATCGCCAAGAGGCCGGCCGATAACAAGGGCTATGGCCAAAGCCAAGAAACAAGAGCGATTTTTTTAATTTTTTTTATTCTGAATTTTTTTTATTTTTATTTTGTCCATAAGGCTTGAGGTATGTAAATTCAACAAATAACTTGTGCATCTGAAAATTTATCGTATCTATGTTACAGTAAGAAAAGTCGTATGTAATCACATATTGAACTTTATTAGCCATTGAGAATATCTATCCTTTCGCTTAATTAATGTGAACCGATTTAAAATATGGGATGAAAAAAGTACCACCAATTATTAGCATGGACATTACGTCGTACTTACTATTGACACACAGTTTCTATAAAAACTTACAAAAGCTAACAAGCGTATAAATATTTTGAAACCGAATTTGCTTAGACATGAATTTAAATTTTAAATAATTTAATTTTTTTAAATATTATTTCTATTTTAGAAAGATTGGCCGTAGCCCGAAGTAAGAGGCTGGCCAAGAAGCACCATCAAAAAGAGCATGCTCTTAAAAAGGGCAAAAAAGAGTGGGAGGCGCATTTGCCCTCCCCGCAACCATCTCCAAGGGGCCGGCCTACAACAAGGTCTATGGCCAAAACAAAAAAAGAAGAGTAATTTTTATTTTTTTTTAATTCTGAATTTTTTTTTATTTTTATTTTATTTAAATTTTTTTTAATTTATTTTATTTTGAGTTAATTTTAAATAATTTAATTTTTTTAAATACTTTTTCTATTTTAGAAAGAATGGCCATAGCCCGAGAAAAAAGGCTGGCGAAAAAAGAACAAAGAAAACAGCATGCAAGCAAAATGCATGCTGTGAAGAAGGAGAAGGCGCGGGAGGCGCATTTGCCCTCCCCGCAACCATCTCCAAGGGGCCGGCCTACAACAAGGGCTATGGTCAAAACCAAAAAAGGAGAGTAATTTTTTTTTATTCTGAATCTTTTTATTTTTATTTTATTTAGAATTTTTTTTTAATTTATTTTATTTTGAGTTTTTTTTTATTTTTATTTTGTCCATAAGGCTTGAGGGCTTGAGGTATGTAAATTCAACAAATAACTTGTGCATCTAAAACTTTATCGTATCTATGTTACAGTAAGAAAAGTCGTATGTAATCACATATTGAACTTTATTAGCCATTGAGAATATTTATCCTTTCGCTTAATTAATCTGAACCGATTTAAAATATGGGATGAAAAAAGTACCACAAATTATAAGCATGGACATTACGTCGTACTTACTATTGACACACAGTTTCTATAAAAGCTTACAAAAGCTAACAAGCGTATAAATATTTTAACCGGATTTGCTTAGACATGAATTCATATTTTATTTAATTTAATTTTTTAAAATACTTTTTCTATTTTAGAAAGATTGGCCATAGCCCGAAGTGAGAGGCTGGCAAAGAAGCAACGCCAAAAAGAGCATGCAGAAAAGATGCATGCTCTTAAAAAAGCAAAAAAAGCGCGGGAGGCGCATTTGCCCTCCCCGCCTCTATCTTCAAGAGGCCGGCCTACTACGAGGGCTATGGCCAAAGCCAGAACAGCAGAATAATTTTTATTTTATTTTATTTTGAAATATTTTTTATTTTAATTTTATTTAGAATTTTTTTTTAATTTATTTTATTTTGAGTTTTTTTTTATTTTTATTTTGTCCATAAGGCTTGAGGTATGTAAATTCAACAAATAACTTGTGCATCTAAAACTTTATCGTATCTATGTTACAGTAAGAAAAGTCGTATGTAATCACATATTGAACTTTATTAGCCATTGAGAATATTTATCCTTTCGCTTAATTAATGTGAACCGATTTAAAATATGGGATGAAAAAAGTACCACAAATTATAAGCATGGACATTACGTCGTACTTACTATGGACACACAGTTTCTATAAAAGCTTACAAAAGCTAACAAGCGTATAAATATTTTAACCGGATTTGCTTAGACATGAATTCATATTTTATTTAATTTAATTTTTTAAAATACTTTTTCTATTTTAGAAAGATTGGCCATAGCCCGAAGTGAGAGGCTGGCAAAGAAGCAACGCCAAAAAGAGCATGCAGAAAAGATGCATGCTCTTAAAAAAGCAAAAAAAGCGCGGGAGGCGCATTTGCCCTCCCCGCCTCCATCTTCAATAGGCCGGCCTACTACGAGGGCTATGGCCAAAGCCAGAACAGCAGAATAATTTTTATTTTATTTTATTTTATTTTGAATTATTTTTTATTTTTATTTTATTTAGAATTTTTTTTTAATTTATTTTATTTTGAGTTTTTTTTTATTTTTATTTTGTCCATAAGGCTTGAGGGCTTGAGGTATGTAAATTCAACAAATAACTTGTGCATCTAAAACTTTATCGTATCTATGTTACAGTAAGAAAAGTCGTATGTAATCACATATTAAACTTTATTAGCCATTGAGAATATTTATCCTTTCGCTTAATTAATGTGAACCGATTTAAAATATGGGATGAAAAAAGTACCACCAATTATAAGCATGGACATTACGTCGTACTTAGTATTGACACACAGTTTCTATAAAAGCTTACAAAAGCTAACAAGCGTATAAATATTTTAACCGGATTTGCTTAGACATGAATTCATATTTTATTTAATTTAATTTTTTAAAATACTTTTTCTATTTTAGAAAGATTGGCCATAGCCCGAAGTGAGAGGCTGGCAAAGAAGCAACGCCAAAAAGAGCATGCAGAAAAGATGCATGCTCTTAAAAAAGCAAAAAAAAGCGCGGGAGGCGCATTTGCCCTCCCCGCCTCCATCTTCAAGAGGCCGGCCTACTACGAGGGCTATGGCCAAAGCCAGAACAGCAGAATAATTTTTATTTTATTTTATTTTGAATTATTTTTTATTTTTATTTTATTTAGAATTTTTTTTTAATTTATTTTATTTTGAGTTTTTTTTTATTTTTATTTTGTCCATAAGGCTTGAGGGCTTGAGGTATGTAAATTCAACAAATAACTTTATCGTATCTATGTTACAGTAAGAAAAGTCGTATGTAATCACATATTGAACTTTATTAGCCATTGAGAATATTTATCCTTTCGCTTAATGAATGTGAACCGATTTAAAATATGGGATGAAAAAAGTACCACCAATTATAAGCATGGACATTACGTCGTACTTACTATTGACACACAGTTTCTATAAAAGCTTAAAAAAGCTAACAAGCGTATAAATATTTTAACCGGATTTGCTTATATATGAATTCATATTTTATTTAATTTAATTTTTTAAAATACTTTTTCTATTTTAGAAAGATTGGCCATAGCCCGAAGTGAGAGGCTGGCAAAGAAGCAACGCCAAAAAGAGCATGCAGAAAAGATGCATGCTCTTAAAAAAGCAAAAAAAGCGCGGGAGGCGCATTTGCCCTCCCCGCCTCCATCTTCAAGAGGCCGGCCTACTACGAGGGCTATGGCCAAAGCCAGAACAGCAGAATAATTTTTATTTTATTTTATTTTATTTTGAAATATTTTTTATTTTTATTTTATTTAGAATTTTTTTTTAATTTATTTTATTTTGAGTTTTTTTTTTATTTTTATTTTGTCCATAAGGCTTGAGGGCTTGAGGTATGTAAATTCAACAAATAACTTGTGCATCTAAAACTTTATCGTATCTATGTTACAGTAAGAAAAGTCGTATGTAATCACATATTGAACTTTATTAGCCATTGAGAATATTTATCCTTTCGTCGTACTTACTATTGACACAGTTTCTATAAAAGCTTACAAAAGCTAACAAGCGTATAAATATTTTGAAACCGGATTTACTTAGACATGAAATCAAATTTTAAATAATTTAATTTTTTTAAATACTTTTTCTATTTTAGAAAGAATGGCCATAGCCCGACAAAAGAGGCTGGTCAAGAAACAACAGAGAAAAGAGCATGCAACTAAAATGCATGCTCTGAAGAAGGATAAGAAGGCACGGGAGGCGCATTTGCCCTCCCCGCAAAAGTCTCCAAGGGGCCGGCCTACAACAAGGGCTATGGCCAAAGCTAAAAAAGAAAATTGATTTTTATTTTTTTTTATTTAAATTTTTTTTCATTCTGAATTTTTTTTATTTTTATTTTATTTAGAATTTATTTTTTTTTAATTTATTTTATTTTGAGTTTTTTAAATTTTTATTTTGTCCATAAGGCTTGAGGTATGTAAATTCAACAAATAACTTGTGCATCTGAAACTTTATCGTATCTATGTTACAGTAAGAAAAGTCTATGTATGTAATACATGTCGGAGACACTGAATATAATCTTGGCTACTTCTATGAACAGCATACACGTGCACTCATTTGTTTGTGTTCCCATAAATTATGTTTAAAATGTTTAGTCTTTGTAACTTAATAACTTAGAATCAACCAATAAGGATTTGATATTTTGTAATATTGCCTTTTATGGGCATAGGAACGCGCGTGAAATTAGAATCTTTCATGCGAATGGAACGACACTAGCTGAAAAATGTAACTTGTAAGAGGGCAGATTGAAATGATATTTGGTTGTGACAACTTGATAAGATAAAAGAGCTGGTGTCGGATCGTTTGTTCCAGTGTTGATCATTAAACGTTTATAAATTTAATTTTTATATTAATGAAATCAGTTTTGTTTGTTTGTGTTATTGTTTATTAACGACTTTGTTTGAAATTTGTAATCGTAACTTTTGCAATAGTAAATAAATTGTGTAAACGGTCAGTGTCGTGCGTTAATAAATTATCGATGCAGTCTAACCCAACACAAACGCCCAGCGGAGCCCCTTTTATTTTCGGTGCGCCTCTGACATACATATTGAACTTTATTAGCCATTGAGAATATTTATCCTTTCGCTTAATTAATGTGAACCGATTTAAAATATGGGATGAAAAAAGTACCACCAATTATAAGCATGGACATTGTGCCGTACTTAGTGTTGACACACAGTTTCTATGAAGGCTTACAAAAGTTAACAAGCGTATAAACATTTGGAACCGGATTTGCTTTGCAATTAAGTAGTGATTTCAAGTGTGTGGTTGTACCGCCATATATAATTTTTATTTTAATTATACCTACAGTTTATATCAGTATAACAGTGTTTAAAATTCACTTATATTCGATTACTAACTTTGTGATAATTTTTAAACAATAATTATTTTGTTTTTAAAAAATGACAGGACTTCTTGACGAGTTCAATAAACTCAAAATAAAAGGTATAGTATATTCCAGTTAATATCGTAAAAATTAGCATTATTTTTGTTTGCAGAAGAACCGTAAGGTAAGATTATGATAGTATTATTAAAATGTCTGGTGCTATTGCATGAAGCAAGAGCAGTGTGCCATTCTATCATTTTTGATGGTGCAGTCGTAAATTTAAGTTGTGTAAAGTCTTAGGGGCTTGTTTTGATTATAGTAAGTTTGTATCTTTTTAGATGGCTGTCATATGCTTAAATGATTTAGAAATTGTTGGGGAACGTATAAAACAATAGCGGACAACAATGGGGCTATTATTAATTGGCAGTTTCTGGAAAATCTTGTGATGCTTCAAGACAAGCAAGGATTGTGTATTGCTAATAAATTGACAAAGAGACATTTAAATTGGCAAATGGAAAAAATGAATCTATTGTGAAAAAAAAATTCTAAATTTGAAAGGGTCAACCACATCTGCAACATTTTGCAAAACAATTAATGATTGTTTTGATATTTTATATCTTAGAAATTTAGATGACAGGAGAAGTAAAACAAATTTGGTTGGTGCATCATCCATTCCTGCAATTGAAACAAAAATAAAAGCATACATTTCATATTTAGCACACCTGTCAATTAATAATCGTCCAATTATTGTTTCTGAAAGAAAACTAGGCTTTTTAGGGTTTATAATAGGTTTACAAAATTCTTTAGAACTGTTTAAGGAATTGCAATTGAAATCAAATGGAGTTATAAAATTTTTGCTCCCTTACAAACTTAGCCAGGATCATCTGGAAGTCTTTTTTAGTGCTGTGCGGAGCAATTGAAAGTATAATAATAACCCGTCGGCATTTCAGTTTCGAAATGCCTACAGACGGCTTATAGGACGACACCAAATAAGTTCAATAGAAAGAGCAAATTGCATAAACTTTTTTAACATAAAGATTTTAACTATCAGCAGCGGCAAGCACGATTCAGTTATAAATTCTGTAGGTGCGAGCTCTCTGGACGATCCTGACTACAATATCAATGAAATCTTTAAATTATCACCATATGCTGATGATATTGTTGACTACATAGCAGGTTTTGTTGCGAAAAAAGTTATATGCAAAATTCATTGTAGTGTTTGTAAAGATCAATTAACAGGACAACTTACAATAGCATCTAAAGATCTTACAGAAATTTGTAAAGTTTGTGAAACCAACTTAAGTAAGACAGATTTTTATGTATTAGAGCATAAGATTTTTTAAGACTGTAGCTTAACAGCTTTTACAAATGATACAATGTTTGATCAAATATCAAATCAAGATTCACTTACAAATCACAGAAGCGAAATTATTAATCTAATTATTAAATATTACGTTAACTTAAGAATTCATATATTGCAAAGAAATCTAGTGAAACGCGAAATTATTTAAGGAAAAAATTGTCTACTTTAATTACTTTTTACAATCAATAAATAGTTCTACTCCGCTTTTTTTTCTTCTTTTCATTTTTACATTAGGATATTCTCTGCTACTACCTTTAAAATTAGATTTGAAATTTGCGCTACGAAAAAGTGAACAAGCATGCGCATTGAATATTAGTCGCAATACACTGTCTATCTCTTTTTTTAGCGTCATCTTTTATACATCCAGTAGTTATATATAATCAAAGGTTGTACTGCATGGCGAGCAAAGGGATTTATTAAGGAGTGAATTTTTTAATGTTATAAAACTTTTACCGTGTAAAAATTAGCGATAAAAAATTGCTTATAACTAATTTACGTATAAATTATTTCATAAAATTACTTATAAAACGAAAAATGATTTTTTTTTAAATACTTAACCGTTGAATTATTATTTTAAATTACGCGACTCCCAACTTTCTTGTTTTTATTCTTTTTAAATTATTGAAATAACATTATTATAATTGTATACGTATGAACCTGAACCGTTCACCTAACGTTGCCAACCGTACTATTATTATAGTATTTGTACTATTATTTTACTGCCGTGTACTATGCATTTTTAGAATAAGAATAGTACGCGAATTGTACTATTATTGCAGAATAGTCAGTAAATTGTACTATTATTTTGTTAGAATTATTGCAACTTCAAGTTCAGTTCCTTCAAGCGCTTCAAGTCAAGAATCAGTGTCTCTAACTTCATGCCCATAAAATTGTTGTAGTTGGCAACGTTGAATTAAGCCTGTTTTAGACACGCCGATGTTTTACACAATAAATTGTACAACTTATTGGTCAATCAATTGTAGGTCAGACTAAACAAATTACATGCAACAATTTTTTCTGACAATTTTGGTGTTAAAATCATTATTGCCAACGGTAATTTATATTTAATTTTTTTTCTTGGTACTTTGGGGCTTGGGGCTGTCATGTTTATTTTATATAGGTTACTTTATCGGCCGATAAATCGGTGTGTCTAAAACAGGCTTTATAACCAAAGAATAATTTATTCTTTATAAGTTATAACTTATAACCAAGTTATCACCATCCACCTCCATTTTTTGTTTATTGTTTGCATATATATACAATATATGATTGTTTGTATGTACGAGGCAAAAACGTGTTAAAGAACAAAGTACCGTAAGCCTTCTACCTACGTCTGATCTGAAATTTAATTTACCAAATCAATTTGCAGAACAATGTCTAATTCCGACGAAGAAGAAATTCATAAAACTCCACCAAAAAAATATAGATATCAAAAGCATTTACAAGGATTTCGGGATGAATGGAAATCGACTTTTAAATGGATAGCACCTGACAAAAATTCAAAGAATAAAGCATATTGCAAAGTTTGCAATACAAGTCTCAACTCGGAGTTGTGTGTTTTAAAAACCCATTCCGAATCCAAACGTCATAAGGTCAACTTGGAAGCAAAGAGAAGTCAAACAACTGTGTTAACCAAATTTGTGTCCTTATCCTCACCAGTTAACGGTCAAGTGGCAGTCGCAGAAATTAAATTAGCTGGATTTTTCGCTGAGCATAATTTATCTTTTACGGTTGTGGATCATCTTATTCCACTATTAAAAAAAATTGCTCCTGACTCTACTATCGTACGGGATATGCAGGTTGATAGGACAAAACTAACAGCTTTTGTGAAGAATGTAGTAAGAAGGCTTAGAACATAAAAATTAGTTAACGGTAAAACTAAAAAATTCTAAATTTAATATATTAACCGATGAATCCACTGATATATCTGGTGAGAAAACATCATGCATAGTTGTCAGGTACTACGATTCTGAATTATGTTCAATTAAAAGCAGTTTTTGGGAGTTGGTGCAAGTATTCAGTAAAGACAATGTGCAGGATGTTCAAGGGACAAACAGCCCAGCATTTGTATTCCCTTATTACAGAATCGTTTAAGAAAAACAAAATTCCATTTGAAAATGTTATCGGTTTTGCTTCTAACGGGTGTAATGTGATGATGGGGAGAAATAATAGTGTCGTATCCCGATTTATAGAAAATTTTCCAGGAATTGTTATTATAAAATGTGTTTGCCACTCAGCACAATTTTGCGCGAGTGAAGCTTGTAAGCAACTTCCACGGCGCTGTGAGGATATAGCCAGAAATATTTATAACCATTTTAAGTCTAGTTTCGAACGTCACCATGAACTTCAGCAGTTTCAAGCATTTTTAAATTTAGAAATCCATAAAATCTTACACCCGTCACAAACGAGGTGGTTGAGTTTACATGAAGTTGTAAAACGAATTATTGAGCAATGGAAGGCTTTAAAATTATATTTTACTAATACTTGGATAGGTGACAGACTTGTTGCTACAGAACAAGTATCTAATGCCCTGAGTGACCCTTTTATAAAACTTTTTTATTATTTGTTGTTGTGGATTTTGCCAAAATTTACTGATTTCAACAAATATTTTCAATTAAATAAGGTTGTGATCACTGAACTAAACACTAAAATAACTTCGTTATATTTAGATATTTTAATGTGTTACATGAATCGCATTTATGTTCAAACTACCCCTGTAGAGAATATTAATCCATCGGATAATACTGTTTTAATACCTTTACGAAATATATACTTAGGTGTGAATGTTATGAATAAACTAAATGGCGCTACAGTTCAAAGAAATCCGGAATTAATTGAAGATTTTTGGTTATGTGTCAGCAATTCATGATTACATCGTGCAAAGAAATTAAAAAACGGTTTGATTTTAATAACGGCTTAGTTAAGCACCTGATTTTATTTTCTGTCGAAAATGCTTTATCTATGGATTTTAGGAACCATTATCCCAGTTTATTTCATATTTTTCCAGATTGTAAGAGATTTTTATCAAATACTGATTTACATTTACAAAAATTAATAGATGATGAATGGCGCAAATTACCTCTTGTGAATAGTGATGAGATAAAAAATGAGCAGAAAGTAGACACATTCTGGTTCAAATTATTAAATTATAAGAGTATATTGGGAGAGTATGAGTATAAAAATATTGCCCAATTGGTTATTTCATTGCTTTGTATTTTCGCATTCCAATGCTGACAGTGAAAGAATATTTAGCAAAGTAAATTTAATCAAAACCAAACAAAGAAATAAACTTGTTACACAAACAATTAACGGGACTTTGCTTGCATCACAGTGCGTTAACCACGGTGGAACTTGTGTTACATTTAAACCTAGCACAGACATGATTAATCGTAATAATCAAAATATGTATGATCATAAAACGGTCGAATCTAAAGAAGATATGTATGATTTTGTCATCTCTCCATAGGTAACAGCATCTCTTAATAATAACTTTGGTTTCATTTTTGTTTTGTTTTAGGTATATAGATATTTTTGTATTAACTAAACTAAGGTCTGTTTTATAAATAAATGAATTATTCCAAGTGTCTTATTGTGATTTGCCGCATAACAAATTTCGCTTGAAATTTGTTTTTAATTCCGCCCATTGTTAAACAATTTTTTTAATATTTGAACTTTCTTAATTTGTACTATTATTTTTTTAATTGTACTATTATTTTGATCTTAGGGTACTACAATGCAAAGTGTTGTAGTTGGCAACGCTGCGTTCACCTCATTTCCACCGGTGTTGGAGTAGTTATACCGTGTTTTACTTTACAGATTTGACTCCTTTGTTACGTGCGAAATTTTCACAACGGAGTATCGACTTAAAAATTAGTTTCTGGTTTTGACGCCCTCTACCGATCTTGTTGGTTACTGAGAGGCCATTTTGAAGCTGTCAACTACGTGAGCCGGTCGGTGTCGAAAAATCTTGACCTGATTCCTAAGATTTTAAGGGCATCCCTTGTGATGAATACGAATTTATACGTCAATTACGAATTTATTACATTTTGTTCGGCACAGGGTAAGATATTTTGTCCCCAATCTATTAAGATTCCTTCGTAATTTCTGTATTAATTTGATAGCCGGTTTCGCCACGTTTCAATCACCTGTTCGCTTCAACAAAGAACATTGATGCATAAGTACGATTGATAAATACCGCTACCGAAGGTATAAGCTTTTGGGAGGGCATACTACCTATACCACACAGAGGGGAAAGCGAACGTTCCCGCTAAAAATTTGTTTTTATACGCATGTCTTTTGACGCCATTTTATAAGTGTTATTTTAATCAACCTCAAATTTGTTGTTTTGGACGTTTTGGATTTGTGGATAATATAGTTGTTATAGAAATTGTATATACTCGTAGTTAGGTTTTAAAACATTATAGTAGTAGTATTAAGTGATTGTACATCGTAAATTTATTAAGGTAAGTTAACTAAGAAACATATCCAATATTTTAGAAACAAAATTAATATTTTCTTACTTATTTTTTAATATTTCTAATAATTTCTTTCTTAATTCTTTAGAGTGATCATGAATTGTAAAGCAAACAAAAGAGGGACGGTGTGTGCTTATCGAAACTGCTCCTCGAAAACGGGTAGATTAGTTTCTTTATTTAGAATTCCGAAAGATGCTACGCAGTAAGTTGATATCGATATCTCTTGTATATTATAATAACTTAATCGTTTTAGAGCTGAAGGTTGGTTGAAGGCATGCAATAGAATGGATTTGGCTAGCAGAAGTGCACAAGATTTACATAAAAATTTTCGATTATGTGAAAAACATTTTGAAAATAAATATTTTTCACGTAATAGTGAAACCTGAAAGAGATTGTTTAATAAAGCTGTCCCAACTCTGTTCTTGAATGTGCAAAAGCGGCATATTATTAATTCTGATAAAGCATTTAAGAAAGTGAAGGTATCAGGTACATATTTATTGTTAAACCATTAAATCAAAAATAAGAATTTCCATAACTGCAAATTTATTATGTTGTTTTTAAAGTTACATCTTCTATATTATTAATTAATACTATTTTTAGACATTTCTATTAAGAATATTATAACATCGGAAAGTGAAGTGATATGGGCTCCTATTCAACATTACGTTAGTACTGTATTTTTTTTTTACTTTTATTTTATTACCACTGCTACTGATATAGACAGATTGAACATTTGCATTCAGACGACACCTGCACTAAGTTCTAATACACCTCGAAAGCAGAAATTGCGAACAAAAATAAAAAACTTGAGGAAGAGAATAGGAATGCGCTCCTATTCAACATTACGTTAGTACCGCTGGTATTTTTTTAAATTTTATTTTATTACCACTGCTACTGATATAGACAGATTGAACATTTGCATTCAGACGACACCTGCACTAAGTTCTAATACACCTCAAAAGCAGAAATTGCGAACAAAAATAAAAAACTTGAGGAAGAGTTATGGGGAAAAAAACTTTTACAAGAAGAGGAGAATAAAAATTTGACACTTCAAGATTTTGATTATTTGTGTGAAATTTTTTTAACTAAAGATTTTGCTGAAATAGTTAAAGCGCAGGCTAGACTTAAGAACAGAAAACCTTTAGGTAGGAGATATAGTAAAAAGTTTAAACAGTTGGCTTTAACCATTTACTTCCTGGGACCTCGGGCTTATAATTTTATGAAAAAAATATTATGTTTGGATTAAACAATTCGTCAATTTTTGCTGCGTTAAAAATAAAAAGCAGTACAATGTTAGATGAAGAAAAACATTGTTTAATTTGCGTAGATGAGATGGCAATTAAAGCAAATCTTTTCTATCATACTCAAAGGGATGAAGTAGTCGGGTTTAATGACATAAGGAATGGAGAAAAAAATGTGTTTTGCCAAAAATGCAACTGTAATTATGGCAAAGGGTTTATACTCTAACTGGAAACAACCACTTGCATATTTTTTTGTAGAATCCCAATTGAAAGGAGAAAGTTTGCTTCATGTTATTCAAGAGTGTGTTATAAAATTGTCGAATTCTGGCCTGTATGTTGACGCCCTTATAAGCGATATGGGATCTAATTTTATTCAATTGTCAAATCTTCTTGGCATATCAGAATTTAAACCATATTTTACAATGGAAAAGAAAAATATTATTTATTTATTTGATACCTGCCATTTGATCAAGGCGACAAGAAATAACTTAATTAGCAATGTTTTTGCTTTTCAGGAAAAGAAAACATCATGGTCATTTGTAAATTTTTTTTACGACCAAGATAAAAAGCAACCTTATAGATGTGCACCTAAATTGACGGACTCACACATCTCTCCTAATAATTTTGAGAAGATGAAAGTAAAACTTGCAACACAAGTACTTAGTAATACTGTTATAAGTGGTATGGATACATATTTGAGTTTAGGTGCACTCCCTATTGAAGCAATGAAAACAATTGAAGTGATCGACTGCTTTACAAAATTTTTCGATTTATTAAATTAATCAAATAATAATCATTCGAATAAATTTAAAAACGTGTTTGAAGGTTTAGATTTTCAAGTTGAGTTCAATTGTCGTAATCCAACACCCATTCAGTTCGAAAGAGCTTTAAAAAAACTTTTCACACAGAGTTATCTTCATACCGGGCACATGAATTGTGAAATGGATTTCGATCAATTACTTATTGAATTAAAAGCATCAGATGACAATGGTGTTCAATTTGAAACAGAAGAGCCTTGTTCTAATGGGGTCCTTACTCTTCCGGATTACGATTATAGACGTGAAACCATGCCCACTCAAAATGCTTTCTATTATGTATGTGGATATTTATTAAGAAAAGCGTTAAATATTCATACATGTGAAACCTGCATAAAATTTTCTAAGCAAATATCCGAATTGGATTTTAACAAATTATTTATTTATTTTAAAGCGTTTGATATAAAAAAATGTAATTATGGAGGATTAAGGGTTCCAAGTGCTAGCTTTGTTGAATACATGTACAAACTAGAAAAAATATTTGTTACTATGTTTCCACAAGTTTGTCTTGGTAAAAATATTTCTCACATATATTTTTCTGAAATGAAAAAGATTTTCTTTTTGTATAATTGTCCTGAGTTTCCGTCAGACTATGTAATAAAATTATTTATACGATTAAAAATATTCTCTTCAGTAAAATATGCCAACAAAGATATAAAAGGAAAAAGAAGACAAAAAAACACAAAAATAGCTATTTTAAATCATTTTTAGTTTTAGATTTGAATTATTTAATGTAAACATAATTTGTAGATTAAAAATATGAAGTACACAAATATAATTTTTATTTCAACTGTTAACAAAATATAAATGAAATGTATGTGTATTTGTAATATACCTTTAAATTGCATCATTTTTATCAATAAACTCTTATATATTTAATGTTCAAATAAAAGTTGCATCTATTTGTTGAAATAGATGCAATTAAAGCTACTATACCATGTATTTGAATTTCGCGCCCTTATACCACTTAAACAATGGCGGAAGGTCATATTTTTAACACTCCAAAAGATCAAAGGGACCGCCACAGCTTTCCCCTCTGTAAAGTTATATTACTCTGTGCCTATACGAAAACGAGGTCTCGACGAGCAATGCGTCGGAGATGTTAATTCTTATACAACAGTCGATTGCGTTACCAACCACCTGTTCGTAATTACAACCAACAGCATTCGATACAACGGGTTCTTATATCGCATTTAATGAATTATTATTACTGATTTTGTAGTTTCCTTTTTCGTGAGTTATTGTGTGACACGAATTGCTATTCAATAATTATTCTAGGCTGCCGGCGGGAAAAGATTTTCTTCACGCAAACAAGCACTGGATTCTGGGTAAGTCAGTTTGATTATATTTTTTTCGCTGTCATAAAAGTCACTCACGGAACTTTGATTACTGTCGGTGTCTGTAATTACGTTTATTGTTTACATACCAATAAAGTAATTTCAAGTATCATTTAGAGTGTATCGCATGCTGGGAGTAGACAATATTTATTACGAAATTTACTTCGCTATCTCGATGTAATTTAACTACATGCTTTGTGTGTTGCCGATATGTCTGGCATTTATGAATCGAGAAATTAAACAATACTCCGGTTAATCTTTTACGTTGCTAATTCAAGACTTCTACACCTATTAATCATACTTGTTAGTTTGTCTAATGTTTATGAATTGAGAAATTCAACATACTTCTGTTAATTTGCTACGTTGCTAAATTAAAGTTTTTACACCTGTTAATTATACTGATTAATATTTCGAGCATTTATGAGTTGAGAAATTACATATATTCCTGTTAATCTTCTACGTTAATACATTAAAGTTGTTATACTTGTTAATCTTTCTTTTATGGTAACATACCTTTCTCTTTTAATTGTCGTTACCCGTTAACAAATTTTGGCTAACCGAACACCAGAGTAACAAGGATTACGAACCTCAAAATTAGTTACAAGTTTGGACCGTTGGTCGTGATCGAAGCAGAAGTGTTAATTAGGATTGATCTGGCGCCCTTAAGTATAATATCCTTGAACCTCTCCTATCTCCGACTGTGTGAGTTGGCCGTGCAAGGTTCGTAAGACCTAAAGCCTGTAACACCTAACCCCGGTAATCAATACTTAGACAATGTCAGATTCTGTGGTAAGGGTCGTTGATCAAACAGGTGTTAATTGAATGATATTTTACTGACAAATTGCTTCAGTATTTATGCAAGTTTAAGGTGCCAAACACTCGTTTTGTGCCATACATTTTTTAATTGTTACATTAAAATTGTAAAATAGTTTGCCGCATTTACATTGTTGTAACTTGTAGGTAGTTTTGTTTTGAAATATAGCTAAGTTTGACATTATTATTCTAAAATACTACCTCGTTCGTCCATTTAGAATTAGAGTTATTAAACATAATTTTAATAATAAACAGTTATTTTATTGTTCACAGAAGAAGATCAAAAGCTGTAACGAAACGGCAGAGGTGATCATAATTGTTTGTAAAATTGTATAAAAATTGTTTGCAATTACGCGTGAGCTTTGGACTTGCCAATGAATACCACCTCTACCGCTTCGAAGCGCACGACTCTCCCCTGCCGAATCATCATTCAACCGGAACGAAACAACGAATAAAAGCCGCCGTCAACGTTGAAAACTCTCTCGTTTCCACGACCCCGTCCTGGTAACACCTTTTCTATATTGATACCCGTTCTTTGCCTAATTATTATCTCACGACTTCATGCTTTTGTACCCGGCTAACTCTTTTCCGAACCGATCCTGATCCTATATAATTGTAAGCACCGACTAACCAAAACCTGCTATCGTACCTGGACATTCTCAACTCATACCGACCCGCTTCGACCCTGCTACTCTTACAATTTTTGCATTCACTTTGCCGTTTTGTATTAGAACCCTGTTACGTCCAAACGCCCTCCCTCAAGTTGACCACAAGCTCCGGTTTCACCGAATAGTATTTGTTCATAGCGCACCTCAGTCCGTTAGTGAAGGGACAAATCACTTGCACCAGGCTGGGGTAGGATTTGTCTTGCGTAACTTAAATCTACAGTTACTTTCAACCCTTAATGTAGTTGTAGTTGATGCGTTGAGCTACTGCTTGAGCCAGGCTGGTTTAAAGTATCTCAATACGTTTAGCATCGCTACGTTTTGGTTTCGGGCTGAGATCTAAAAGTAATCATTTCAAATCGGTGTCAATTTTGAAATACCCACCTGAACTTGCCGAGGTTTTCGATTCACCGTATAACTAAACCGCAACAACCCATAATAGTAATAACGTTATTGAATTTCACCGTGTTATTTGTCTGAAACGTTGTCATTAATAGACACGTGGTCAACCCGTCGTAAATTAGAAATCAAACTCAGTTTACAGTAGCAGTGTCTTCCCTGGAAAACTTAATTTGTTACACCTGTCTTATAACCTTTATTATCATACCTGAATAATTTTCCGCTTTTATCCCTGTTAAATTAATGTTAGCACAGTTTTCAACCGAATTGTAACCACGCCATTTACGTTTATCATACTTCTAGAAAAGTACAGGTTTTTTTTTGCAGGTTAAATTGTGTGGGCCGCATTCAATCAAGTTCGATTTCACGGAAAGTGGTAGGCCGCATTCCACCGAAGTTAATAACATTAATAAAATACATTTTATTTGTTATGAAACAGGAAATAAAACTACACCACCTGTAGAGATTTATTGTTACAATTACATATTTAATTTGCAGAATAAATGTATGTTAATTGTGTTTAAATTAATAACGTTTTAAATCCAACGCCGAGACTGTGAGCCACTGGGGTGTTACAAAGCTCAAAGCAATAAAAAGTAAGATTCTTGTATAAATTATTTAATAAAATCACTTGTAAGTAAGTAGTAACCTGGCACTTGAGATTAAATTGACCTAACTAATTTAATCGAATTAATCAAATAAAATTAATTAATCCAATTTTGCGAATTAATTTGCGGGTTGATCTAATTTCGCGGATTATTGTCATCGAACCTATTTAGCCAATTAGGACCATTGTTCTGACGTCAGCAGATTTTCTTGTCACTAAATTGCACGAGATTCAAACACGAGCTGCCAAGTTGAAAAAGCCTACAGTTGTACACTCGACTAGCAAAGCATGTTAGAAATTACCTTTAAATGTTTATTAATACCTGCTCGTCTTACGGTGAATTTGTATGTGTACCAGTTTATATAATCGATTGATTATTTGTTTTAAATTAAATCGTATGCCACGGAAGCTTCTGTTTACAGCAGTGCCGTAGCAGTCGCCACAAGGTCAATTTAGTTTCAAGTGTCGAGTTACTACTCTTGTAAAACTAAAAATTCAATTTTCAATAAATAATTTTTTTTAAATATTTTTTTCTATTTTAGGAAGATGCGAGCTCGCTAGGAAAAAAAGAAAAACCGATTAAACATGCTAAAGAGATGACAAGATTAAAAAGCTGGCTATCGCCGCCACTGGATGATCGATATAGATAAAAAATTATAACCCGCTCCATAGCAAAAGCCATCAATTGTGTTAACATTAATTAAATTTTAAAAAAATGTGATAATAAATATGTTAAAAAGTTCAATTTTCAAGTGTAAAATTTGTTCTTCGACATCCTTACCTTTTCTGCGTAGCCAGTTGTCAAAACGAATTCATTTCCTGCTAACGTTTGCTAAACTACGGATCGTGCGTAGCAATCTTTTCGACCCCACAAAAAGCTTTCATTATTAAGTTGTTCACGATACTATACGTGAATATGTGGACGAATTTTTAAGTGGTATTGAGTGAAATCTTATTTTGGGGTATGTAATTTTATAACGTTTTTGTATTGAGGGCTTAAATTAATTCTTTAGCGGTTCCGATCCCTCCACCTGTAACGTTATCATTGACGTAAAGTTTCCATGACGTCAAGTCGCTAAAGGTTAAGGGGATGTACACCATTTTATGGAAAGAAATACTGATAAACTGCGAAGTTAATTAAAAGGAAGCTCGGCGCATTCTTTTACGTCAACTATTGTATGCATTAAATCAAATTATTTGTGCTCACACAGTATGTACCTTTGTGTCAAATTGCATATTACGTTTTAGGTCAGACTGGTACTTGATTAGCTAATACCCTACTGGATATTCACAACTGTAAGTATTGCATTTTCTATTTTACTTTGTTGGTCATGTCGATTATTAGAATGGCCACACGTACATACTAGGTTGTAATCACAATTAATATTAAACTTTTTTTGTGTCACCTGCTTATCGGGTGCGCTTGGATTCTCGATACTTTGATTTTCGCATTCTCGAAGTTAAACCTAACAAAGTGAAGCCATTCCTTCGTTAAATTTAAAAGTTAGATTGATTAGGGCACGTAGATGTGCGAGTTGTTGTCCCGACTAAAGGCGTAACTTAGATTTGACCTGTGATAACCCGTGTAATATTGTTTGCACCGTTTATGTAAGTATACTTATACTTATATACTGCCTTCGTCTTCAACTACTTCTGTGATACAATAAATATATACTCTGTGTTATTACTTCTGTCGTGTTATTTGTTCTTTTCCAATTACGGGTAGAGTTAGACGATCTCTTCCTAATTTAATCCTTCATCGTCTTGGCGCCTTTTTAGCTTTAATCTATAATTTAGCACCACAAAGCCTGCGATTCCCTCTCCGGGGAAACTGTGTTAGCCGTTGCCTCTTTTTATTTGTTGTTACAAGAAAACCAGCGTAACATTTTGTTTGAAAAAATGTCAGAAAATTTTATTTACATGTAACGGTATTTTTAGATAATGATTAGGGCACAACCAAAATCACGATTACACGGATGTGTCACGGGCCGTGTAATTTCGTATCTTCCGTGTAATTCGTGTAGATTGTAAAAAAGGTGTATTTCATATTTTGTATAAAAAATGTAAACTCTAAACATTATTTATGATAAGCAAATTTATGATATAAATAAACATTGCATAATGCTTGTGTTCATAATACATAGGCACCTTGCATCCTAGAAACATGGTATTGATTATCAAACTAAGAGTTCATGTTAAACACATTACACCTACAAATTTGTTGTCTAACAGCTAAAGATGTCAAAAAGTAACGCATCCGCTTTTTCAAATCAGTAACGTCAATGTAACTGATGATTTGAAATTAAATTGATATACAGAGAAACCCGTAACATCAGCTTTACAACTATACCTTTCGTATTTGCGGTTTTTGCACACAAATTCTTTTTAAATATTACTGCAAAGCATAAATCTAAACATAGAGCAGATTGCAATTTAAATACAGTTTTATATTAACATGTGTTAAAGCTAATTCATTGAAAGATCGATCCCAACAACATTGTATGTAACAAAACCAATGAATATCAGAAATCGAAAAAAAAACCTTTTAACAAAACTCCAACGATTATACAATAATATTGCAGTAATTGTGATTGTATTAAAAAGGCAATACAAGTGCAATGTGTAGGATATAAATTTTTTATATTACAAGCATTTTCTCTATATCCATTTTTATTCACTGCGCTGCAAGAAAGAATAGGTATAAATAATATTTGGAAGAGATAATTGAAGTGAACAATGTAACGTTACCACCAGTACCTATAATTACTTGATGGAATAGTTGGTTTTCTGCAATACATCAAGCAAAGTATGTGCAATATTATGTTGGCTTCATCGCAAATAAGATGGAAAACTTGCTTTTTAGATTATGTATGCATAATAAGAACGATTATTACAATATATGCAAATTTTTCTTAATCCGTGTTTTTACTCAACTTTGGCACACCAACCGTGTTTTTTTACACTTTCATAAAAGTCAATCGTGTTTATTGCCAAAAATTACCGTGTGTTTGGTTGTGCCCTAATAATGATATAAAAACATTATTTTTGTTTGTTAGGTTGAATGTTTTAGTTGTAGTAAAAAACGATACAAAATTAATCAAATTGTTATTTATTGGTCATCAACGTTGATATAGATAATAATCTGACCATTACTGTCAAAGAGACATTCACAATCAGAAAATAATCACCTTCAGAAACCCAAATGTACTCACAGAAGACGAAATACTACGTATACTAGAAGATTCGGAATTGGATTTAGACGAAATACCGTCTGCGATGATACCGAAGCTAACTTTTATTGTTTTTGATTTCTTATTTGATTTATATCGTGTGCTTCAACATACCGGTTTGCAGAAATAATCGAAGCTTGCCTTATTTTTAAACGTAGATTTAATTTCCTCTATTATTATATATACAATTTTTTTTTAACGTCAGTATGAACAAAGCTAAATATTTTAAGAAAACATTTCTATTCTAATTAGAAAGATTGATGAGTTAGGTTGGCCTTCTGGCCAATAATGCAGAAATTATGTCTGCGTCTAACTTTAAATCAGTTGATATAGATAATAATCAGACCAGTACTGTCGAAGAGACATTCACAATGGGGAAAAATCAAGTTCAGAAACCCAAATGCACTCACAGAAGACGTTTCTTATAGTAACGAAATACTACGTATACTAATAGATTCGGACTTTGATTTAGACGAAATACCGTCTGGCGATGAACCGAAGGCAAGAGTTTTATTGTTTTTGGTTTCTTATTTGATTTATATTGTGTGCTTATACACCGGTTTGCAGAAATGATCGAAGCTTGCCTTACTTTTGGACGTAGATTAGATTCTCTTACTGCTACTCAGAATTTTTCTTTAAAGTCAGTATGAAGAAAGCTAAATATTTTAAGAAACCATTTCTATTCTAACTAGAGATATTGTGTGCTTATTATTGGTTTCTTATCTGATTTATATCGTGTGTTTATACATACCGGTTTGCAGAAATAATCGAACCTTGCCTTACTTTTGGACGTAGGTTAGATTCCCTTACTGCTATTCGAAATTTTTCTTTAACGTCAGTATGAACGAAGCTAAATATTTTAAGAAACATTTCTATTCTAATTAGAGAGATTGATGGGTTAGGTTGGCCTTCTGACCAATAATGCAAAAAATATGTCTGCGCCTAACTTTAAATCAGTTGATATAGATAATAATCAGAATATTACTGTCAAAGAGACATTCACAATGGGAAACAAATTACGTTCAGAAACGCAAATGCACTCACAGAAGACGAAATACTACGTTTAGTAGAATTCGGACTTTGATTTGTAACGTTAAAATAAGATATTAGTAGTTCAATTCGCGAGTATGGAAAAGTTCTCGTTAGTATGAAATTTGTCAGGACCTTTCTGCTCTTGCGCCAGACTGTCACATTTTCGACAGCATTCCCGCAATTCATTTTGCATTCGATCATTTGGCGACTTTGTTACTTGTACGCCCAGGTTAACCTTCACCGTTAGATTGTGTCACGCTGCTAGTTTAATATGCGATTATTTGTGGAAGGTTGAAACGAGCGGATTTTAGTAGCCACCAATTTTCTGCGTTATCATCGAAGATAACTAACAGGTGGTCTTGTTCGAAATATTCCATGACGTCGAAGTATTGATACGTCCTTATCATATCCACCGTCAAAGGTTGAGAACCGCCAGGACAATCGTTTCTTTTGCGAAGACAAACATGGAAAATTTAATTGATTAAGTCACAGGGAAACGCTGCGCGAATTTATCAGTTGTGCACAACGAATCTCGAAAGCTTAATTTGTTTGGTTTGTCTACAATTTAAATATATGTACTTATAAATTCAGACGCTATGTGTACGTAATTATTTAGTCCGACAAGGGCAGTTTGTTATACGGTGTGTTGCTCGCCACCCGGCGCAGCTTTTAATTTAATCAGCCTACGAATAAATTTTGTCAAGAATTTACATTTCTATGCTTAGATCAACTTCTGTGATATAATAAATATATATATATTCGGTGTTATTACTTTGGTAGTGTTATTTATTCTTTTCTTACTACGGGGAGAGTTAGACGGTATCCCTCGACTTTAATTTTTCATCGTCTTGGCGCCTTTTTTTAGCTTCACGTTATAATCACACATAACAAAGCCTGCGATCCCTCTTCGAAGAAGCTGTGCTAGCCGTTGCTTTGTTTGGTTATGAGAACACCGGTGGGAAATTTTATTTTTGGACAGTTCAACTCTAGAAACCCTAGTTTCTCGTAACAAATTTTGGCACCCAACTGTCTAGGCTCGATTTCTGTGTGTGCGATTATAACTTCTTCTAGTTTTATTGATTCTTTTATCTTTTCTAGTTTTTCGTGGGTTCGATTTACTTTGCTTCGCTCCTTTAGTTATTGCTGCAAGACTTGACGTCGGAGTTACTGCACTAGTTTTACTTCTTTGATTTGTAGTGCTGCGGTTTCAATTTATATTAGCAATTTACTTACTTACTTTTCTTTTAATAGGATTACTGGTCAGACACTAGTCGTGGACTTTGCTTTGATTTTTGAATTGACTCGACTACGTCGGTTAACCCTTTTGCTTATTAGATTATTTATTAGTGATACTATTTGTAGTTAGTGTTATTTTGAGTTTTAGTCAGACAGGTGTTAGCAGCTTTCTGCTTATGATTTACTATTTTCATTCTACTGTTTAGATTTTATTGTAATTTTAGTGTGTTAGCTATGTATTCTTCAGATGAAGAACCACCACTTCTTACTTCTTCGGACTCTGATTCGGAAATTAACTTGAGAGATTGGAATGTTACTTTTTCGGGTAGAAATCCTTCTTTGCTTATGGAATTTCTTCTGCGGATTGACGAATTGTGCCTGTCTCGTGGTGTTTCACAACATCAACTTTTCCTCTCAGCTTTCGAGGTTTTGTCTCGCAAAGCTCTTCTTTCTTCTTTTAGGACAAACCGAATTTCTTTGCGTTCTTGGAAGGATGTTGCTGTGCTGTTGAAATCGGAATTTCTTCCGGTAGATTACGACGATCGCTTAATGCAGACCATTCGGAAGCGTACTATGGGAGCTAACGAATCTATTAGGATGTACGTTACCACCATGCGGTACCTCTTCTTACAACTGTTAGAACCGGTTTCTTATCACACAACTCAAGATCGTGCGTCGTAATCTAACTCCGTTTTATCAGACAAGACTTGCGTTAATGTCGATTTCTACTTTCAAAGAATTAGTGATGTATGGAAGACAGCTCGCTCAATCTAAGGCTTCCATAGACGAGTATAAACCACCTACGCCTTCTCAAGTTACATCTTTTGAGACAACTTCGGTTAACGCATGTGAGCACTATGATAGTCAGCCGTTGTCTACTCCGGTTACCTGTTACCCACGGTACAACCAGTTAGTGGGTAAGGTATCAGCGTCTCCTCGTCGATTTTCTCGTTGGTTAGTGGTTCAAAGATATCTGTGGAAACGAATACGGGTTTCTTCTGATGATAAGCATTTGTGGAAGCTAGTCGTTCCAAACGACCAACCAATCATTCACGATCATCCCGTCCACTCCACTTCTGGGCATCGTAGTGTCGCCAAAACGTTACTTTTTCTTCGGCGTCGTTTTTATTGGCCTCATATGAGACCTAAAGTGGCAGAGTACGTTCGCTATTGTCCGGTTTGTCGGTCGCAGAAAGCACTTAGTTTAGATCGACGATGGGATCGCGTTACAGTCGGCTCTACCTCGTCTATTCCTTCTGGACTAGCTCGACAAACTTTTGCGAATCCTTCTAAAGGTCGTAGATGTTCTACGGATGCGAAAGCTAGTTCTCTCTCGTCAACACCTTTTTGTTTCGACATTTCTGGTTGTGCTTCGTTGCGTCTTCTATTAACCGTTCACTTATTTTTCACCGGCGTCGCAAGCGTCGTAAGTTCTAATCTGTTTTGTTTCGCTTTAGGATTTCGACTTTTGGCTATTCTTTTGGTTCTCGTCTGTAGACTTTTTGATTTGGTTCTTTGACTATGTTGACGGTATTGTGTTGGTTATAGATGGGATACTACCCAATTGTTCTCTCCAGTTTGCTGTACTAAATTTCTTTTTTTCTTGAGTTTCTAATCAATTTCTTTGGGTTTTTTTTCTTAACCATCTTACTTCGGGACGGACTACCTTTCTATTTGTATATAGTTACATCCGCTTAGTCGGCCATTTTGAGATTGGTAAGTCACTAGTAGGACTCGTACTTTGGTTTTAGTTTAGGTTTTTTTGTTGAGTTTCTTATTCCGCTTGTCGGCATTTAAGTCTTGGAGTAAAGTTTCCAAATTGGGGACAGCAATTGGTACGCTCTTGTTCTATGACTAACTGTAATATCTTTTCTATTCTCAATCAAAGTCTTAATAGCAATGATGATAACTGGGGTAGAATAAAACCACCTCCGGTAAATTTTGATGGTAATTACACGAAGTGGCGTAGCTATCATGATGCCTTTAATTCCTTAGTTCATGCTAACAATACGTTATCAAACGTAGAAAAATTGACATATTTAGAATCGTCTTTATCTGGCGAACCATTAAATTTAATATCGACCTTACAAACAATACCAATCATTATAAGTTAGATTGCAAAACGGTAAATGAATGGGAGGTAACGTTTAACAGTGACAATGTGTGGGTTGATTATCTTCCAACTGTAAACGAATTAATAAATTTTCTAATTAACAAGCAAAACGTTTTAAAGGCCTTGGCACATAATAAACATTTAGATTCCTTAAAATCAAATTTTAATAGTTCACCACGAGTAACAAAGGTTTTTACAACAACCGACGTTAAATGTGTTAATTGTCAAGGTAATCATACCATATCCAATTGTGAAACATTTTTTAAATTAAATTCATTTGATAGGGATGTAAAGATACGTGAATGAAAGATTTGTATCAATTGTTTAAGGAAGAGTCATTTTCTTTACAACTGTAAATCAATGTCTAGGTGTAAACAGTGTAAAAAGCGACATCATACGTTTCTTCATATCCAACACAGTAAACCCGTCTCACCTAATAATATCAATCAATCGGAGTCAAATCCTAATCAACAATTAAATGAAGACATTAATTCACAAGTGACTACCGCACTTGCACAAACAAACTCTGTGACTATTTGTTCTTCTATTACAAATTCTCAAACGTTACTTTCAACAGCTGTTATACACTTTCTTGATAATTATGGTAAATTACATAAGGCACAAGCCTTATCAGATTTTATCACACAAGAATTTTATGATTTGGAATAAAAACCGTTCTACGTTTTTAGGGTTTTTTATTATGGGTTTTATACTTTACGTTTTATATTTTTATCTTTATTTTGTTCTGGAAGAAGCTTATCATTTGAACAAAGAATGTGCTATAAATAGAAGATCTCAGATAACGTCATATTATATTGGTGAGTCAACGGATTTATTCTACTACGTATTACATTTTAAATTCAAATTATTAAATTGTGTTATCAAAAAAAAAAAATATTCGGAATACATACTCCGTAACAAATTAAACGTTTATTACTTTTGAATATAATATCGATTAATAGTTAGTTATAAGATTTTTATGCTTTTTATTTATCACCAACTTAAAGGTGGTTGGCGCTCAAATATTGTTTTAATCCAAATAATGTTCATTAAATAAATGAAGTAAATAGTTAGTGTAATATGTTATAATTGCAAATAAATTAAAGGAATTCGCGCCTGCGTATTTTACTTTCATTCAAGCTCACACCCAGAGGTCTGTGTTCCGACTGCTGCCGTGGTAATACGAATTTTAGCTTTCGATAAATGTATATTTATATTTTGCACGTTTATTATTATTGTGTGTTTTTATTTTTTATTACACCAGCACATTTTCTAATTGGACGCACATTTACCTCGCTGCCTGAACAAAATGTTAAAGATGTAACCATCAACAGACAAAATCGATTTCAACTGCTTTAAAAAATTTATAAGGAGTTCTGGGAAAGATGGTCCAAAGACTATATTCACAATCTTCAAACAAAAACAAAATGGAAGCAACAATTCGAAAATGTTCAAATTGGCTCTATGGTACTCATCAAGGAAGATAATCAACCTCTATCACAACGGCTGTTGGGTCTAGTATCTAAGGTTCATCCAGGTGTTAGTACGAGTTGTGACTTAAAAGTTTTTACAAATGAGCAAGAAAAATCTAGAGTTGCTCTACAACTAAAAGTTCATAAAATGTCCGTTAAGCAGTTTCACGGCATTATGAAGGAAGATGCCCCAAACAGCATTTCATTCTGTTTTGACTTGCAGCAAGTGCAACCTTGACCTAAGGTTACCATACAGGAAGCCTTTTATGCTACTCAGTTAGGATTGTATAACCTCTGCATCACAGATCTTCAAACAAAACAGCCTATTTTATACACTTGAAGTGAAGACCAGGCAGGAAAAGGATCCTCAGAAGTCGGATCTGCTCCTTATGATTTTTTAACTAAGGTACAATGGACAGAAAACTGCACTTTACTACGACTCTTCTGTGACGGCTGTTCTGGCCAAAATAAAAACAGCTTTATCATAGGAATGCTGATGTATTGGTTTCATCATCATTCACCAAAGCATGTAACTCGGGTCATGATGGTATTTCCTGTTCGTGGTCATTCCTACCTACCGGCTGATCAGGTATTTGGAAGAATAGAGAAAATTATTAGAAAGAGAAGCGAGATTTTAAAGAAGGAGAATTACTGGGAAATATTTGAAAAGGTAGGAAAGGCAAGAATTTTAGAAGAGGACTGGAAACTGCAGAACATTAAGCTATTACAATACTCATTTAAAAAAGTTGTAGGCATACGAGATGCGAAGAGGATTTTTATCGACAAGCAGTTAAATAAGAACACTATCAAGATGAGGAGCAGCCCCGGATTTAATATGCAGTAAATGAACCTTTCTAATACTTTATTGTTGTGCATAAACTATTAACCCATTAGGAATATTTATCCTTTCGCTTAATTAATGTCAACCGATTTAAAATATGGGATGAAAAAAGTAGCACCAATTATAAGCGTAGACATTGCGTCGTACTTAGTGTTGACACACAGTTTCTATGAAAGCTTACAAATGTTAACAAGCGTATAAATAATTTGAAACCGGGTTTGCTTTGCAACTGACCTCCCTTAAGTAGTGCTTTCAAGTGGGTAGTTGTACCGCCGTACAAATTTTTATTATAATATTGAAACATTCGCGAATAACGTCGAATCTACGATTTGATAAAGCCAAATTCCAGATAGCGAACGATAAATGCAGAAAGGTTGCGAATGTTCTAGACCGAAATAACACAAATGTATAAGAAATGTTCGATCATGCGGAAGGTCAGTTTTTGTATCGGCAGTTACTGAATAAAGTTCAAGTGTTGTTACAGTAAAGATAAATAAGTGATTAGCACGTGCCAAGTTTTAAATAAACAAAAGTGTACATCCAGAAAAGTGAATGTGACTTTTAAAGTAAACAACTGTGTAGTGAAAGCGTATTATTGTTTTATATAAATTACCGTAAGTTTTTATTCTTAAATAGTTTTGATTTAATTAGTTCGGTTAGTTTAAACGTGTACATATTTTTATAAGTATAAGTAAAAATAAATTAGTTTTAATAATAAAATTCGTTACAATATGTTCCAGTTAATATCGTAAAAATTACCATTATTTTTGTTTGCAGAAGAACCGGAAGGTGAGATTTCACCGCTATTGTGTTTGTTTTTTTTTTGTAAGTAGGTACGAACTATATGCATCGTGTTCCAATTCGGTAACCCATATGCTTGGAGTGTGTGCTTGGGATTGTATGCTTATGGCTCAAAATCACCAAGGTGCAGAATTAGCTTTGCTAGCAATTTAATGTCTTAAATCTTGACTTTATTGAGAAAAGAAAATTTATAAAATACCGTAAACTGGGGTTACTTTTCGCCATTAGGTGTTACTTTGCCCCATTGATGAAAAGTGTTTAATTCAGTGTTAAAGCTTAGACAACATGTTTTAGAAAGCCGTCTATGCAGCAGTGTTTTAAGTGTTGACTATGAAGTTCCAATAAAGGTGCAAATAATCGTCCTACGTACAGTTTTGTATCAGCAATTGGATGTGAAACACGTGTGACAAAAACCCATAAATATTTAACCTTCAAAATTTGGTGTGTGCAGCAATTTCTGTTGCTTTCTACCTATTAAGTAAGTATGCACCAGTTAATATGTTATGTTATTAACGCGTTCTGTACGAAATGATCCTTCATAAACAATCGATAACATACTTTTATTTTTTCTTGAATAAACATGTAAATTTCAACGTATTTTGGGATTAATTTGCTCCGTGGAGCAAAGTATCCCCAAGAGAATTTATTATCGATGTTTGAATTTTTTAATTCGTTTAACTGTTATGTGCTGCTATTACATTGTTTATGTTTGTTACAGGAATGCCCAGAACGTATACAAGAAAACTGGGATCAAGAAGATATGCCGATTATACGGCCGAAACACTACAAGCATGTTTGGAAGAAATTAAAAGAGGTGATATTTCACATAGAAAAGCAGAAGAAAAATATAAAATACCTAGGAGAACAATTTTGAATAAGCTGAAGAAGAGACATTAAAGAAAACCAGGAAAACAGCCTATATTTACTTGCGATGAAGAGCAGTTTTGTTAACTGCTTGATTTCTTTGGGAAAGTATGGGTTCCCTATAGATTCAAGGAAATTGCGACAAGAATTACATAAAGCGCTGTGGAAGAGAGGTAAAAGCGTTTCAGAATAATACACCTGGTCAAGACTGGATAAGGGCTTTTTTAGTTAGGCATCCTGAATTTTCAGTGCGTTTTTCAGAAAACGTTAAACGGACAAGAGCAACAGTGGATGAGAAAATGCTAAAAAACTTTTTTGACAACTTGGAGAGTGAAATAAAAGACGTTTCCCCTACAAATTTATGGAATTTCGACGAAACAAACGTCACCGACGATCCGGGAAAAAAGAAAGTTCTTGTTAAGAAAGGAAGTAAATATCCAGAGCTTATTCGGAATGCGTCAAAAACATCAATATCCATCATGTTTTGTGGAAACGCCGCAGGAAAATTATTGCCACCATATGTTGCAGTGGCGGCTGGGGGTCAATACTGCAGGAGGGTCATTCAAAATTAAAACTTTAAAAATGCATTCTTACTTAAGAAAATAGTTATATTTCAAGTCAATTTCGTATTTTTTGGAGGGTCATTCACCAATTGACCTAATGGAGAAGCCGCCACTGATATGTTGTCTATCGGGCTAGTAAAATGTGGACAACTTGGACAGAGAATGGTCCTAAAGGCTGCCGTTACAATGTCAGTACCTCTGGATGGTTTGATGCAAATATATTTACGGACTGGCTTGAGTCTCAAATGAAGGACAATTATATCCCGGAGAAATTGTTGCTTTTGATGAAGAAACAGTTACAGTTAACGCGAAGAAAAGGTCCCTAAAGATGTGGAAATGGCCCTCAAAACGGGATCAATTAACGTATCAATGGTCCTACGTTTTAGGCTGTATCAAGCCCCCCAAACAAATTTCTAAAAGAGGCGTTTTCTCCGACCCCGAGTTTACGGATTTTTATTAAAACTTGTTTCTTTTTTATATTTTTTATGTAGGTACCTACCATTTCATACTATTTTTTTGTCTATAAAGAATATGGTGTTATTTTATGATGAATTAAAAGGTTTTATGAAACACTTGAGTTTTTTTTGTGTGAGTCGATTCCTTAGTGAACATTTAATAAAATAGCTAATTAACATTTCCCCACTCTGTTGAAAGACATACATTATAACATAAAATGTTCAGTGGAGCAAAGTAGCCCCAACCGATGGGAAACTTTGCTCCACTTTTCAATAAAAAAAATAAGGCACTATAGAATATCTGTCTCATAAATAGCGCTATAGATGATATCTAACATAAAGATCCTGTATAAAAAAAAATTCTTACCCTCCAATTTCAATGTATTTTTTATAGAATTCTTAGAAGTATACCTAAAAGTGGAGCAAAGTACCCCCAGTTTACGGTACAACTAAACTGTTTTGTGTGTACATGAAACAATACAACTTATTAAAGAAGTAAATTTTAAATTAAATAAAAATAACTTAAAAACTGATACAAAAACATTTAAATAAAAACTATACCTTAATTCCAGGACAAAAATATTTAATGATATTAAATATATGATTCCACTATAAATAAATAAAAAAGTGTCCCACTGTTGGGCACTCTCCCCTATTAATCGTATTTATACCTGTAAATATATCCTAAGGTTATGGTTTTTCTTTGTCGTATAAATACAAAAAGATGATTACCATTACTTAATTTTGTATGTATTTCTCAAATCATACGAAAAGGCTTTTAAATATTACTCTCAAATAAACGTTTTATAAAACCAACATTTTCTTTATATTTTTTGTGCGAATTAAAAAACAAACACTTTTTTCTAATTTTGAATAACAATTTATTAACATATTATTAATAAACATAGGACATACTATATGGTCAAATTTTTAGGTAATAAATGTTTTCAATAAAAATGCCGAAATTATATTTGCAAAATTATTTAAAAAGTATTTTTTACGTCTAAATTTTAACTATTAATGTAATTTATTGAAATGTGTGTTCTGATAGTCACATTATTTTTGTATGTAGGATGTATAAACCTGGCTTATCAGATCCGGAGTAATGTTTGGTTATAAGAATATGCAGCGTTTGTTACTATAATTTATAAACAATTTTTCTTATATAATAATTAACCTTCCGATTACCATTGTGGTCTTTTTTGACCCCAGACATGTTGTTTTTGTTGTCTTTTCTTAAGTTTTTTTTACAACTGTCCCAATATTTTTTTAGCTGAGTTTCTTTCAACAATGTTTAATAGTATATAACAAACTTTTCAATTGTTATTTGTTTTGCGACGTAAAAAAAATATTGTTTGGCAGACACAGAACAACACAAAAAGAGGTCGTTGTAAGATATGTCCAAGAGCAAATGACAAAAAATGTCGGAGACATGTGAAAAGTGCAAACTTTCTGTATATAAACAACATTGCCAGAAAAAAACTACAATTATATGTAATAGTTGTTGCCCTCACTAATTTATGTTTACATATTACTTTTATATTTTTATTAGTTTATATGAAATCTAACGTTAATTTAAAATATTAATAAAAGTTACTATTTACAAATTAATCGGTTTTTCTTTACAAAATAAGAAAAAACTTGGGGTCAAATCTGAACCCACTTGGTAATCGACGCCTCAAAAATCGCTTGGTAAACAGAAGGATAATAAGCAACACCGATACTTGTCTTTTGTTATAAAATAACTGTTTATTTTTTCAATTTCTTAATTTGAATGTTGGTCCGGTTTATGTAAAAGTAGGTATTGTACCGGATATGCATCCTAGAGTTAAGCGGATTAACAACTACCTCACTTATTAATGATGTGTTGTCAATGAAAGTGCGGTAATGCTCATTTTAAAGACATTTAATAGTATTGATCGTATTGACATCTATAAATATACTTTGAGGTTATGGCTTTTTGTTTGTCGTATAAATACAAAAAGGTGATTACCATTATTAAATTGTATATGTGTTTATTAAAATCATACGAGGAGACTTAAATATTACTCTGAAACAGGGGTGTTATGAAACCTCAACTGCTTTTATGTTTTTGTGCAAATTAATAAACAATTCTACCGGATATGCATCTAAGGATTAAGCGGATTAATAAATACCTCACTTATCTATGAGTTTAATTACTTTTTGTAAATATATCATCAGGTTATGGCCTTTTGTCGTATAAATAAAAATTTTTCGTTTACAAAATTATAATATAAATTGGGAGTTCCTAGTGGTAACATCATTGTTTATGTGATTATAATATTTTGTGAATATGCCTAGAAGATTAGGACAAATAGATTCTACCTTAGAATTAAGAGGAAGTATTGTTGGGATGGCACAAGCAGGAATGTCACCTCGAACAATATCACATGTTGACTTATTTGAAGCATTTTTCTAAAGTATATTTTTTACATTGCATTCCAACACAGTCAGCATGTATTAAATATGATCACTAACAATACTATTTTATAAGATATTGGAATCTATTAAATTGACGTCAAATTTTTAAAGACATAAGTTATATTCAAGGACTTGCAGGCGCCGCAAGAGATAATGTAACTATTTCCTTTTAGATAAAATAGTTTATAAATACTGTAATTATGAATCAAAATAAGAGACTAGTTTTTGCTACTAATGTAACAACGTTGATAAAATTATTGTTCAAATAAAAATAAATCTTTTTAAAAACAAATTATTTGATAATTCAAATAAAACTGGCGCAGTCGGTAGGATTCCGAAAAGATTAATTATTAATCGAAACGGAAAAGTTTACACGGTTAAGTGTCGAAAAAAGTGTTTATCGTAAACAGTGACGTGGCCGGCGAATTTCAATTCCTTAGTAAACGAAGAACAACCCAGAACAACCCTCCGAGTCAACGACGAGTGAAAGCCCGCAACGTAGCCCAAATCTACCACAACAAGGTGCATCGCAGCATCGGTTGAAGGAAAACATCAACGGCAAACATCCAAGGAAAACACCAAGTGCGAGTCCCGAAACGCAGCCAAGGTGACCACGACCAGGTGCATCGCAGCATCGGTCGAAGGATACGTCAACAGACAACGCACACATAAAAAAGGTAGGAAAGCTAGTTCTCACATTGTTATTTTAACAAACAAGGTACTTCTTTAAAATATTTTGTTATATACTCCATTAATTGGAAATTACTTTTGCAAATTTAAATAATAATAAAAACACCAAAACGGATGATCTAGTTGAATCATTAGACTCGTTAACGTTAGAAGCGGAAGACATGGCAAACCCACCTGTCAATTATCAATTATTCAAAATAGAACTAGATACGATACCGTTATTTGATGGTAAAGATACTCAAATAAATGCTTTTTGTTTAACATGTGAAAATATATACACACGTTACCAAAATATACCCGAAGTACAAACCGTAATTAGAGCCGCAATATTTTCTAAATTTAGAGGTAGAGCTTCAGAAATTTTGTCACCACGCGACGATTTAACTGATTGGCCCCAAATTAAAAACGCAATATTTGAACACTTCTCGGATGCTAGAGATTTAGAACAATTAACAGTTGAGTTTAATAATATTAAAATTAATAAATCGGAAAATTTAGTTGAATACGGACATAGGATAAGAACCTCCTTAGGCAAATTAATAGCAAAATTAAATTTATCACAATTAACGAATAAACCGATTAGGCAAGAAATTCTTATTGCTAACGCTTTAGATAGATTTTTAGTTACAATCCCGTACCAAATAGCAACGCAAATTTGTTCAAGAAAACCCAACACTTTAGAACAAGCTATCACATATGCTCAAGATGAATTAAATTTTGTACAAAGATCAAATCAATCACACGTAAATTTATTTAATACACACAGTAAAATATTTTCAAAACAACCACAAACGAATCCAGTTTCAAAAAATATTTCTAATTATAAAAACTTTAATCAACCACCCCAACCACAAATTAATCCATTTTTAACAAATGCTTCTAATCATAGATTTTCAAATCAAACTTATCGACCCCAATTCTAACAAAACCAATTTCAATTTAAACAATCTTATAAACCACCTTCAAATGTGTTTAAACCTAACCAAAACCCACTCCAATGTCAGGAATTTCGAGTATAAAAAATTATTTTCACAAAATTAATCCCGAATCCGTGAGTTTTAACGAAGAAACTAATCAGTATTACGACCCTAGAATAATTTCAAAATATTACCCAAATTCTACTAAACCAGTAATACCGCGAATGGAATTACTACAATGAAAACTTTGGCAACCATACCATGTTTTAACGAATTTAAAGCTTCCGGAAATTTTAAATTCATTGTCTTAAATTTTCACGAATTTTTCGACGCATTAATAGGTATCCGTGATTTAAAGAAATTAAAATTTAATATTGATTTACAAAATAATCAACTTACGCGAGTAGATAATAACAATTTTATATATTACGACAAACCGGTAAAAATTAACATTCCACCCAGAACTAAACAAATTATGACATTATCATACGCTAAACCTAATCAAGACATTTTTATACCCGAAAACGAAATTGACGAAGTAAAAATAAGTGAAGGAATATACAACGTATACAATGGAAACGTAAATTTAGTAATAGAAAATCCAACAAACTCAGATAAAGAAATACATCTTAGTGACTTAAATGAAGAAACAATTGAGCCAAATGACGTACAACCATTTTGCTTCTCGCAAGAAACACAATTAAAAACCTAAACAATTTAATCAGAATGGACCACATGAATTCTGAAGAACGACGAATGATAATTAAGGTTTGTCGAAAATACATCGACATTTTTAAAACGCCAGAAGAAAAATTAACGGCAACACCCATATTTTTAAGATCTTATAGGACACCTTTTACAAATAAAGAAAAAATCAGAAGACACGTAGAAGAAATGTTAGACCAAGGAATAATCCAACCAAGTATTTCACCCTGTGGATTTCCAGTACATTTAGTTAACAAAAAGACAGACGCATCAGGAATAAAGAAAACTAGAATGGTAATAGACTACAGACAATTAAATGACAAATAGACGATAGATACCCGTTACCAAATATTGAGGATATTTTAGATAAATTAGGAAGAGCTAAGTATTTCAGTGTATTAGACTTAACTTCAGGATATCACCAAATTGAAATGGAAAACGTATCAAAACAGAAAACTGCATTCAACACCGAGTTCGGACATTTTGAATTTAACCGCATGCCCTTTGGACTAAAAAACGCACCAGCGACCTTTCAAAGAATGATGAATAATGTATTTAGTGAATTAATAAACACACAGTGCCTTGTTTATTTAGACGACATTATCATTTTTTCACCAAATTTAGAAGAACACCGGAAATCGTTAGAAAAAGTATTTCAGAAGTTACAACTACATAACCTTAAACTACAATTAGATAAATGCGAATTCTGTAAACGCGAAACGGAATTTTTAGGACATGTAATCACCAAAGATGGAATTAAACCTAACCTAATCAAAATCGAAGCAATCAAAAACTTTCCAATACCACGGAATTAAAAAGAAATCAAAGGATTTTTAGGACTAATTAGATATTACCGTAAATTTATTCAGGACTTTGCCAAAATCACACGCCCTTTGACAAAAAGACTAAAGAAAAATACAGATATTAAAATTGACGATCAATTTATCGAAACAATAAATAAGTGTAAAACATTTTTAGTAAACGACCCTATTTTAAAATACCCGGACATGAACAAACAATTTACTTTAACGACAGATGCCTCTAACGAAGCAATCGGAGCCGTACTAACTCAAGAAAATCACCCTATCGCATATGGATCAAGAACGCTTAACGACGCAGAAAAAAATTACAGTACAACAGAAAAAGAACTTTTGGCAATAGTATGGGCAACCAAACATTTTAGACCCTACTTATATAGAAACCATTTTCTCATTGAAACGGATCACAAACCTCTCACATGGCTATTTTCATTAAAAGAAGCTAATTCAAAACTAACAAGATGGAAACTTAAATTGATGGAATATAACTACGATGTATAAAATACAAAAAAGGAAAAGAAAATTATGTTGCAGACGCATTATCAAGACCACCAAAAGAGAGTTGCACAAACAAAATAGACTTCGATACGTTAATTGCAAACGCAGATGGACCCACAGATGCAGATATAGCAGAACTAGACGAAATTCTTAAAAACTTACCACACCAAGACGACAACGTACAGTTTACACATCAACAGGAGATATAGAAATCAACATCCCTTACAACGAATCATCGTTAAATACAGCAAAAATACAAATTATATTTGACACCCATCAGAATACTTCAGACACTATAATAAAAAATATAAACTTATTCGGAAACACAAAGAAAAGAATTTATTGTAATTTACCTTTCGGATATAGTGACACTCAAACTTTAAATACTTTAAAGGAAATAATACAACCAAATACAAACACTAGTATTTATTTCAAAAAACATAACATGGAAAGAGACATTCTTAGAATAATAAGAGAAAATTTTAACGACAATGTCAAACTAAATATCATTAATAAACTTTTAGAAGATATAGAGGAACCAACCGAACAAACAAAATTCATACAATATTACCACACAGGCAAAACAAAGCATAAAGGAATAAATGAAACTTACAATTCGCTCAAACAATTATATTATTGGCCAAATATGGAAATAGAAGTAACAAAATACATTAATAATTGCGAAATATGTAACCTATCTAAAATAGACCGTAATCCACAAAAATTACCCGTCGCACTAACACCAACCCCCGATAAACCCTTCCAAACAGTACATTCAGATTTGCTATTTATTAACCGAAAAATAATTTTAACCATAATTGACGCATTCTCAAAATATGCACAGGCTTACTTACTTCCCGATAGAAACTCAAAAACAATTTTAGAACACTTAACATTATTTATGTCACACCATGGCATATTTTCCAAATTAATTACAGATAACGATCCTTCCTCCTGTAATAATTTAATATCTGAATTTCTGAATACCCATAAAATCAAACATCACAAAACTTGCACGGAAAACTCAAAATCAAACGGAATTGTAGAAAGATATAACTCTGCATTAATTGAATCACTGAGAGTATCAAACATGGAAAAATCAAACCTATCATTTGAAACCCAGTTAAACATGGCAGTAATAGCTTATAATAACAGCATCCACACGACAACAAAATTTACACCTTTCCAAATTATTAACGGAAACGAAAGAAATATTTTACCTTTTGACAAAACTACGAATAAAATCACTGAAGATTACATCAACGACAAAAACAAAACCATGAATCTTATTAACCAGCACGTAAAAGAAAATATAATAAAATCCAAAGAGAAAGTACAAGAAAAACAACTAAAACACTCGATAGAAAAAAATGTTCCAGGACAAGTTGTATTTGTTAGAAGAAACGCTCAAAGAAATAAATTAACACCCTATGCAAAACATGTTGAATCAGATCGAAACCTTAATTAATAATACTAATAATAAGATAGAATTAATTGAAAAACGCTTAAATTATATCAATAGTGAAATCTCATTTTTTAACCAATACTTAGTAATACTTGAAACCTTATTTATCTTAGAGAATAATATTAAAGAAGTAGAAAGTTTTGTTAACGATTTACAACAATCAATTATATTAGGTTTTAGAAATCAATTGCACCAATTTTTATTGCCTTATCCGCAAATAAATAATGAATTAAATTACCTCGAAAAATTGTATCCAAATGATGTTATAAATTTAGTAAACAATCATTATTATTATTCGATTCTTACGGTAAAAATTGGACTAGACGCCGAAAGAATTGTAATATCGGTAGAGTTTCCCATAGTGGAGGATACGATTCTAACATTGTATCAAATTGTTAAAGTACCTCATTTCCAAACCTACGTATTAGAACAATGTGATTTCTTAATATGGTCCTACAATAAATCAATTTGTGTATCTGACTATTTACAAGTTGATAATAAATTTATAATTAAAAGCAGTGTTAATGACCAAATTAGTGACAAGTGTGTGAATAACATTCTAAAAAATAGTGTCTATAATTGTACAATAGTTAAAGTAGAAGAAATCGTTACCGAACTTAAACCATTAAACGATGCCAACTACTTTACCAAATTAATTAAATACGAGTGTAAAACAAAAGGTACATTTAACGTACACAAAAATACTTTAATAAAATTACCCTTAAATTGTTCCATCGAATTTGACAATAAAGTGTATACCAATCGTAAGGACCAAATATATAAAGAAATGAATTTACCCAATATTTCAGAAATAAATTTTGAAAATATTATTGTTAATTATAAAAGTTTTAAATTAAGTAAAACTAATTTAGATAAAAATCTTAAAAAGCAAATTATGCAAGAAACATTAGTACAGTTAAAGGAAATACCATTATCAATTCAATTTTCTCACTACTTACTGATTTTTCTGGTAATAATAATAGTTGTCTTTGTATTGTATAAGTATAGAATTAAGATTAGAAATAAATGTAAAATAAACAGGTCGACTTCCTCTTTACCTAACAATGAAAAGTCTGAGGACAGTCTTTTAACTCGCCCCGGAAGAGTTATATTCAAGGACTTGCAGACGTCGCAAGAGATAATGTAACTATTTCCTTTTAGATAAAATAGTTTATAAATACTGTAATTATGAATCAAAATAAGAGACTAGTTTTTGCTACTAATGTAACAACGTTGATAAAATTATTGTTCAAATAAAAATAAATCTTTTTAAAAACAAATTATTTGATATATGGCTTTTAATATAGTACTAATGATAAATGTAATCTAATACTAAGAACTTAACACTTTGTAGATTAAACAAATCCGGCGATGGGTTACGAAAGGTCAGGAAGTTGGTAATATGCCACTTGTAAGCAACAGACCACCTAAGCCTAGAATTACTTCTCGGCAAGAAGATGCGGACATACTCGGCTATACATTACAAAATCATTTTACAACTTGCCAAAAAATAAAGGAAACGCTGAATATTAACACTTAACCGACGGGCCGAGTAGTAGCTACCCGCCTTGTCAGCTGATGGTAATCGACGGCAACGGTAGGGACTACCTGTTTTGACTTCTGACGTTTAACGACGGGTTCAGTAATATCTACCGACAAATATAAATCGTTTTATGCTTCCATCTATGAATGAAGGGTTGTACTACAAGAAAAAAATTATTCCAAGGTTAAAATATTTTTATTGTCGCGACAAGATCGACCCGTTATTCACAATCATAGTCACAATCAAAGAGCTCTTTGTATCAAGAGGAAGAAGTATTAAAACACGATCGGGTCGTGTTTTGAAGGTGATTGAGTAAGGACGTGTTTAATAGTAGTGCGGAGTTTTGGGTAATTTAAAGTGATTTACAGCAATTAACTTACGTGGGCGCGGTGAGGAAAGTGAAGTGAAGAAAGGATTAGAAGTACAATTGTAATGTGAGTAGTAGATAAGTACATTAAATTATGGATAAGAAGATATAGGAGGCTCAGATAACGTGTGCGAATGCGAGCGGATATCGCGGACTTGTTTAAAGGTCAAGCGCGCGCTTGTGATAACAGTGAAATAATAATAATAATAATAATAATAATAATAATAATAAATTTATTTTCTAATATAATGCAATGAAATACAGTCACTGCTATTAAATAGAAATTGGTCAAACTTACTTACTGACTTATCCGTACATTTCTATTAGCTTAAAATCTAAAAATTCATCTATACAATAAGGTTCGATTTTAATCAGAAGTTTTTTTAAAGCAGTTTTAAACTCGCTTAGATTATTTATTATTTGTAGATGCCTGGGCAGTTTATTATAGAAAAATAATGCGGAGTAATAACAACCACACCTAGTACTTTTTAACCTGTGTATTGGTAGATTATAGTTTGCTGTTCTAGTTGTCATTGTTAACTCCTGCTTTTTGGCACTCTCAAATAAACACTTATGTTTAAAGTTAAAAACTAAGATTTCATATATATATAAAGCGGTTAACGTTAAAATATTGTTTTCTTTAAACATGGTTCTACAAGATTGCAAGTAACTTAAACTAAAAATGGTTCTAATTATAGCTTTTTAAATTATAAATAGTTTGTTAACATTAGTACTTTGACCCCAGAAAATTATGCCATACCGTAACAGAGATTCAATGTTAGCAAAATAAACTGTTTTTAACGTATGTTTACTAGCGTATCTTTTTATAATTCGTAGAGTGTAATGTTGCTTGTTCAATTTGCTATTCACATCATTAATATGATTCTTCCAACTTAATTCACTGTCGATTTGTAAACCCAAAAATTTACACGAATATATTAAATCTACAGTTTCATCACCATTTTTTAAAAAAGTAATTGGATTAGTCACACTTTGCGTTTTAAACAAAATAAAGTTTGTTTTTTCTTTATTAATAACTAGTTTGTTTTTTGTAATCCATTTCGTTACAGCATCCATAATAACCTTACTCCTACTAATAATTTCAGGAATTGAATCAGCAGTTATCAGAACGTTTGTATCATCGGCGTAATTAACTACTTGGTGTGGAATTCCTTGCATAAGTGGTGTTATATCATTAATGTAAATAATAAATAAGATAGGACCAATAACACTTCCTTGGGGAACACCCATTTGTATACGGTCTGCATCTGAGTAATGTTTTTGAGAATTTTTAATTATACAAACTTTTTGTATTCTGTTTGATAAGTAAGACTTGATCCATTTTTCTGCAATTCCTCTTACGCCATAGTGAGATAACTTTTGAAGCAAAATGTCGTGTTGTACACAATCATATGCCTTTGACAAATCTAAAAATAGTCCTGATGTAAGTTGCTTGTTTTCCATATTAGTCAAGATAAATTGAAGAAATTCAAAAATTGCAGTTTCAGTCGATTTCCCTTTCATATATCCGTGCTGAGTTTTATTAAATAAATTACACGTTTTAAAAAACTCAATCAACCTTGAACACATAACAATTTCAAATATTTTTGAAAAGGAGGACAGAAGACTTATTGGCCTATAATTTTCAATGTTTGAAAAATCACCTTTTTTAAAAAGCGGTTTTACAATGGTAAATTTTAAACGTTCCGGAAAAACACCGTAGCATATAGAGTTGTTTAAAATATAGGTTAATGGTTCACAGAGTTCTTGAGCACAATATTTAATAACTTTTGAAGGAGTTTCATCAAAACCACTACTTATTTTAGTATGTAGATTTCTAATAATGTCATTTGTTTCTTCATTTGTTACAGGTTTTAGGTACAATGTTTTATTGTTTGCTTGCCTGATATCACATGTAAATTGAATAGGTGGTAGTTGATTAATTAGATTTTGTGCATTGTTGATATAATGTTTGTTAAATGTTGTTGCAATTTCAATAGGATCACCTTCAATCTCAATATCTCTACTTTTACTTTCAGAGCTCTTAATAGTATTTACTACTTGCCATACAACTTTGTTTTTGTTCTTTGCTGCACAAATTTTATCAGAATAAAATTTACTTTTAGCCTTAGTTAACAGCATTTGATAAGTTTTCTTTAGATTATCATAAGATTGTTTATAACTTGTATTAACAGAACTAATTGTTAGTAATATGTCAAGTTTCCTTTTACATTCTATTATTTCACAATCATTGAAATAACGGTGTTTTGTATGCAAATCGTTTTTAAAAAAGATTTTTTTTGGAAAGCACTCATTGAAAAGAAGATTAAAAATATTTATAAAACAGTTCCATTGTCCGTTTACATCGTAATTACTACAGATGTACAAATTATTCCAATCCTGTTCGTACAGTCGTTGTCTGAATTGTTCTAAATTATTCATATTAAATATTCTTCTGTGGTTGACTGTTGATGTTATACCAATTTTACAAGTTATAGATATTTTTTGGGCTTTATGATCGGAGCTATGGAAATTAAAAGTGCTGGATATGAAATTTTTATAGTTAGTGTAGATGTTGTCGATGCACGATTTTGACGACCGTGTGATTCTGGTAAATTCCAATATAGAAGGATACATATTAAAAGATTCAAATGTAGATAGCAGGTCTATTGAGTATGTAGATTTGTTTAAAATATCAACGTTAAAATCTCCAGCAAGGAATATATATGAATTTTCTGTTACTACAGTATTTAATACACACACAAGTTTATTAATTAACGTTTCAAATTTCGAACTTGGTGGTCTATATACACACATAACTAAAAAAGTTTTATCTTCTACTGTACATTCTACTGCTGTGAACTCAAACACGTTGCTTAACGAAAGGTTTTCTAAGTCTTTACGCTGTTTACATTTTATATATTTTCTGCAGAGTATGGCTGTTCCACCATGCGCGCCTTCAGCTCGACAAAAACTAGAAATTAAGTTAAAACCGTTTATCTGGTAGTTCCGTAGTTGGTCATCAGACTTCCAATGTTCACTTACACACAAACATATTAAGTCACTGTGCTTCATGGCAATAGCTTCTAATTCTTCGTATGCATTTCCAATTGATTGTAAATTTATATGAATAACACTAAAATTATAGTTTACACATGCAGGTTCTACTAAGAATTTTCTTCTTGTATTCGAGCTTTCTGAAAATTTTTTCGATTATAATAAAAAAAAAGGTTTTACAGCTATGTAATTAGGCCAAAAATCACTTGTCAATAATGCTTGTTTATAATTATACGGAACAGAGACTTTAAACGAGCGATATGATTTAGATCTGACAATTAATTCTTCACATTCAATATCAATTGACGGTATTTGATTTTTTATATAGTTTATTAGATCATCTTTTGTATTTTCTAGTGTAAGTTTAGAAATGTGAATTGTAGATTTGGGTATGTACGCCTGCAATCGTTCCGTCTGATCCCCAGTTGCGGTTCCAAAAATGAAATTACGTTTACGTCTTTGATTATTGTTAAGACCAGCGATTGGAATCTCAGAATCCTTTTCATTATTGTTAACAACAGTAGTAGAAGTAGATGGATACCCTATCGAGTTACTTAGAAATTTATGTGATTTAGTATTTGTTGACGTAGATTTATAATTCGCTTCGTTAATAGGTGTTACGTGATTCGTTACTGTTTCTTTACATAATTTTGATGATCCGGTTGTATTTAAGTTTAAAAATTGTGATTGCTTGACCTCTTGTTTACTATCATGAGATAATACACCAGCATATGATAAAGTGTTTGTAAATTGTTTACAATTTTCCAGGTTACCATTATTTCGTATATTATAGTTTTCTTTGTTGGTTAGTAAATTTATAATTAAAGTTTGATCTTTAATACGTTCTTCTAGATGTCCGTTTAATTTTTCAAGGTTAGATATTTCCTTTTTCATATGTTTTACTTCTAAACAGGCATTTAAATTAGATTCATTGTTCAAAGTATTAATTTTGAATAAATTCTCGAAGAATTTTTTAAGTGTATCGTTTTGATTTACATTACTAGTTACCGTTTTGTTTACTAGTATGTCTATGAGGTCTTGTTTCTTAATTCTATTTAATTCTAAGGTTAACTCACTCGTTCCGTCACTATCACTTGCCATTCTCGCGAACGAACTAATGTTATAAATACAAACGTTTATTTATATACTTTTCTAATATTTGTGGCGGGCGTTAATTAAATACAGGTAGAAAGAATCATAGTAACAAAAAAATTTTAAAATTAATAAAGAAAAAAAAATTAAATAAATAACTAAAATAAAAAAAAAAAAAAATAAATAAATAAATAATAAGTAATAACAAAAGGGGAAAGGGATGAATAAAAGAGAGAGAGAGGAAGAGGAAAAAGAAAGGCAACAAATATTTGAAAGAGGAAAGAAAACAATAAGATCACCAGACATTAAAAAGATATCGGAGGAGAACGAAGGAAAAATCTCAAGAACAGAAGGAGGAAGGAAAGAAATGGAGGAGTTAAAGGAATTAATGAGAGAAATGATGAAACAGATGGAAGAAAATATGCAAGGAATAAGACAAGAAATCAAAGAAATGAAAAAGAAATGGGAGAAAGAGAAAAGAAGTGGGAGAAAGAAAAAGAGAAACTGGTGGAGAGAATAGAAAAACTGGAGAAAAAGCGGAAGACGAGGAAAGATGGAAAAGAAAGAATAATATCGTGATAAAGGGGTGGAGAAGTGAAAAACCACAAAAAGACTTAGCAGTGATGCTGGAAGAAAAATTAAATGTAAAAGTAGAGGTGAAAAAGTGACAGTAATAAACAAAGAGAAGAAAAATGAGATGGTGGTGGCGGAAATCGGAGGATGGGAGGAAAAACAGAAGGTAATGGAGGAGAAGAAGAAATTAAAGAACACAAGAATATATATAAGTCACGACTTAACATGGGACGAAAGAAGAGTGCAAAGAGAAATAATGACCATAGCGGTGGAAAAAGAGCGGAAGGAAAAAGAGTATGGGTAGGGTACAGAAAAATGGAGATAGACGGAGACAGATACATATGGAACGACAAGGATAGGGGACTGCGCAGAGAAAGAGAAGAGAAAGTGGGGAACCAAAAGGCAAAAAATTAAAGGGCAAAGGGGGGGTGGTAAAGGAGGGAAAGTTGACGAAACGGCAAAGAAAAGGAATAATGAGAGATCGAAATGGAAAAGAAAAAGAAGGGAGAAAAAAAGAAAGTAAGGAAGAAGCACGGGGGGAGGTGAGTGAGCTGAGAGTATTGTTTTGGAACGTAGCGGGAATAAAAAACAAGGAACATGATTTCTGGAAGTACATCAAGGAACAGGATGTAGTGGGATTACAGGAAACATGGATGGAAGAAAAAGAATGGGAGTGGTGAGAAAAAGAGTTGCCCGAGGAATTTGAGTGGGTGGTGCAACATGCAGAAAGAGAAAAGAAAAAAGGGAGAGCAAAGGGGGGTATAATAACGGGAATAAGAAAAAATGGTTGAACCAGGAAAAGAAAGAGAAAGTGCAACAGAGAAGGGGAGTTGTAGAAAGGAACATGCAGTGGGGAAAAACAAAAATAAAAGTAGTGACGGTTTATAGCAGTAGAATGAAAGGAGACAAGGAAAAACATAGAAGAGATGATAGAAGAGAGGGAAGAGGGATTGATAATAGTAGGAGGGGACTTCAACGTAAGAATAAGGGAAGAGGGGGGAATACAAGAAAGAAAAGGGACGGGAAAGAGACAAACAAAGGACAAGGTGATAAATAAAGAGGGAGAGGAACTGCTGGAATTGTGCAACGAAAAAGGGTGGGAAATAATGAACGGGAACAGAGAAGAAGATGGAAAGGGGGAATTTACGTACATAGGAGGAAGGGGAGAATCAATAATAGATTTTGTAATGACAAATGAAGAGGCCGCAGAAAAGGTAAAGACATTTAAGGTGGGAGAAAGGGTAGAGTCAGACCATCAACCACTGGAATTGACAATGGAAGGAAGGGAAAGAGAAGAGAGAGAGGAAGAGGAGAAGTACATAACTAAAAAAAAGTGGACAGAAGAGAGTATAAAAAGATATAAAGAGAGAATGGGGAAAACGGTATGGATAGGGAAGGAATTACAAGAAAGTGTAGAGGAAATGAGAGAGATGATGGAGAAAGCAACAGAGAGAGTCAGATTTAGAAGATGGAAGGGGAGAAAACTGGATGGAAGAAATGGTGGGATAAGGAATGCAAGGAAGCAAAAAAAAAATGCAAGAAGAGCATTAAGACAGTAGAAAAAAGGGAAGAAAGAAAAAGAAGAATACAAAGAAGCAGTAAAAATATACAAAAAAACATGCGACAGAAAGAAGGAGGAAAACAAAAAGAAACAAGAGGAGCAGAAAAAACAAGACGACAAAGGGAATAAAAATGAAAGAATGGGAGACATATTTTCGGAACCTGATGGGAGGGGAAGAACAAAAGCAGGAAAAAGAAAAAAGGAAAGACGCGGTAGTAAGTCAAGAAGAAGGAGATAGGGATAGAATAAGGGAGGAAGAAGTAATAGAGGCGATAAAGAATATAAAAAAAGGAAAGGCGACAGGAGAAGACGGGACACAAGGAGAAGAGTGGATATACGGGGGAGAAAATGTAGCAAAAAGGATGACGGAAATAATAAACAAAATATGGAAAGGGGAAGGATTTCCAGAGAGATGGAGAGAGGGGATAATATGCCCAATACATAAAAAGGCGAAAAAAATAAAGTCGAGAATTATAGAGGGGTAACATTATTGAGCTCGGCATACAAATTGTACGCGACAATACTGCAGGAAAGATTACAGAAGGAAATAGAGGAAAAAGTTTGGTACCAGACGGACAAGCGGGATTCAGAAAAGGAAGAAGGGCGATAGACAACATATATATAATGAAACACTTAGCAAATAAAGAATTAGAAAAAAAGAGAGGGAAAATGGTAGCACTATTCATGGACGTAGAAGCTGCTTTTGACAAAGGGAATAGAGAGAAGCAGGGGGGATATATGAAAAGAAAAAAAATCAATGACAGATTAATACAAAGAATAGAGGAAATATACGAAGAAACGAGAAGCAGGGTTAAAGTGAATGGGGAAGAGAGTGAGAAATTCATAACAAAGAGAGGGTTGAGGCAAGGATGTCCACTGAGCCCAAGCCTCTCGTTATATACGGGGGATCTGGAAGAGACAATGAGAGGACAACAGACAGGAGGGATAGTGGTAGGGAAAGCTAAGGTATGGTCGTTGGCGTATGCGGATGACATAGTGCTGGTGGCTAAGGAGGAAAAGGAAATGAAAGAGATGATGAAGACGCTAGAGAAATATATGAAAAAAAAGAAATGGAAGTAAACACGGAGAAAACAAAGATAATGATATTTAGAAAAGGAGGGGGGAAAAGAAAAAGAGAGGAGTGGAGATGGAGTGATGAGAAAGTGCAACAAGTGAAGGAATTTACATACCTGGGCTACACGATTAAACAGGATAATAAAGAGGCAGAACACATAAAGGAAAGGGTGAAGAAAGGAAACAGGCTAATAGGACAAGTCTGGGGTGTGGGGGAAAGAGTATTCAAGATGGATATAAAAAAAAGAAAATTGCTGTTCGAAAAAATAATAAAGGGGTGGTAATGTATGGAGCGGAAATATGGGGCTGGAAGGAGTGGAGGGAGGTAGAGGGGCTACAGGAAAAATACTGGAGATGGGTGTTAGGATTGGACAGGGATACACCGGGGTATATTGTGAGAGAGGAGGTTCAGATAGAAAAAATAAGGATTGAGACAGGAAAAAGAGCAATAAAATACGAGGAAGAAATGAGGGAGAGAACAAATTGCAAAATTCTGCAAGAATGTTGGAAAGAGATAAAGGGAGGGAAAGTGAAGTACGGGCAGGAGGGCAGAGAAGAGTATTACAAAAGAAACGGGTACGCGAGTGAAGAAGTGGAGAGATTAAGAGAAGAGGGGGTAGGGACAAGAGAAGAAATAATAAGGAGAGATAGAGACATCGAAAAACAAGAGAGATGGACAAAAATAAAAGAGAGCAGATATAATAGAAATTATAAAGATATCAAGGGTGAAGGGGTGCCGGAATATTTAAAAGACAATGAGACAAAAAGCAACAACAGGAAAAAAATGGTGGCAAGGTTCAGATGTGGCAACGAGGAGCTAGGGAACAAATATTGGAGAGAAGAACCAGAAAAGTTGTGCAGGCTATGTGGAGAAGAAAGGGAAGACATTAACCACATGAGAAAGAGATGCAGGGAATTAAGAGAAGAGGGGATGAAAACAGTGGATATCTTAGATGAAAACGGAAAAGGAGTGGAATAGATGGAGGAAGTATGGAACAGGAGGAAAAAGTTAAGGGGGGAGAAGGGATAAGAAAATGTAATATATATGTAATGTAATAACACGACCAAAATTTGTAAGCCAAATGGCAATGAATAAAGTTAAACTTATATATATTAAAACACGATCGTAAATTATTTTTTAATTGCGTTAGAGCTTGAAATAAAACTCTTAATCCATAAAAGACCGAAAAAAATTTTTTTTCTACGTTTCACAGTGTTTACCCTCATGCTACGGACATCAAAAATTGAAATCGTTTGTTTATTGTTTGTTATGAGAAATGCATTAAAACTTAAAAAAAAACACTATATTTATTCAAGTTTCGTGTTTTAATTCCATTTAATTCAAAAGTTATGATTTTTTTAATTTTAACTATGTTGTGCGAAATTTTCGCAAAACAACCCGTCGTCACGGCGCACGCGGCGATGAAATGACCGGTCGGTCAAGTGTTAATTGCTCTGTTTCCACCATTCAGAGACGTTTACACGAATCAAATTTACATTGTAGAAAACCGGCAAGTAAACCTAACATTACAGAGCTTCATGCTGCAGCTCGGTTGCGCTTTTGTCGCCAATATTTAAATTTGGATTGGAGTACTGTTATCTTTACAGATGAAAAAGTATTTTCTAGCACTGATCAATGTCTAACTACAGTGTGGAGACCACAAAACACTCGTTACAATATAGAACATGTTTTGCCCAACAGGCAAAGTGGTAGACTGACAGCTGGAGTGTGGGGATGGGATCTCAAGCAGGTCCAGGAGAGTTAGTGCAAGTGACACCACCTCAATTTACTTCACAACAATACCTAAATATTTTAGATAGTATCTTGGTACCTTCTATGAGAAGAATATTTCCACAAGATGAGCTGGAAATTATTCAAGTAGTCCAGGATAATTCTCCTATTCATACAGCACGAATTGTTAGGGACTGGATTGAAGATCAAAACAAAGTTCAAATAATTGAATGACCAGCGAGATCACCAGATTTGAACCCAATTGAAAATATGTGGGGTGCAATGATCAGAAACTGGGATAGTGATATTCAATTTAGAACACCTGAAAATATAATCCAACATTCACAATTAGTTTTCGGGGATCGCAGTTGTGTGAAAATGTAGTAAACTTTATGCAGTCTACATTAGAAGCATGTATACAAAATAATTGTTATTACATAAAATATTAATTATTTCTATACAACTTTTGTATTGTTATTGTTTTTTATATGATATGTTTTTTTATTTAATTATATTATTAAAATAAACTACAGCATGAACTGTAATTATAAACGTACGCTCATTTATTAACATTTTATTAACGCAAAAGTGAGTAATACCTAAATAATTATTATTAAAATAAAAATAATATTAATGAATACGAAAATGTGAGTAGTTATGTAGTGAGGATGCTGGCTCACTCGGGTAAGATCGGTAGGAGATCGTGAAATTTCGTTGCTATCGTTTCGTTTCGCGTATGCTCGAGTTGCATTCGGATTTTGTAAGTCGGGATATATCGTATTGGTGGTGGGTGAATCGTAAAGAATTGTAGGAGTCGTTTCGTTTCGGTAATGATCGGATGTAGGTCAGTCGGCGAAGTTCGTAGTGATGGTGGGGATGCTATTGTATGTATATAAAGGTAATATTTGTAAAGATTTAATACTAGTATCTTCTTTTTTTTTTAGTAAACTTAAGAAAAAAATAAAGATGGAATCATTTTTTGTAAACTTAAACGAAACTTCTCATTTGGTTCCTTATCTAAGTGCTAAAAGTCTATTAATAAATGAGCAGTATAAAATAAAGTGTTTTAGTAAAATAGATGGTAAATTTGGGGAGCAAGTGATTGTCGAATGCCAAGATTTTAAAGTACCTCTACCACAAAGATTTATTAACAAGTTTTCGATTGAAGACATAAACCAAATTAACAGTTTGATTGGTTCGGGAAAAACATCTATCTCGTGAGCCGAGGAGCAGTTGGTGAAACAACAAACATTGAATTTATTCAAAAATAAAATAGAGTTATAATGTATGACATATGTAAATATTTAAACAATGTAAAGTAGAAATAAACAATAAATGTTTGAATTAATGATACGTTTTTTATTTTACTATTACAGATTTTATCATACCTTAGTAAATATATTAGGCAGTAGCTTAATCTATTGTTATTTATGCAATACTGTTTTTGTTTACCCAGCTGTTATGAGTTTCATCAAAGCCTAACCACTTTACATACATTTTAGTTCCTTTCTTTCGTAAAATTCTTTCAATTAAGTACGTATCCGGATGTTTAACTTTTTGCAATTCCATTTCATAAAAACCTCCTAAAATATCATCCCCTTTTATGTCTTTTAGCAAATAGGTAGTTGGGTTAGTTAGTTTAACTTTCCTAATTATAAAAATTTCATTAGACCAATTAGGAGTATACCCTTTTTCAAATGCATTTCTGTATTTGCTAATTCTTACATAATCCGCCAACGAAAATTTGTTATTTTGGTTTGCTATTTTTATGTGTGAGTATGCAGATTGTAAAATAGATTTTTCGTTGTTTTTGTTAACCATCGATGGCTTCATTTTAATTGTACGATGAAAAGTGTTATTGTATAGATTTGTAATTTCATCTAATATGTTTATCCATTTGTAATTACCCTATAAACTAAATTGTTTCCACATTATGTTTTTCAAAGTTCGATTAACACGTTCTACAATTGATGCTTTTTTTGTACTAAACGTACTATAGTGATTAACATTATACTTTTTCATCAAATTTTTGAATGTACTATTGTAAAATTCTAATCCTTCGTCTGTTTGTATGTTTTTTGGCAAATGCTTTAAACGTGATAATATTTTTTCCATTGCGTCAGTAACATGTTTTGCATTTTTTAATTTTAAAGGAAGTGTCCATACATATTTCGAAAAGCAATCAATTACAACAAGTATGTATTTAAATTGGTTGTTTTGTTTTGAAAACGAAACCATATCGACAAGATCAGCTTGTAATGTTTCATTAATACCTTTTATTATAACCCGACGTCTTTTGAAATTTCTTCGTGCAGGTTTATGCAATTCTAAAACTATGTCTCTTTTTATAGAAGATGGAACAGATTCTTTTGTTGCTTTTCGTCTAGGCATTTTTACACTGAACCACTTTCTATTTTGACAGGACATTTAACTACTATTTCAACATATAACGTTTTCAAATATCTTATAGCAGTTTGATTTTCGTGATTGCGTATTTCAAACGATATCTTGTCTCCTAATTTAAGTTGACGATTAGCAACTTGCTCGCTTGTATAAGGTTTTCCATTTATCTTTAGTATAACGTTTTCAAGATTTATAGATAAATTATCAATTATACCATTTTCTAATGGGAATGAATAAGAACTTTTGTCTGAACATATCAGATATTTATTATCTAGAAGTCTGTTTGTCTGAAATAATAAAATATGGTTGTAAAACATTGTTTTATGTGTATCATTTTGCACTTTTTCAACAGATATTTGATTATGTTTAATTATATGGCGACCAAATTTATCTAAAGTCATTGTTTTATTCAATTATTTGTGCTTCGCGTAGTTCTTCTATAATAGAGACGATTTCGTTTGTGTGACCTGTATGGCCTGCTGTTTCAGATGCTACTAACAACCTCAATCTGTCAACTAATTCATTTACATCATCCCAATAAACATAATCGGTATCATGATTGTTAACTTCTTTAAACATTCCTTTTCCTATTGTTTTTTTGAATCTTTTTGGTGTTTCTACATACCCAGGCTGTACAAAATATAGAGGAGCAATAATAGATTTATATTTGTCAGATCGTGTTCCTTGTATTTGACCATTAGGATCAAAGTTACTTCTGCAAGCATTACTAATATCTAAAATTTCTTTGTATATATGCAAATCTCCATCAGTATACGTTACAGGAGTGTTTTTAAATAATAATTCATACAGTCCAGGGGTTCCATTGTATATTTTTTCATCTACTTTGATATCTGATCCAATAAATTCTACTGCTGATGTTCCTATAAAAAACTTTTCTTGAAAACTATCATGCCTTATTCCTGTTCTGTGATCAAACTGTCTTTTTTTATCATGAACCATAGCATCTATATATCTTCTAGGCAATTCATCAAAGTCTGCTAAGTATTCATTATAGATATTGCTATCAAGAATGTTTTCTATATTTCGGTTACTTTCTTCTACCGAATGTTCAATTAAATCATCTAATTCATAATCGTCTACCTCAACTGAAGGTTCTGAAATTATAACGTCTTCTTTTAAATTCGAAATTGTAGCAGCATTATGATCAAAAATATTTTGATCTTTGGGTTCATGTAATTTTTCATCTTTTATCGATTGAATTTTTTTTTAAGATTTGAAAGTTTTGTACTCCATGTTGGAATGGGGGTGGATTCCGCAACAGTATTTTCGTGTTTTAGTTTTTTTGAGTTTAGATTTTGTTCATCTTTATTGTTAACAAAGGACAACTTTGTATTTTTAGCATTTAATTGATCTGAGATAGTTTCTAAACGTTTAGTTATAGGAAAAAATGCTTTGTCCTTCGTAATTTCACCCTGTTTTAGTAATTCAAACTTTATTTTTTACTTCTTCTCTTTTTTTCATTAACCTTTTAGTTAATTCCTCTTCATTCGATAAATTTGATAAATTGTGGTACGATTGCATTTTGAACGAACCTTAACGTACGTTTATTTTTTTGCTTACTAATCAAATATGCTGCTACAGTTCCTTATAAACCTTTAACAAAAACTATTATCTGCAAACTGAATAGCTTACAAACATAGCAGAATTTTAACCAACAGTAAACTATTAACTGTTTATTGATCAGTTTGCAAACTAATCACAATCAATTTAGGTGGTTTGTAAAGCGGTTTGCACACAAACCATAGATAAAATACGCGGTGTGTTAAGTAGTTTTCCAGCAAACCACATTCAAAGTAGACGATTTGTAAAACGGTTTGCGCAGAAACTATAGTGGTTTTGTTATTGTTAATTAAGCAAATTATACATAAACCATGCGGTGATTTGTTATAAATCTATATTTATTACAGATGTGTGGATGTATTAATAACTTAATTAATATAGTGGTTTATATTTTTTTATTGTGGAATGGGTTGAATGAAAGAATCAAATCCTTTTCTGTATCTGCCAGAATTAGTATCTCTTTTTTATCGATAACTAAAAAACCATAATTTTCGTTCCAACAAAATGAACACATCTTCTTAAAATCGTCAAATGTTAAATCGGTACTGACGTTATCCTCATAAATATGATGTAGATTTAATACATCTTGTTTGAACACTATTATAAAGTTGGCATTATCACGAATTAATTGTTTTGGAATGCGGCTATAGGTTTGACATAAGTAATAACAGTCTATGTTATTGTGACGACCCATGCTAAAATACTCTCTCATTAGATTTTGTTTATCACACGCCACATCATCAAAAATAAATACTGAATCAGATTTTGCTTTAGATGGTGGAGGTATGTTACTTTCTAAATTACTAAAAGAAAAATAATTTATACCCTCAATAGGGGTTAACAATTTTTCTAAATATTGATATTTTGGTTGAAAAAGCGATTTAGAATAAACATAAACGTTTTTAAAACGCAATCCATTAATGTGTTCAATTAAGCTAACCATTACATTGGTTTTTCCACAATTTGATGGTCCAACAATAAGACAACGAATAGTTGATGGTAATAACTGACCGTGTCTCTTATAGGTTTCCAAATTTTTTATCATTATTTGCAACTGTTAGTGTAATTGGTTGTTGCACGATTCGCATTTTGATAAAAACTAAAAAAAAAAGTGTTTGTTAAACGTATAAATATAACTAAATTTCAATTCAGTTAGTTAGTGCGTGTATTCCAGCTGATAAATAAATTCTAGACATGTTAAAACAAAAGTCAATTATTAACCAACGACCCCAAAAAAAGAATAAATATCAGGGTAAAGGTCTTATAAATTCAGTTATTGATAAACTACCAGTTGAATTACACATTCCTGGGTATAATTTTTGTGGACCGGGAACTAAACTAACGAAACGACTTGCAAAAGGAGATCGAGGTATTAATAAATTAGATGAAGCTTGTAAGGAGCATGACGTAGCTTATAACAATTATAAAAATATAGAAAATAGACATAAAGCTGACGGTTTATTATTAGAAAAAGCTAAAAAGAGATTGTATTCTACTGATTCGTCATTAGGAGAAAAATTAGCTGCGTTGGGTGTAACAACTGCTATGAAAGCTAAAATAAAACTTGGTATGAGTTATCAATCTGGCACTAAACGACTTCGTATAAAGACAAGGAGTGCCAAAAGAAAGCATCAAAAGGGATTAAAATTCCATGATTTAATAAAAAGTGCTAAATGTGCATTAAAACAAAAAAATTTCTAAACGCTAAAGATGGTCTCAATGCGGCTATTACTGCTGTAAAATCATTAAAAGGACGAAAAAAAGTAAAACCTGTTCGTGTAATACCAGTGCCAAAAATTGGTGGGTTTTTGCCGCTAATCCCTATTTTTGCTGCTCTCGGCGCATTAGGATCGTTAGGTGGCGGCGCCGCAGCTATTGCAAAAACAGTAATTGCGGCAAAAGATGCTAAAGAAAAACTTAAAGAAAATCAAAGACATAATCAAACTATGGAAGCAATAGCACTAAATAAATCTGGAAACGGATTATATTTACAACCATATAAAAAAGGATTTGGTCTTTTTTTAGGACGGCGAAAAACACAAAAAAACTTACGATAAAACTCCCAAAACGAGCGCTCACTAACATAGATTTATACAACTATGCAAAAAAATTAAAAATAAGAAACTTTCGCGGAGTATTTATGAAAGATGAACTACCTAAATCCGGAGTAAGTGCCGTTGAATGTGGTATAATAAATTTGGATGATAAAAATGGAGCTGGAACACATTGGACAGCTTATAAAAAGATTGGTACACGCGCAGTATATTTTGATAGTTTTGGAAACTTACAGCCTCCATTGGAATTAACGCAATACTTAAAGAGTAACGGTCCTTGTAATATAATCTACAATCACAATCATTTTCAATCTTTTAATACTGTCAACTGTGGACATTTGTGTTTAAAATTTTTAGATAAATATAATTACGATAGGTTTCTCGGTGGCTCATTTAATTAGATGTTTGCTTTGTAACCGAGAAGCCCCGGGTTCAAATCCGAGTTTAAATAAGGTTTCAGGTAATAAGATTCAATCACCATTGAGTAGTAGAGTTTATTCTTAGCATTTAAGATTACTATATAATCTTGATACATTTGAGTTTACAGTTTAGTGAGCTACAAGCAGTATAATGTCTTTCACATTTACCTTGACTGGAGCGGAATCCATTCTTTCAAGTAAGTATTATCCTCCTATCATATTAGAAGATGAAGATTATGTTTTGGGTTTGATAAATTTAGAAACTTTTAATTCAATCATGAATATAGACAGCTCTAATAATAAATGTCATTTTATACTGCAAAATGGCACAGAACTCTGCATTGCAATTCCTGAAGGTTCTTATGAAATTGATGATTTGAATATTTATTTAGGTGAACAACTTTTAAAATATCCCATGTACGAAAACAAAGATACACATGAATCTCAGTCTGCTCCTACAATAACCATAAAAGGAAATAATAATACTTTACGATCTGAACTTATATGCAGTTTAGATATTGATTTCTCTAAGAAAGGTTCCATCAGTAGTTTATTGGGTTTCAAACCTAAAATCTTAAAAGCAAATAGAAGAAACACATCAGATTTTCCTTGTAAAATTTTTAAATTAAACGCGTTATGCGTAGAATGTAATATCGTCACCAGTTCATTCAGAAACGGCGAGCCAGTACATGTGATTCATGAGTTTCTTCTTACAGTCCCACCAGGATATAAAATTATAGAAACTCCGACTAACGTAATTTATTTACCGATTAACACGAAGCAAATAGACGAAATTACTATAAAAATAACGGATCAAGATCAAAATTTAGTCGATTTTAGAGGAGAGGTAATAACGGTTAGGTTGCATCTTAAAAAATACAATAAATCATTATAATGGGAATCGTGTTTAATAAAAATAAAAATTGGAGTAAACATAAGTAGTGTGGATTTGCCGGTTCTAAGCCACTTCCCCCTCTCTTACTTTTCTTATGGGAAATTAACATGTAGATTCCCCCCTCCACTTCTCCTGTTTTAAACCAATCAGAATTGATGACGCACCCACAGGCACCACCTCTAATTATTACCAATCAACCTGATTGGTCGAAACCACTCCTACTTATTTTCAGCCACACCCATCAACCGATTTGAATGCGTTCGAATAAGATCGGTCGCGTTTTTTTTAAATTTGAATTTCGTGTAAGATCGTGAGGGATCGGGTTTTTATTACGGCGGGCTTTTTACAAATTTAAATTTCGTGTAAGTTCGTGCAATTTCGGGTAAGATCGGGCGCGTTTTTTTTAAATTTGAATTTCGTGTAAGATCGTGAAGGATCGGGTTCTCATTACGGCGGGCTTTTACAAATTTGAATTTCGTGTAAGTTCGGATGCGCGCGCAATTTGAATTTCGTGCAATTTCGGGTTTTTATTTTCCAGCGTTTTTATTTTTAAATTTGAATTTTGTGTAACATCGGGAGAAATCGGATTACGGCGGGCTTTTTACAAATTGGAATTTTGTGTAATTTCGGGTGCTCGCGCAATTTTTCAGATTTTAAGATGAGGTTTTTCTCGGCTGTGTTCGAGGATCGAGTTTTGCATTCGGGTAAAATAAATAAAACACTTATTGCAATTACAATAAATACTATATTTACAATATTTGGTAGCGTGAATAAATTATTTATATAATAAGGTGAAATACATTGATTAACAGATGTATAATATATCAGTCTGCTTCTGTTGTATAATTTCAAAATATACATACTTTATATTTTACATAATAGTATATTAAATTAAACCGTCACATTTAAATGTACGAATTCTATCAATAGATTCCGTTTTCATTTCATTCTACATGGTTTCATTTCTTACTTCTAATCGAAAAACCACATAAACAAAATATGCTGCAGGTGGAAAGGCAACATATAGTATGTCACTAAACACACTATAACCACCAAACTTGAGCTTATACGTTATAGTAGAGAATAAAATAGCAATTTATGTTTCTTCTATGTTTATACATTTGTTCGGTATATCTTTATGTCCCCAAGCTAATGTACTAACTGAATTATTACATAAAAACCTTTTATGGTCAAAAAACGATAATGCAACCTTATTTTTTAGTTCTGTATATATAGTATGTAAATACGATCTAAAGCCACTAAATTTTCTGTAAATCTTTTCTCCATGTATTAAAGTAGCTTTTCTGTATTCATCTATTGTCAAATTTTTGAAGCGTGATAAGGAACACCCTTTGCTTTAGGAGTTAATTCACCCTCACAATTTACAATATAAGCCTTAGAACCGGTTCCCAAAAATTCCCATAATATTCTACCTCCATATTCGTCCTTCATTCTTCCTACCACAGAACTCGATATTGGAATTTGGTGTGTGTTATTTAACATAAAATTAGATGTGTCAAATTTATCTAAATCCTGTTTCATATCACTATAAAAATTATTGGTTTGAACTTCTAAAATGAAAGAATCGGTATCTGTATATAAAAGACAAACCCTATCACCGTATTTAACCTTTAGATGATTATAATAAAAATTATACATAATTAGTTTAGATATTTCTAAAACGCAAAAACCTACATAAATGGGTTTATTATATTCGATGTTTAACCTATCCATCTCTATAGCAACTAAAGTCTGATTTTTAGGTTTGAAAATACTAGACAGTTTTTAAAATTTGGTTTTGATACAAGCGTTTCTACACCCACTTTCTTACCAATGTTTTTCCAATGTGTCAATAACCGAACATCTACTCGTTTATCAACATTTTCCATTGTCTTGCCAAAAACAGAGTTATTCATTAATTTAAAAAAGTCTTTTTCAAATTTGTTTTTAGATTTATTTCGCATCTGAGTGTTAAGATCAATATATGGTTTTAACCAAGCAGATTGTTTAAATTTTAGTATTCTATAAATTTTTGTTAATATCAGACCGTTAGCGATTGCTTGTTGTAAATTGCGAATGTGTATTACATATTTTTCCTTATTCCTCAAATTTGGAATTAATTTTTTTATTTTAGTTTTAGAGTTTGGGGGAATAATAGACTCTACACAAAAAGGCAAGTCATTATGTAAATCATGTAATACTTGCGGATACTCTAAATCAACTTCTAAAATATATCCAATTTCAGAATTAACATAATTTTTATTTAAACTAAAGCTTTCAACATCTTCTACTGACAACCATTCAAAGTTTTTGATAGGCATAACCTCCGACATTGACGCGCCATATAAATTCGTTGCATCGATGTATATTATAAAAGAAGATGGTTTGTTTGCATCATAATTTGGAATAAATACATTATTGGCAACCGCTTGTCTCTTAGTACACATACTTATCCCCCCTCGAATGCCTTTTTTTATAAAATGTATCATATCGACATCTGTAAATAATTCTAACTCAACACCAGTGAGTTTTAGAGCCGCATCCCAAGCCAGACCCGGTGCTGTAAGGTACTGTGCTGGATCCAACCCATAAATATTTAAACATATTTCTCGAAAATTTTCATAAACATCGGTCAATAACAAAACATCTGATTTTAAATATAAATCTGAATACTCCCCCAAATTTTTACATTCAAATAAATTCCATACCTCGTGAGCCCGCGTATAGTCAATTTCTGATATGTTCGAATCGCGTAATTGATCATAAAATTCATTATATGAAGGCAGTCGAGTTTCTTTTAGTCTTGCATACGAATCTATATAAGAATACGGAAAAACACCTTTTTGCCTGATAAGATTAAATTTATTAACATCTGAAAAATATTTTCTTACATGAACGAATTGGTCAGAGTTCAAATTTTGAGCAAGTTTATCCAACGATGAAGCCATAAATCGAAATGAATCTAAAAATTTTAATCGAAAAGGAGGTATTGCTCCAGTTTGATTAATTATTGTTTTACTAAAAGTGATGTATTTTTCTTTATTCTGAGCAATAACGTTAATGTTTTTATGGTTACAAGCTAATTCTTTGATAAACAAATGTGCATCATAATTACTCAAATTATGAAAAAAAACCGGTATAAAATGTGGAAGCTGAAAATTTAAATTGCAAACACCGTGTGCAGCTCCTCGAAATTGTCCAGTTAAATGACAATGATCCCTAACAATTTGAGAATTGGGTTCAAACTCATTTAAACAAATATGACAACATTTCGCATTTTCAAATTCAAATTTTTGTTCAAAAGTTAGATCGTTCATAGGTTTTGGCGTAACAAAATATTCTGAATAAATTTTCTCGCAATCGTAAGTTAGTGTTTCTATAAAAATTCGTGCGCAATCTGGACCTCTATACGTATAAAACTTAGATAAGCTATCATCGAATGAACATTTTATGAAATAAGCAAAACTATAAGGATTATGTTTAAACGATTTAACCGTAAATGATTCTTGCGGATTTGGTTTGTTAAAGCTAATTGGTTGTAGAATGCACTCAAAATCAGCATACACAACAAAGGGTACTTTTAGCTTTTTTCCGTAATTTTCAAATTTTAATATATTTTCTGGTCTAAGATTACCGGTTTTATCTTGGATTAAATTAGTTGTAGGTAATTTAGTATAAATATGGTTACAATCATGTTGCTGGTGTTTGTCTAAATTAAACTGACTGTGAAAGTATACCAAACAACCATCACAAAAGTATTTTGCATGAGTGTTTTTATTTAATTGACTGTTAAGGAGCCTACTCATATTATGAATTAAACAGTAGTGTGTTTGACCAAAATTGTTAGAAATTAATAGAAGGTTTACGTGAATATTTCTTTTTTGACTCGTGTGGTGAAGCGGTCCAACCACCTCACACACATTTTCTCCAGATTCTTAAAAATCGTTTCAAGTCCATACACGTTAACCGAAATATTATTTAAGTTTTCAAAAATTTTAATATCTTTTAACGAAATAGGAAAGGCCAGATTATCAAACAACAGCTCATCAGCAAAAGGAGTATAGTGTTGGACACGGTAGCGGTGATTTCTCCAATGCACTGGATGAAGATGAGCTAAGATACACCATTTAAAACACATATTATCTTGATTCTTAATATTCAGAACTGCTTTTCTTTTTCCGATTTCGCGTGGTAAAGATAAATATGATGAGGCTCTTATAGGATTGTACTTACATATGTTGACTTCTAAATATAGCAATTTTGACAGTGCCCATCCTAAAAACATACATAAATCATCAACACGTAAACATAAATGGGAGATATAAATTTACCTGAATCTCTTTCTTGAAATTCCGAACATTTTTCTCCAATATAGCGAATAACTCTTGTAAAATGTTATCTAAATTATCACTTTTACATGCTTCCTTATATCTTGTATTAAACGATTTGATTTCTAATAGTTCTTTAGTTTGGAGAAAATATTCACCATACAATTCAACATTGAATTTAATAGCATTAAGTCGTTCGATGTTTTCTTCAACTAAATTTAAAACTTTGCTTTTTAATTCATTGAGAAATTCGTTTACGTTGATTGATAACGTCGATTTTCCATAAACTCTATAACTAACTATTCTACTCTTGAAGGTCCGTTTTAAAATCATTACATCATTTCTTAGTTCAAGCTCACAATTGTTTTTATGCTTTAAAGTACGCAAATGAGCCTGATACATTTTGTTGTTAACGTGTATTTCACAGCATTCACAATATGTATCTAAATTATTAAAAACTGTTTAGTTGCTGATTTGAAAAAATATAAATAGACTTACTTGAAGACGTTGATGCTAATGGATTTAAAACATGCACATTGTCTAAAAAAATTAAGTTAAATATGAATATACGTATAAAAAAGTATACATACCCTTTTTAGGGATTTTTGTTGGCCCTGAATTATTATCATTACGAACTTTTTCCAAACAACTCTCGCGGGAGTGTCTAGTTAAATTATATTTTTTTGTGAAAGATTTGTTGCAGTTAGCACATTTAAACATGGTGATTATTGATTGAATGAAAGGAATGATTATTTGCAGCCTTATATAGTGCACGGTAATGCTGCATTTTGTTCGGGTAAGTTCGGGTGCGCACACAACTTTTTAAATTTGAATTTTGTGTAAATCAAAGAATACATAGTACAGTAATTAGAGAAGTTTATGTTATCATCGGAAGCGTTCGGGGAAGTTCGAGTTATAGCATAAAATGTTGATTTCAGATATGTTCGTATTTGGTCGTAAGATCGAGTCAGTGCAATTTTTTTATAACTACTTTAAAATTACACATTAGCTTATAAAGGATTATATATAGGTATATCCAACTACATTTTTTAGCTTTCTCGAAAATAACAAAGCAATTAAAATGTAGAAAGTAATGTTAAAATAAGCAATAAATGTATAGCGCCTTATTCTTTTACTATTATAGGTCGGGAACCTTTATTTTAATCTATAATTATAACACAACATTTTTTGAATGCGTAGCAAATTCCTTTTGAGTAATTAAACGTAAGATTAGCATAAAATATATTATGTTGCATAATGTTTTGCTCTACATTTAAAAGTTCATTGAAACGTTTTATATGCTTACACATTATAAATCGGTTGAAATCATGAAATTTCGATTGAGCTACACGTTTATTAATTTTTAATAAAGAATTAGGAGCGTATTTAGATTTGTCAATGATGATCGAAATCACACGTTTTCGATATAATCGGGTTGCATTAAGATTTTAGCTAACGTTATAAAAGCAACATTCTGTAAGCAATTGCAAGTTGTAATATGCATAATGTTAAAAGATCATTTTACACTCTTATGATACGGCGTATGATAAATAAAATTTAATAAGAGAATATTTTAGCATGGATCGTCATTTGCGATAACGCTAACTTTATAATAGTATTCAAACAACACGTATTAAATCTACATAGTATTTATGAGGACAGAAGTATTTCATGCTTTTATTCAATCCCATTCCACAATAAAAGATACTGTATACGCTATTATATTAATTAAGTTTTTAATAGATGTTAACGAATTCCCCAAATATTGGTAATCTGACTGAAAATTTCTTATTTAGAGCTGTTTTAGACTAATCAAAATTGACCACGCACAGTAGCACTACCTCTAACTTTATCATAAAAAATCTAGGTTTTCAAAAGTTCCTCAATCATATCAATTACCTTTGACGATTATAAAAAATGTTTGTTTGATCAAAACAGTTTTGCTAATCAAGAACACATTCAATCTAAAAAATACACGTTCTCCGTGAAACAAAGTAAAGTTGTTCTTAATTATTATGACAATAAAAGCATGCTCAGTTTTGATAGTACTGAAACAAGACCGTGAGGTTATCTATATCAACCGTTTGAAGCAAATTAAATTCAAAAATCGTTGCAGGAACACACCATCGACAACTAACAGTAAACTATATAATTTGTTTATCAGTTTACATTCAACTAGGTGATTTGTATACAAACCATTGATAAATTAAACAGTTTTGTTGTTGAGCACGCAAATTATCTATAAATTAGGAAATCATATATTGTTTATCTATATTAACGGCTTATACAGTTTTTAATCTTTTATTGTGTGATGGGTTGAATAAAAAAAATCAAATCTTTTTCTGTATCAACTTCAATTAATATCTCTTTCCATATTGATTCCTAAAAAACCATTTTATCCGACAAACTGAACACATCTTAAATTCGTCAAATGATAAATTGGCGCTTACATTATTCTTATAAATATGTTGTAGATTTAATCGTCTTGTTTGCAGGTTAGCATTATCACAAATTAATTGTTTTGGAATGCAATCATAGGTTTGACATAAGTAAAAGCAAACAACTTTACAGGTGGTTTGTTTACTAACAGCTAGCTGCTTTGTCTTTTTTTGGTTTTTGAATGGTTAGTTGGTTTGTTAAGGCAGTTTTCACTTCCTGGTTTAGACCAATTATAATTAACTAGGGCCATTAACCACACCTCTAACAACACTTATCTATCAATTTGTTTGGTCAAAAAGCACATTGCTTTGTTACATTGGTCCGAAAGTTCTAATTTGAAACCGAAATATTAAAATTCGACACCCAAATTTGTAATTTGACACCAGAATATTGAAATTCGACACCCAAATTTGTAATTTGACACCAGAATATTCAAATTCGACACCCAAATTTGTAATTTGACACCTGTTAAAATTTTTTCCTATCATTGCAAACGGTAGTATTTTAAAAAATACTATTAAGTAACGATGTTAAATTAAAAAACAACCCACACAGCAAATTTTAACTATTTCTTAACTATATAGTAACTAAATACACGTAACGTTGTACAGAAATGTAAGTAAATAGTTTGCATAAAGTTATCAAATAGTACAGAATGTCACAAAAATTGTAAACAAATAGTTACTATTAAGTGATCCTTGTGTTATTTTATAATTGGTATGGTACCTTTATAGTAACAAAAAAAAATCTTTTTGTTGTATTTATAGTTAAGTTTTCGTTCCTGTTAGTCAACTTTATAGTGCCTGAAAAAGCACTGCATGCGTTATCAAATATAACCATAATGGCAAAAAAATAGTTAAGAAAACGCTACAAAATAGTTAAAAAACGATTAACGTTTTGTATGGAAATAGTAATGTAATAGTTACTTCTTGTGATGATATTGGTTACATTATAGTAACTAAATAGTTTTTAATTATTACCAAAATGAAATGTTATGATACATTAATTAATTTTATTTAATTATTCATTAATATTAATACAATTAATATAACATAAAATATTAATTACTAATTATAAATGATTGTATTATATACTGTACATGTAATTTTGATTAGTTAGATTCTCTTTTTCTTGAACGAATTCGGTCGGATGCTCTGCGAACGCATTTTCTAATGAAACTAATAACTGAAAACTTTTTAGACTCTACCATTAGCTCTAGTCCACGATATTAATTGTGCACCTTTATCTGTAAAATTTTTGTTGAGAATTAACTTTGTTGATGCTTCGGCTGTGGCCCCGCCTGCTTGAGACAGATCTGTAACAATTTATTAATAATAATAATATAATAATAATAATATAATATAATTATAATAATAATAGTTAATAAAATTTATATTTATTATGTTTATGTTTAATGTAATGCGAAAAAGACATTACTAAGTGTTATTTAAAAGTAAATTTACCAATTTTCTAAAATTTCCAGTAATATTTATATATATTTCTACAACCTTGATTTCATCTATTGTAGAACATGATAGTTTTGGAATATCATCTCACCGTTGACAACTTTAGTAAATTCTAGATTCAGTAACCGCTGCTGCACTCAATCCACACTATTCTGCAGGTGAACTGTTTTAGTTAACTTCTTGATTGCTATAAAAATATGTTGTGACTTATACGAACTGAAATGTGTTCGATATATATTACCTTCTAGTAGATTAGGATTTGTTGGGCCTGAGGCGTTGCTATTAGCAATAATAATAATAGTATTTCTTAGTGTAATTTTAATTTGGTCATCTTCTTGAAACGTGTCTTGTATCGTTATTTACAAGTTTATTTATAGTTTACATTTCCCAATTCTTATACATATTGAAAATAATTCAAAACTGTGTTAAATATGCCTTTTCTTGCTTTAACAAGTGTTGCTGTACAAAGAATGGCAGATATTATATAAAAATCATTTTTACCCTATACCCTAACAGGCGCTACAGTTGTACATCTCTATGAATAAATTTGCCTTTTTGTGAAAGGACTTGAAGCAAATACTTGGTTGACTATATTGACACTAAAACGAGATATTACCGTTAGGTACGTACCTGTGCGTTGCTTACCATTGGTTTTTGAAAAAAAAGTGAACATAATTATAGAAAATTGTATGCATTTCCAAGAAATGCATATCTATACAAATCAATAACTACAAAAATGTTCTGTTACGACTGACGTAAAGGCGTGCGATAAGTATGCTTTTCTTGTCTGTTGTTTTAAACCTCTATTTAACAATAATTCAATATATGTATACTTGCCTGTAAATGGAATAACATTGTAATTTTAATTTATGCGTTATATAGCATTATATCACAAGTCATTTATTTTGCGTCGTTACTAGATGCGACTTGTCTACTATACTTACTACACGTTTTTAATATTATACTATTTTTACATAAAAAACAAAGTTGTCATGAAATCAAAAGTATCGTAACAAATTTAAGTTTTATCTAACACCAAATTAATATAACAAAATTTACTTACTAGAAATTAGTGTAAAAATTCTAATTTCTATTCCATTCCATATTGTTAAGTCTATAAAATAAAACAACTAAATATTACTGTTATCTGGAAGTAAATAGTAAATATATAGTAACCTTAACAGATTGTATCCGATTTGTATCTCTATTTGAGAAAGTTTACAATTTCGTTTCTTTAGCAAAGATTGAAAGCCGTAATATATATATTTTTATACGTTTCTGAGATGTTTATTGTTCATACTACTTTTAAACAACATATTAAAGTACAAGTTAAGTAACATTACTATTATTTCCAAAATAACTAGCTTAGAAATGTGTAATATACTTTTTTTTACCTTCAGAAACGTGTTTTTTGCAGTAATGTAACAAAGGTGTAGTAAAAAAATAGTTATTAATTAGTAATATTACTGCAGTTGTGGTTAACTTTTGCTGTGTGGGAAAGTGATTATTAATTATAAAATATTAGTAGTATTCAAAAATACTTATATATATGCAATCACATAGTGTTTAACAAAAAAAAAAAAAAAAAAAAAAAAAGTCATATGTATATGCATAATGCCTAACCTTACATTAATATGTATGTTCTAACCTTACAAAAAATTTTTTATAGATCTAACTGAATTAAAGCGGAGAATATTAAACTTGGTGTCAAATTTCATTCTACAGTGTCATATTTCATATCATGGTGTCAAATTTCAACTTCCGGTGTCAAATTTCAACTTCCGGTGTCAAATTTCAACTTCCGGTGTCAAATTTCAACTTCCGGTGTCAAATTTCAACGTCCGGTGTCAAATTTCAACTTCCGGTGTCAAATTTCAACTTCCGGTGTCAAATTTCAACTACCGGTGTCAAATTTCAACTTTCGGTGTCAAATTTCGACTACCGGTGTCAAACTTCAACTTCCGGTGTCAGATTTCAACTTCCGGTTTCCAATTTCAACACCCGGAGTCAGATTTCAACTTTCGGTGTCTAATTTCAATATGTGGTGTTAAATTTCACAATTATGCATTGTCAACAAATTTTTTTTTATAGTTCATGAACTATGGTGTAGCGTTCATTTTTCCGATGAATCGACAAACGTTGTATAATGAACTTCATTTCCGTTTGAGAGTTCAGTCACCTATCATAACGCAAACTTAACTACAAAGTTCATATACCTTGATTTTGAAAGGAAACTACGTATTGCAGATTCATGGATTATTTTATTATATAAACTAATACTTAGTTTAACTTAGTCTTCAGCTACTTCATAAAGCTTAAGCTTCTAAAATTCGAAATGTCGTTATCATTGTTATCAACAAAGCCGAAAATTAATATCCTTGAGGATATTGTAATACAGGTAAGTTAATTTTTTTTAAATTTTCTTTATATAATTTGCTCAAATTATTGACAAAAATTGATCATTTTTGTATCCAAGTCTAATGCTATATTTTTTATAGAGTGGTGTCTGTGCCCAAATAAAGATGCCGGCATTGGTGCCCATCAACAATTCGGTAAATAGAATTATTTTTTATACTTGTTCACATTTTGAAGTTTTATTATTTTATAACTAATGTTAACAACATTTTTATAGATTGACATGATGTTGGATGATGGGTTCATGGACGGCCAAGTAAGCTAATTATTTTGCATTACAAAATTTAATTTAATTAATAACTTGTATTGTTATTTCAGATGTTTCCGAATCCTCAAGCTTCCATTCCTATCCCCGAATGCGAAAATGATGGAAACAAGGTAAATCTTTATCTATATTTTTTAAATAATTTTTACTTATTAAATTTAAAACTTTATTTTGTTTCAGTCGCTATACTCAACATCCGATAGCGAGTGTATGGTTGTTGAGCCTGAAGAAGAGAGACTCAACAACCATCAGCCATCAAGGGGGAAGGATTGGAGGCGATTAAAAAACCTGTACAACCAAACTAAGAACGAAGAGGTGGAGGAGGAGGAGGAGGAAACATTGACGCCGTTGGATGGCCACAGCCAAATTAGTTTAGAAGAGGACGAATTTCTAGTGACGAAATTACAGAACAAGTTTGTAGACGATTTAAAAAAAACTTATAAGGATTTAAAAGTGAAAATTAGTGATAGGGAAAAACAAGTTAAATTTAGTAAAAACAAAGTGAATAAATTAAGAAGTGAATTGATGAAGGCGGAAAAACCATATAAAATAGATGTTAGGAAGCAAAAACAATTAAGTAGTGAGATAAGGTTATGTAAAGATTATAGTAATAAGTTAGGTTTTAGTTTAATATAGTTACAAATATTTATTTATGTTAGTTTGTAGTTAATAAAAAATATTAAAAAGTAAACTTGACTATCTTTTTATTTAAATTAAAATTTTCAGTGATTTTTAACAACATAAATCTGCTGTTTTAAGTTCTTTTAAAATATGATAAACTTTAAAATTAAAAAAATGGAAATTAGTTTATTAAATAATCGAAAAGTATTATAAATTTAAAACATCGATCAATAATTCACACAATTAACAAAGTTTAACTCTAGTGTTTTCTTTCTAGTTTCAGTTTAAAGTAATTCTTATATTATTTATTACTTGAGATCATAAGTACTGATTATTATTTGAAATAAAGAATTCTTTTCAATTACAATTTAATATGCATAATTTATTTCTGTTAAGCTTAGTATAAATTTACAACACTTTATACATTACAAAACATTATTCAATGTTATTCCTCATCGCCGTTTGGAGTACTTTTCTTCATTATCGTTGTTTTTGTAAACATCATTACAATAATTTTATTTGCAAATCGTTTGTTTTGCTTTTTAACGTTTTTATTAAATACTAATTTGATGAAAAATGTTTACCTCCTTGACCTCTAATTATTTCATCAAGGGAACATAGTAAACATTTTTTACCTTCTATGTCCGTCTCCCCCTTACATTTTGGACAAACAAATCTTACAACTACAGGCATGTTGACTTTAGAGCAGTTGAAAATGTTTTAAACAGTTCAAATGAATTATTGTATTTATATATTTATTTACCAAAAACATGTTAAAATTTATCATAAAGATTATTACTCGCGTTAATTACTTACCTTGTTTTTTTCATTGCATTTGCTAAATTTGTATTGATTTTAGTATTTTAATCTTAGTATATAAATTTATTTTAGAGGCAAAACCAAACTCACAACTATAATTTTTAAGCAATGTAAATTAGTTCTATGTTTATATAATTTACATATATTTATGCAAAGTATAACACTTGTAATTGTAAAATTCAAAAAACATAATAACTTCAAACATTTATTGTTCACTTTATTTGTACATTCTTTAAATTCTTAGTGATCTCATACAATTTAATTTTACTAGATAACTTTTCTAAACCTTCCAAATATAATTTTAACCTTAGTTTATAAATTTTTCTCATGCGCGCTCCTTTTTCATTCATTTTTCACTCTAGAACAAATTCAATGTTTGTTGTTTCGCCAACAGCCCCCCTGCTAACGAGATAGATGTTTTTTCCCGTACTAATCGCGCTATTAATTTTGTTTATGTCCTCTATTGAAAACTTGTTGATAAATCTTTGTGGTAGAGGTACTTTGAAATCACCACATTCCACAATCACTTGCTCTCCAAATTTTCCATCAATTTTACTAAAACACTTAATTTTATACTGCTCATTTATTGATAGACTTCTGGCACTTACATAAGAAACCAAATGTGACGTCTCGTTCAAGTTTGTAAAAAATGCTTCCATCGTAATTTATTAAATAAATAAATTATTAAAACGAATAAGAGTTATTAAAATACTAATATTAAATCATGATAAATGTTACCTTTATATACACACAATAGCATCCCCACCAAAAACATCTACCATCACTACGAACCTCGCCGACTGACCTACATCCGATCATTACCGAAACAAGACGACTCCTACAATTCTTTACGATTCACCCACCACCAATACGATATATCCCGACTTACAAAATCCGAATGCAACTCGAGCATACGCGAAACGAAACGATAGCAACGAAATTTCACGATCTCCTACCGATCTTACCCGAGTGAGCCAGCATCCTCACTACATAACTACTAATGTGATTATGATACCCATTAATAAGTGAAGTATTTAACCGCTTAAACAAAAAAAAAAGAAAGTGACTACGTGAACAAAAATTTAAATAAATCACATTATATTGGCACAAATATTTATTCTTACATCGGAAAATTCTGTTTGATAGTATCATTTATATTTAAACGAAATTAAAGTATAAAAGTTTCACTTTATTTATAGAATCAGTAATTAGATTATTATTTACAATTTACCTTAATTTTATACGTTCAAAATTTTACTAGTAATAAGTAGGTATCTAAAATTATAGAAAGAAATGTGTGTTTTTTTATTTGCATAAAAATATAAATACGGTCATAAAAGTAATACTATTTTCTTATGATTTGAGAAATACATGTAAAATTTAGTAATACTATTAGAATGTGACTGAAAATGCGGTAATGTTTATTTTAGGGACATTTCCAATGACTATGGCTGTACATCAATAGTCCGTCAATTCGTCAATACACCTTAAATTTAACCACAATAACAAAATGTTAAATGTAGAATACAATGCTTTGATGTATTAAAGAAAAATAACATCCCACCCCACAACTTCCTAATCATTCTTACATTCCAGACCGGTTTAAGCATTTTGCATTTACGGACTCATTCCAGTCTGTGATTGTGACTATTGTGAGTAAAATCAGTAAAATGGATTTAGTAAAGGTAAAACACATTTATGTTTTTAAATCTTACGAATGAATTAATCAGAACCTGTACAATCGAGTCAATGCAAATAAATCGCTTATTTTAGAAACCAACGTCTTTGATGTATTAAAGAAAAATAACATCCCACCCCACAACTTCCTAATCATTCTTACATTCCAGACCGGTTTAAGCATTTTGCATTTACGGACTCATTCCAGTCTGTGATTGTGACTATTGTGAGTAAAATCAGTAAAATGGATTTAGTAAAGGTAAAACACATTTATATTATAAATCTTACGAATGAATTAATCAGAACCTGTACAATCGAGTCAATGCAAATAAATCGCTTATTTTAGAAACCAACGTCTTTGATGTATTAAAGAAAAATAACATCCCACCCCACAACTTCCTAATCATTCTTACATTCCAGACCGGTTTAAGCATTTTGCATTTACGGACTCATTCCAGTCTGTGATTGTGACTATTGTGAGTAAAATCAGTAAAATGGATTTAGTAAAGGTAAAACACATTTATATTATAAATCTTACGAATGAATTAATCAGAACCTGTACAATCGAGTCAATGCAAATAAATCGCTTATTTTAGAAACCAACGTCTTTGATGTATTAAAGAAAAATAACATCCCACCCCACAACTTCCTAATCATTCTTACATTCCAGACCGGTTTAAGCATTTTGCATTTACGGACTCATTCCAGTCTGTGATTGTGACTATTGTGAGTAAAATCAGTAAAATGGATTTAGTAAAGGTAAAACACATTTATATTATAAATCTTACGAATGAATTAATCAGAACCTGTACAATCGAGTCAATGCAAATAAATCGCTTATTTTAGAAACCAACGTCTTTGATGTATTAAAGAAAAATAACATCCCACCCCACAACTTCCTAATCATTCTTACATTCCAGACCGGTTTAAGCATTTTGCATTTACGGACTCATTCCAGTCTGTGATTGTGACTATTGTGAGTAAAATCAGTAAAATGGATTTAGTAAAGGTAAAACACATTTATATTATAAATCTTACGAATGAATTAATCAGAACCTGTACAATCGAGTCAATGCAAATAAATCGCTTATTTTAGAAACCAACGTCTTTGATGTATTAAAGAAAAATAACATCCCACCCCACAACTTCCTAATCATTCTTACATTCCAGACCGGTTTAAGCATTTTGCATTTACGGACTCATTCCAGTCTGTGATTGTGACTATTGTGAGTAAAATCAGTAAAATGGATTTAGTAAAGGTAAAACACATTTATATTATAAATCTTACGAATGAATTAATCAGAACCTGTACAATCGAGTCAATGCAAATAAATCGCTTATTTTAGAAACCAACGTCTTTGATGTATTAAAGAAAAATAACATCCCACCCCACAACTTCCTAATCATTCTTACATTCCAGACCGGTTTAAGCATTTTGCATTTACGGACTCATTCCAGTCTGTGATTGTGACTATTGTGAGTAAAATCAGTAAAATGGATTTAGTAAAGGTAAAACACATTTATATTATAAATCTTACGAATGAATTAATCAGAACCTGTAGAATCGAGTCAATGCAAATAAATCGCTTATTTTAGAAACCAACATCTTTGATGTATTAAAGAAAAATAACATCCCACCCCACAACTTCCTAATCATTCTTACATTCCAGACCGGTTTAAGCATTTTGCATTTACGGACTCATTCCAGTCTGTGATTGTGACTATTGTGAGTAAAATCAGTAAAATTTATTTAGTAAAGGTAAAACACATTTATATTATAAATCTTACGAATGAATTAATCAGAACCTGTACAATCGAGTCAATGCAAATAAATCGCTTATTTTAGAAACCAACGTCTTTGATGTATTAAAGAAAAATAACATCCCACCCCACAACTTCCTAATCATTCTTACATTCCAGACCGGTTTAAGCATTTTGCATTTACGGACTCATTCCAGTCTGTGATTGTGACTATTGTGAGTAAAATCAGTAAAATGGATTTAGTAAAGGTAAAACACATTTATATTATAAATCTTACAAATGAATTAATCAGAACCTGTACAATCGAGTCAATGCAAATAAATCGCTTATTTTAGAAACCAACGTCTTTGATGTATTAAAGAAAAATAACATCCCACCCCACAACTTCCTAATCATTCTTACATTCCAGACCGGTTTAAGCATTTTGCATTTACGGACTCATTCCAGTCTGTGATTGTGACTATTGTGAGTAAAATCAGTAAAATGGATTTAGTAAAGGTAAAACACATTTATATTATAAATCTTTCGAATGAATTAATCAGAACCTGTACAATCGAGTCAATGCAAATAAATCGCTTATTTTAGAAACCAACGTCTTTGATGTATTAAAGAAAAATAACATCCCACCCCACAACTTCCTAATCATTCTTACATTCCAGACCGGTTTAAGCATTTTGCATTTACGGACTCATTCCAGTCTGTGATTGTGACTATTGTGAGTAAAATCAGTAAAATGGATTTAGTAAAGGTAAAACACATTTATATTATAAATCTTACGAATGAATTAATCAGAACCTGTACAATCGAGTCAATGCAAATAAATCGCTTATTTTAGAAACCAACGTCTTTGATGTATTAAAGAAAAATAACATCCCACCCCACAACTTCCTAATCATTCTTACATTCCAGACCGGTTTAAGCATTTTGCATTTACGGACTCATTCCAGTCTGTGATTGTGACTATTGTGAGTAAAATCAGTAAAATGGATTTAGTAAAGGTAAAACACATTTATATTATAAATCTTACGAATGAATTAATCAGAACCTGTACAATCGAGTCAATGCAAATAAATCGCTTATTTTAGAAACCAACATCTTTGATGTATTAAAGAAAAATAACATCCCACCCCACAACTTCCTAATCATTCTTACATTCCAGACCGGTTTAAGCATTTTGCATTTACGGACTCATTCCAGTCTGTGATTGTGACTATTGTGAGTAAAATCAGTAAAATGGATTTAGTAAAGGTAAAACACATTTATATTATAAATCTTACGAATGAATTAATCAGAACCTGTACAATCGAGTCAATGCAAATAAATCGCTTATTTTAGAAACCAACGTCTTTGATGTATTAAAGAAAAATAACATCCCACCCCACAACTTCCTAATCATTCTTACATTCCAGACCGGTTTAAGCATTTTGCATTTACGGACTCATTCCAGTCTGTGATTGTGACTATTGTGAGTAAAATCAGTAAAATGGATTTAGTAAAGGTAAAACACATTTATATTATAAATCTTACGAATGAATTAATCAGAACTTGTACAATCGAGTCAATGCAAATAAATCGCTTATTTTAGAAACCAACATCTTTGATGTATTAAAGAAAAATAACATCCCACCCCACAACTTCCTAATCATTCTTACATTCCAGACCGGTTTAAGCATTTTGCATTTACGAACTCATTCCAGTCTGTGATTGTGAGTATAGCAGCAATGGATTTAGAAAAGGTAAAACACATTTATGTTTTTAAATCTTACGAATGAATTAATCAGAACCTGTACAATCGAGTCAATGCAAATAAATCGCTTATTTTAGAAACCAACATCTTTGATGTATTAAAGAAAAATAACATCCCACCCCACAACTTCCTAATCATTCTTACATTCCAGACCGGTTTAAGCATTTTGCATTTACGGACTCATTCCAGTCTGTGATTGTGACTATTGTGAGTAAAATCAGTAAAATGGATTTAGTAAAGGTAAAACACATTTATATTATAAATCTTACGAATGAATTAATCAGAACCTGTACAATCGAGTCAATGCAAATAAATCGCTTATTTTAGAAACCAACGTCTTTGATGTATTAAAGAAAAATAACATCCCACCCCACAACTTCCTAATCATTCTTACATTCCAGACCGGTTTAAGCATTTTGCATTTACGGACTCATTCCAGTCTGTGATTGTGACTATTGTGAGTAAAATCAGTAAAATGGATTTAGTAAAGGTAAAACACATTTATATTATAAATCTTACGAATGAATTAATCAGAACCTGTACAATCGAGTCAATGCAAATAAATCGCTTATTTTAGAAACCAACGTCTTTGATGTATTAAAGAAAAATAACATCCCACCCCACAACTTCCTAATCATTCTTACATTCCAGACCGGTTTAAGCATTTTGCATTTACGGACTCATTCCAGTCTGTGATTGTGACTATTGTGAGTAAAATCAGTAAAATGGATTTAGTAAAGGTAAAACACATTTATATTATAAATCTTACGAATGAATTAATCAGAACCTGTACAATCGAGTCAATGCAAATAAATCGCTTATTTTAGAAACCAACATCTTTGATGTATTAAAGAAAAATAACATCCCACCCCACAACTTCCTAATCATTCTTACATTCCAGACCGGTTTAAGCATTTTGCATTTACGGACTCATTCCAGTCTGTGATTGTGACTATTGTGAGTAAAATCAGTAAAATGGATTTAGTAAAGGTAAAACACATTTATATTATAAATCTTACGAATGAATTAATCAGAACCTGTACAATCGAGTCAATGCAAATAAATCGCTTATTTTAGAAACCAACGTCTTTGATGTATTAAAGAAAAATAACATCCCACCCCACAACTTCCTAATCATTCTTACATTCCAGACCGGTTTAAGCATTTTGCATTTACGGACTCATTCCAGTCTGTGATTGTGACTATTGTGAGTAAAATCAGTAAAATGGATTTAGTAAAGGTAAAACACATTTATATTATAAATCTTACGAATGAATTAATCAGAACCTGTACAATCGAGTCAATGCAAATAAATCGCTTATTTTAGAAACCAACATCTTTGATGTATTAAAGAAAAATAACATCCCACCCCACAACTTCCTAATCATTCTTACATTCCAGACCGGTTTAAGCATTTTGCATTTACGAACTCATTCCAGTCTGTGATTGTGAGTATAGCAGCAATGGATTTAGAAAAGGTAAAACACATTTATGTTTTTAAATCTTACGAATGAATTAATCAGAACCTGTACAATCGAGTCAATGCAAATAAATCGCTTATTTTAGAAACCAACATCTTTGATGTATTAAAGAAAAATAACATCCCACCCCACAACTTCCTAATCATTCTTACATTCCAGACCGGTTTAAGCATTTTGCATTTACGGACTCATTCCAGTCTGTGATTGTGACTATTGTGAGTAAAATCAGTAAAATGGATTTAGTAAAGGTAAAACACATTTATATTATAAATCTTACGAATGAATTAATCAGAACCTGTACAATCGAGTCAATGCAAATAAATCGCTTATTTTAGAAACCAACGTCTTTGATGTATTAAAGAAAAATAACATCCCACCCCACAACTTCCTAATCATTCTTACATTCCAGACCGGTTTAAGCATTTTGCATTTACGAACTCATTCCAGTCTGTGATTGTGAGTATAGCAGCAATGGATTTAGAAAAGGTAAAACACATTTATGTTTTTAAATCTTACGAATGAATTAATCAGAACCTGTACAATCGAGTCAATGCAAATAAATCGCTTATTTTAGAAACCAACATCTTTGATGTATTAAAGAAAAATAACATCCCACCCCACAACTTCCTAATCATTCTTACATTCCAGACCGGTTTAAGCATTTTGCATTTACGGACTCATTCCAGTCTGTGATTGTGACTATTGTGAGTAAAATCAGTAAAATGGATTTAGTAAAGGTAAAACACATTTATATTATAAATCTTACGAATGAATTAATCAGAACCTGTACAATCGAGTCAATGCAAATAAATCGCTTATTTTAGAAACCAACGTCTTTGATGTATTAAAGAAAAATAACATCCCACCCCACAACTTCCTAATCATTCTTACATTCCAGACCGGTTTAAGCATTTTGCATTTACGGACTCATTCCAGTCTGTGATTGTGACTATTGTGAGTAAAATCAGTAAAATGGATTTAGTAAAGGTAAAACACATTTATATTATAAATCTTACGAATGAATTAATCAGAACCTGTACAATCGAGTCAATGCAAATAAATCGCTTATTTTAGAAACCAACATCTTTGATGTATTAAAGAAAAATAACATCCCACCCCACAACTTCCTAATCATTCTTACATTCCAGACCGGTTTAAGCATTTTGCATTTACGGACTCATTCCAGTCTGTGATTGTGACTATTGTGAGTAAAATCAGTAAAATGGATTTAGTAAAGGTAAAACACATTTATATTATAAATCTTACGAATGAATTAATCAGAACCTGTACAATCGAGTCAATGCAAATAAATCGCTTATTTTAGAAACCAACGTCTTTGATGTATTAAAGAAAAATAACATCCCACCCCACAACTTCCTAATCATTCTTACATTCCAGACCGGTTTAAGCATTTTGCATTTACGAACTCATTCCAGTCTGTGATTGTGACTATTGTGAGTAAAATCAGTAAAATGGATTTAGTAAAGGTAAAACACATTTATATTATAAATCTTACGAATGAATTAATCAGAACCTGTACAATCGAGTCAATGCAAATAAATCGCTTATTTTAGAAACCAACATCTTTGATGTATTAAAGAAAAATAACATCCCACCCCACAACTTCCTAATCATTCTTACATTCCAGACCGGTTTAAGCATTTTGCATTTACGGACTCATTCCAGTCTGTGATTGTGACTATTGTGAGTAAAATCAGTAAAATGGATTTAGTAAAGGTAAAACACATTTATATTATAAATCTTACGAATGAATTAATCAGAACCTGTACAATCGAGTCAATGCAAATAAATCGCTTATTTTAGAAACCAACGTCTTTGATGTATTAAAGAAAAATAACATCCCACCCCACAACTTCCTAATCATTCTTACATTCCAGACCGGTTTAAGCATTTTGCATTTACGGACTCATTCCAGTCTGTGATTGTGACTATTGTGAGTAAAATCAGTAAAATGGATTTAGTAAAGGTAAAACACATTTATATTATAAATCTTACGAATGAATTAATCAGAACCTGTACAATCGAGTCAATGCAAATAAATCGCTTATTTTAGAAACCAACGTCTTTGATGTATTAAAGAAAAATAACATCCCACCCCACAACTTCCTAATCATTCTTACATTCCAGACCGGTTTAAGCATTTTGCATTTACGGACTCATTCCAGTCTGTGATTGTGACTATTGTGAGTAAAATCAGTAAAATGGATTTAGTAAAGGTAAAACACATTTATATTATAAATCTTACGAATGAATTAATCAGAACCTGTACAATCGAGTCAATGCAAATAAATCGCTTATTTTAGAAACCAACGTCTTTGATGTATTAAAGAAAAATAACATCCCACCCCACAACTTCCTAATCATTCTTACATTCCAGACCGGTTTAAGCATTTTGCATTTACGGACTCATTCCAGTCTGTGATTGTGACTATTGTGAGTAAAATCAGTAAAATGGATTTAGTAAAGGTAAAACACATTTATATTATAAATCTTACGAATGAATTAATCAGAACCTGTACAATCGAGTCAATGCAAATAAATCGCTTATTTTAGAAACCAACATCTTTGATGTATTAAAGAAAAATAACATCCCACCCCACAACTTCCTAATCATTCTTACATTCCAGACCGGTTTAAGCATTTTGCATTTACGGACTCATTCCAGTCTGTGATTGTGACTATTGTGAGTAAAATCAGTAAAATGGATTTAGTAAAGGTAAAACACATTTATATTATAAATCTTACGAATGAATTAATCAGAACCTGTACAATCGAGTCAATGCAAATAAATCGCTTATTTTAGAAACCAACATCTTTGATGTATTAAAGAAAAATAACATCCCACCCCACAACTTCCTAATCATTCTTACATTCCAGACCGGTTTAAGCATTTTGCATTTACGAACTCATTCCAGTCTGTGATTGTGAGTATAGCAGCAATGGATTTAGAAAAGGTAAAACACATTTATGTTTTTAAATCTTACGAATGAATTAATCAGAACCTGTACAATCGAGTCAATGCAAATAAATCGCTTATTTTAGAAACCAACATCTTTGATGTATTAAAGAAAAATAACATCCCACCCCACAACTTCCTAATCATTCTTACATTCCAGACCGGTTTAAGCATTTTGCATTTACGGACTCATTCCAGTCTGTGATTGTGACTATTGTGAGTAAAATCAGTAAAATGGATTTAGTAAAGGTAAAACACATTTATATTATAAATCTTACGAATGAATTAATCAGAACCTGTACAATCGAGTCAATGCAAATAAATCGCTTATTTTAGAAACCAACGTCTTTGATGTATTAAAGAAAAATAACATCCCACCCCACAACTTCCTAATCATTCTTACATTCCAGACCGGTTTAAGCATTTTGCATTTACGGACTCATTCCAGTCTGTGATTGTGACTATTGTGAGTAAAATCAGTAAAATGGATTTAGTAAAGGTAAAACACATTTATATTATAAATCTTACGAATGAATTAATCAGAACCTGTACAATCGAGTCAATGCAAATAAATCGCTTATTTTAGAAACCAACATCTTTGATGTATTAAAGAAAAATAACATCCCACCCCACAACTTCCTAATCATTCTTACATTCCAGACCGGTTTAAGCATTTTGCATTTACGGACTCATTCCAGTCTGTGATTGTGACTATTGTGAGTAAAATCAGTAAAATGGATTTAGTAAAGGTAAAACACATTTATATTATAAATCTTACGAATGAATTAATCAGAACCTGTACAATCGAGTCAATGCAAATAAATCGCTTATTTTAGAAACCAACGTCTTTGATGTATTAAAGAAAAATAACATCCCACCCCACAACTTCCTAATCATTCTTACATTCCAGACCGGTTTAAGCATTTTGCATTTACGAACTCATTCCAGTCTGTGATTGTGACTATTGTGAGTAAAATCAGTAAAATGGATTTAGTAAAGGTAAAACACATTTATATTATAAATCTTACGAATGAATTAATCAGAACCTGTACAATCGAGTCAATGCAAATAAATCGCTTATTTTAGAAACCAACATCTTTGATGTATTAAAGAAAAATAACATCCCACCCCACAACTTCCTAATCATTCTTACATTCCAGACCGGTTTAAGCATTTTGCATTTACGGACTCATTCCAGTCTGTGATTGTGACTATTGTGAGTAAAATCAGTAAAATGGATTTAGTAAAGGTAAAACACATTTATATTATAAATCTTACGAATGAATTAATCAGAACCTGTACAATCGAGTCAATGCAAATAAATCGCTTATTTTAGAAACCAACGTCTTTGATGTATTAAAGAAAAATAACATCCCACCCCACAACTTCCTAATCATTCTTACATTCCAGACCGGTTTAAGCATTTTGCATTTACGGACTCATTCCAGTCTGTGATTGTGACTATTGTGAGTAAAATCAGTAAAATGGATTTAGTAAAGGTAAAACACATTTATATTATAAATCTTACGAATGAATTAATCAGAACCTGTACAATCGAGTCAATGCAAATAAATCGCTTATTTTAGAAACCAACGTCTTTGATGTATTAAAGAAAAATAACATCCCACCCCACAACTTCCTAATCATTCTTACATTCCAGACCGGTTTAAGCATTTTGCATTTACGGACTCATTCCAGTCTGTGATTGTGACTATTGTGAGTAAAATCAGTAAAATGGATTTAGTAAAGGTAAAACACATTTATATTATAAATCTTACGAATGAATTAATCAGAACCTGTACAATCGAGTCAATGCAAATAAATCGCTTATTTTAGAAACCAACATCTTTGATGTATTAAAGAAAAATAACATCCCACCCCACAACTTCCTAATCATTCTTACATTCCAGACCGGTTTAAGCATTTTGCATTTACGGACTCATTCCAGTCTGTGATTGTGACTATTGTGAGTAAAATCAGTAAAATGGATTTAGTAAAGGTAAAACACATTTATATTATAAATCTTACGAATGAATTAATCAGAACCTGTACAATCGAGTCAATGCAAATAAATCGCTTATTTTAGAAACCAACATCTTTGATGTATTAAAGAAAAATAACATCCCACCCCACAACTTCCTAATCATTCTTACATTCCAGACCGGTTTAAGCATTTTGCATTTACGGACTCATTCCAGTCTGTGATTGTGACTATTGTGAGTAAAATCAGTAAAATGGATTTAGTAAAGGTAAAACACATTTATATTATAAATCTTACGAATGAATTAATCAGAACCTGTACAATCGAGTCAATGCAAATAAATCGCTTATTTTAGAAACCAACATCTTTGATGTATTAAAGAAAAATAACATCCCACCCCACAACTTCCTAATCATTCTTACATTCCAGACCGGTTTAAGCATTTTGCATTTACGGACTCATTCCAGTCTGTGATTGTGACTATTGTGAGTAAAATCAGTAAAATGGATTTAGTAAAGGTAAAACACATTTATATTATAAATCTTACGAATGAATTAATCAGAACCTGTACAATCGAGTCAATGCAAATAAATCGCTTATTTTAGAAACCAACATCTTTGATGTATTAAAGAAAAATAACATCCCACCCCACAACTTCCTAATCATTCTTACATTCCAGACCGGTTTAAGCATTTTGCATTTACGGACTCATTCCAGTCTGTGATTGTGACTATTGTGAGTAAAATCAGTAAAATGGATTTAGTAAAGGTAAAACACATTTATATTATAAATCTTACGAATGAATTAATCAGAACCTGTACAATCGAGTCAATGCAAATAAATCGCTTATTTTAGAAACCAACATCTTTGATGTATTAAAGAAAAATAACATCCCACCCCACAACTTCCTAATCATTCTTACATTCCAGACCGGTTTAAGCATTTTGCATTTACGGACTCATTCCAGTCTGTGATTGTGACTATTGTGAGTAAAATCAGTAAAATGGATTTAGTAAAGGTAAAACACATTTATATTATAAATCTTACGAATGAATTAATCAGAACCTGTACAATCGAGTCAATGCAAATAAATCGCTTATTTTAGAAACCAACATCTTTGATGTATTAAAGAAAAATAACATCCCACCCCACAACTTCCTAATCATTCTTACATTCCAGACCGGTTTAAGCATTTTGCATTTACGGACTCATTCCAGTCTGTGATTGTGACTATTGTGAGTAAAATCAGTAAAATGGATTTAGTAAAGGTAAAACACATTTATATTATAAATCTTACGAATGAATTAATCAGAACCTGTACAATCGAGTCAATGCAAATAAATCGCTTATTTTAGAAACCAACATCTTTGATGTATTAAAGAAAAATAACATCCCACCCCACAACTTCCTAATCATTCTTACATTCCAGACCGGTTTAAGCATTTTGCATTTACGGACTCATTCCAGTCTGTGATTGTGACTATTGTGAGTAAAATCAGTAAAATGGATTTAGTAAAGGTAAAACACATTTATATTATAAATCTTACGAATGAATTAATCAGAACCTGTACAATCGAGTCAATGCAAATAAATCGCTTATTTTAGAAACCAACATCTTTGATGTATTAAAGAAAAATAACATCCCACCCCACAACTTCCTAATCATTCTTACATTCCAGACCGGTTTAAGCATTTTGCATTTACGGACTCATTCCAGTCTGTGATTGTGACTATTGTGAGTAAAATCAGTAAAATGGATTTAGTAAAGGTAAAACACATTTATATTATAAATCTTACGAATGAATTAATCAGAACCTGTACAATCGAGTCAATGCAAATAAATCGCTTATTTTAGAAACCAACATCTTTGATGTATTAAAGAAAAATAACATCCCACCCCACAACTTCCTAATCATTCTTACATTCCAGACCGGTTTAAGCATTTTGCATTTACGGACTCATTCCAGTCTGTGATTGTGACTATTGTGAGTAAAATCAGTAAAATGGATTTAGTAAAGGTAAAACACATTTATATTATAAATCTTACGAATGAATTAATCAGAACCTGTACAATCGAGTCAATGCAAATAAATCGCTTATTTTAGAAACCAACATCTTTGATGTATTAAAGAAAAATAACATCCCACCCCACAACTTCCTAATCATTCTTACATTCCAGACCGGTTTAAGCATTTTGCATTTACGGACTCATTCCAGTCTGTGATTGTGACTATTGTGAGTAAAATCAGTAAAATGGATTTAGTAAAGGTAAAACACATTTATATTATAAATCTTACGAATGAATTAATCAGAACCTGTACAATCGAGTCAATGCAAATAAATCGCTTATTTTAGAAACCAACATCTTTGATGTATTAAAGAAAAATAACATCCCACCCCACAACTTCCTAATCATTCTTACATTCCAGACCGGTTTAAGCATTTTGCATTTACGGACTCATTCCAGTCTGTGATTGTGACTATTGTGAGTAAAATCAGTAAAATGGATTTAGTAAAGGTAAAACACATTTATATTATAAATCTTACGAATGAATTAATCAGAACCTGTACAATCGAGTCAATGCAAATAAATCGCTTATTTTAGAAACCAACATCTTTGATGTATTAAAGAAAAATAACATCCCACCCCACAACTTCCTAATCATTCTTACATTCCAGACCGGTTTAAGCATTTTGCATTTACGGACTCATTCCAGTCTGTGATTGTGACTATTGTGAGTAAAATCAGTAAAATGGATTTAGTAAAGGTAAAACACATTTATATTATAAATCTTACGAATGAATTAATCAGAACCTGTACAATCGAGTCAATGCAAATAAATCGCTTATTTTAGAAACCAACATCTTTGATGTATTAAAGAAAAATAACATCCCACCCCACAACTTCCTAATCATTCTTACATTCCAGACCGGTTTAAGCATTTTGCATTTACGGACTCATTCCAGTCTGTGATTGTGACTATTGTGAGTAAAATCAGTAAAATGGATTTAGTAAAGGTAAAACACATTTATATTATAAATCTTACGAATGAATTAATCAGAACCTGTACAATCGAGTCAATGCAAATAAATCGCTTATTTTAGAAACCAACATCTTTGATGTATTAAAGAAAAATAACATCCCACCCCACAACTTCCTAATCATTCTTACATTCCAGACCGGTTTAAGCATTTTGCATTTACGGACTCATTCCAGTCTGTGATTGTGACTATTGTGAGTAAAATCAGTAAAATGGATTTAGTAAAGGTAAAACACATTTATATTATAAATCTTACGAATGAATTAATCAGAACCTGTACAATCGAGTCAATGCAAATAAATCGCTTATTTTAGAAACCAACATCTTTGATGTATTAAAGAAAAATAACATCCCACCCCACAACTTCCTAATCATTCTTACATTCCAGACCGGTTTAAGCATTTTGCATTTACGGACTCATTCCAGTCTGTGATTGTGACTATTGTGAGTAAAATCAGTAAAATGGATTTAGTAAAGGTAAAACACATTTATATTATAAATCTTACGAATGAATTAATCAGAACCTGTACAATCGAGTCAATGCAAATAAATCGCTTATTTTAGAAACCAACATCTTTGATGTATTAAAGAAAAATAACATCCCACCCCACAACTTCCTAATCATTCTTACATTCCAGACCGGTTTAAGCATTTTGCATTTACGGACTCATTCCAGTCTGTGATTGTGACTATTGTGAGTAAAATCAGTAAAATGGATTTAGTAAAGGTAAAACACATTTATATTATAAATCTTACGAATGAATTAATCAGAACCTGTACAATCGAGTCAATGCAAATAAATCGCTTATTTTAGAAACCAACATCTTTGATGTATTAAAGAAAAATAACATCCCACCCCACAACTTCCTAATCATTCTTACATTCCAGACCGGTTTAAGCATTTTGCATTTACGGACTCATTCCAGTCTGTGATTGTGACTATTGTGAGTAAAATCAGTAAAATGGATTTAGTAAAGGTAAAACACATTTATATTATAAATCTTACGAATGAATTAATCAGAACCTGTACAATCGAGTCAATGCAAATAAATCGCTTATTTTAGAAACCAACATCTTTGATGTATTAAAGAAAAATAACATCCCACCCCACAACTTCCTAATCATTCTTACATTCCAGACCGGTTTAAGCATTTTGCATTTACGGACTCATTCCAGTCTGTGATTGTGACTATTGTGAGTAAAATCAGTAAAATGGATTTAGTAAAGGTAAAACACATTTATATTATAAATCTTACGAATGAATTAATCAGAACCTGTACAATCGAGTCAATGCAAATAAATCGCTTATTTTAGAAACCAACATCTTTGATGTATTAAAGAAAAATAACATCCCACCCCACAACTTCCTAATCATTCTTACATTCCAGACCGGTTTAAGCATTTTGCATTTACGGACTCATTCCAGTCTGTGATTGTGACTATTGTGAGTAAAATCAGTAAAATGGATTTAGTAAAGGTAAAACACATTTATATTATAAATCTTACGAATGAATTAATCAGAACCTGTACAATCGAGTCAATGCAAATAAATCGCTTATTTTAGAAACCAACATCTTTGATGTATTAAAGAAAAATAACATCCCACCCCACAACTTCCTAATCATTCTTACATTCCAGACCGGTTTAAGCATTTTGCATTTACGGACTCATTCCAGTCTGTGATTGTGACTATTGTGAGTAAAATCAGTAAAATGGATTTAGTAAAGGTAAAACACATTTATATTATAAATCTTACGAATGAATTAATCAGAACCTGTACAATCGAGTCAATGCAAATAAATCGCTTATTTTAGAAACCAACATCTTTGATGTATTAAAGAAAAATAACATCCCACCCCACAACTTCCTAATCATTCTTACATTCCAGACCGGTTTAAGCATTTTGCATTTACGGACTCATTCCAGTCTGTGATTGTGACTATTGTGAGTAAAATCAGTAAAATGGATTTAGTAAAGGTAAAACACATTTATATTATAAATCTTACGAATGAATTAATCAGAACCTGTACAATCGAGTCAATGCAAATAAATCGCTTATTTTAGAAACCAACATCTTTGATGTATTAAAGAAAAATAACATCCCACCCCACAACTTCCTAATCATTCTTACATTCCAGACCGGTTTAAGCATTTTGCATTTACGGACTCATTCCAGTCTGTGATTGTGACTATTGTGAGTAAAATCAGTAAAATGGATTTAGTAAAGGTAAAACACATTTATATTATAAATCTTACGAATGAATTAATCAGAACCTGTACAATCGAGTCAATGCAAATAAATCGCTTATTTTAGAAACCAACATCTTTGATGTATTAAAGAAAAATAACATCCCACCCCACAACTTCCTAATCATTCTTACATTCCAGACCGGTTTAAGCATTTTGCATTTACGGACTCATTCCAGTCTGTGATTGTGACTATTGTGAGTAAAATCAGTAAAATGGATTTAGTAAAGGTAAAACACATTTATATTATAAATCTTACGAATGAATTAATCAGAACCTGTACAATCGAGTCAATGCAAATAAATCGCTTATTTTAGAAACCAACATCTTTGATGTATTAAAGAAAAATAACATCCCACCCCACAACTTCCTAATCATTCTTACATTCCAGACCGGTTTAAGCATTTTGCATTTACGGACTCATTCCAGTCTGTGATTGTGACTATTGTGAGTAAAATCAGTAAAATGGATTTAGTAAAGGTAAAACACATTTATATTATAAATCTTACGAATGAATTAATCAGAACCTGTACAATCGAGTCAATGCAAATAAATCGCTTATTTTAGAAACCAACATCTTTGATGTATTAAAGAAAAATAACATCCCACCCCACAACTTCCTAATCATTCTTACATTCCAGACCGGTTTAAGCATTTTGCATTTACGGACTCATTCCAGTCTGTGATTGTGACTATTGTGAGTAAAATCAGTAAAATGGATTTAGTAAAGGTAAAACACATTTATATTATAAATCTTACGAATGAATTAATCAGAACCTGTACAATCGAGTCAATGCAAATAAATCGCTTATTTTAGAAACCAACATCTTTGATGTATTAAAGAAAAATAACATCCCACCCCACAACTTCCTAATCATTCTTACATTCCAGACCGGTTTAAGCATTTTGCATTTACGGACTCATTCCAGTCTGTGATTGTGACTATTGTGAGTAAAATCAGTAAAATGGATTTAGTAAAGGTAAAACACATTTATATTATAAATCTTACGAATGAATTAATCAGAACCTGTACAATCGAGTCAATGCAAATAAATCGCTTATTTTAGAAACCAACATCTTTGATGTATTAAAGAAAAATAACATCCCACCCCACAACTTCCTAATCATTCTTACATTCCAGACCGGTTTAAGCATTTTGCATTTACGGACTCATTCCAGTCTGTGATTGTGACTATTGTGAGTAAAATCAGTAAAATGGATTTAGTAAAGGTAAAACACATTTATATTATAAATCTTACGAATGAATTAATCAGAACCTGTACAATCGAGTCAATGCAAATAAATCGCTTATTTTAGAAACCAACATCTTTGATGTATTAAAGAAAAATAACATCCCACCCCACAACTTCCTAATCATTCTTACATTCCAGACCGGTTTAAGCATTTTGCATTTACGGACTCATTCCAGTCTGTGATTGTGACTATTGTGAGTAAAATCAGTAAAATGGATTTAGTAAAGGTAAAACACATTTATATTATAAATCTTACGAATGAATTAATCAGAACCTGTACAATCGAGTCAATGCAAATAAATCGCTTATTTTAGAAACCAACATCTTTGATGTATTAAAGAAAAATAACATCCCACCCCACAACTTCCTAATCATTCTTACATTCCAGACCGGTTTAAGCATTTTGCATTTACGGACTCATTCCAGTCTGTGATTGTGACTATTGTGAGTAAAATCAGTAAAATGGATTTAGTAAAGGTAAAACACATTTATATTATAAATCTTACGAATGAATTAATCAGAACCTGTACAATCGAGTCAATGCAAATAAATCGCTTATTTTAGAAACCAACATCTTTGATGTATTAAAGAAAAATAACATCCCACCCCACAACTTCCTAATCATTCTTACATTCCAGACCGGTTTAAGCATTTTGCATTTACGGACTCATTCCAGTCTGTGATTGTGACTATTGTGAGTAAAATCAGTAAAATGGATTTAGTAAAGGTAAAACACATTTATATTATAAATCTTACGAATGAATTAATCAGAACCTGTACAATCGAGTCAATGCAAATAAATCGCTTATTTTAGAAACCAACATCTTTGATGTATTAAAGAAAAATAACATCCCACCCCACAACTTCCTAATCATTCTTACATTCCAGACCGGTTTAAGCATTTTGCATTTACGGACTCATTCCAGTCTGTGATTGTGACTATTGTGAGTAAAATCAGTAAAATGGATTTAGTAAAGGTAAAACACATTTATATTATAAATCTTACGAATGAATTAATCAGAACCTGTACAATCGAGTCAATGCAAATAAATCGCTTATTTTAGAAACCAACATCTTTGATGTATTAAAGAAAAATAACATCCCACCCCACAACTTCCTAATCATTCTTACATTCCAGACCGGTTTAAGCATTTTGCATTTACGGACTCATTCCAGTCTGTGATTGTGACTATTGTGAGTAAAATCAGTAAAATGGATTTAGTAAAGGTAAAACACATTTATATTATAAATCTTACGAATGAATTAATCAGAACCTGTACAATCGAGTCAATGCAAATAAATCGCTTATTTTAGAAACCAACATCTTTGATGTATTAAAGAAAAATAACATCCCACCCCACAACTTCCTAATCATTCTTACATTCCAGACCGGTTTAAGCATTTTGCATTTACGGACTCATTCCAGTCTGTGATTGTGACTATTGTGAGTAAAATCAGTAAAATGGATTTAGTAAAGGTAAAACACATTTATATTATAAATCTTACGAATGAATTAATCAGAACCTGTACAATCGAGTCAATGCAAATAAATCGCTTATTTTAGAAACCAACATCTTTGATGTATTAAAGAAAAATAACATCCCACCCCACAACTTCCTAATCATTCTTACATTCCAGACCGGTTTAAGCATTTTGCATTTACGGACTCATTCCAGTCTGTGATTGTGACTATTGTGAGTAAAATCAGTAAAATGGATTTAGTAAAGGTAAAACACATTTATATTATAAATCTTACGAATGAATTAATCAGAACCTGTACAATCGAGTCAATGCAAATAAATCGCTTATTTTAGAAACCAACATCTTTGATGTATTAAAGAAAAATAACATCCCACCCCACAACTTCCTAATCATTCTTACATTCCAGACCGGTTTAAGCATTTTGCATTTACGGACTCATTCCAGTCTGTGATTGTGACTATTGTGAGTAAAATCAGTAAAATGGATTTAGTAAAGGTAAAACACATTTATATTATAAATCTTACGAATGAATTAATCAGAACCTGTACAATCGAGTCAATGCAAATAAATCGCTTATTTTAGAAACCAACATCTTTGATGTATTAAAGAAAAATAACATCCCACCCCACAACTTCCTAATCATTCTTACATTCCAGACCGGTTTAAGCATTTTGCATTTACGGACTCATTCCAGTCTGTGATTGTGACTATTGTGAGTAAAATCAGTAAAATGGATTTAGTAAAGGTAAAACACATTTATATTATAAATCTTACGAATGAATTAATCAGAACCTGTACAATCGAGTCAATGCAAATAAATCGCTTATTTTAGAAACCAACATCTTTGATGTATTAAAGAAAAATAACATCCCACCCCACAACTTCCTAATCATTCTTACATTCCAGACCGGTTTAAGCATTTTGCATTTACGGACTCATTCCAGTCTGTGATTGTGACTATTGTGAGTAAAATCAGTAAAATGGATTTAGTAAAGGTAAAACACATTTATATTATAAATCTTACGAATGAATTAATCAGAACCTGTACAATCGAGTCAATGCAAATAAATCGCTTATTTTAGAAACCAACATCTTTGATGTATTAAAGAAAAATAACATCCCACCCCACAACTTCCTAATCATTCTTACATTCCAGACCGGTTTAAGCATTTTGCATTTACGGACTCATTCCAGTCTGTGATTGTGACTATTGTGAGTAAAATCAGTAAAATGGATTTAGTAAAGGTAAAACACATTTATATTATAAATCTTACGAATGAATTAATCAGAACCTGTACAATCGAGTCAATGCAAATAAATCGCTTATTTTAGAAACCAACATCTTTGATGTATTAAAGAAAAATAACATCCCACCCCACAACTTCCTAATCATTCTTACATTCCAGACCGGTTTAAGCATTTTGCATTTACGGACTCATTCCAGTCTGTGATTGTGACTATTGTGAGTAAAATCAGTAAAATGGATTTAGTAAAGGTAAAACACATTTATATTATAAATCTTACGAATGAATTAATCAGAACCTGTACAATCGAGTCAATGCAAATAAATCGCTTATTTTAGAAACCAACATCTTTGATGTATTAAAGAAAAATAACATCCCACCCCACAACTTCCTAATCATTCTTACATTCCAGACCGGTTTAAGCATTTTGCATTTACGGACTCATTCCAGTCTGTGATTGTGACTATTGTGAGTAAAATCAGTAAAATGGATTTAGTAAAGGTAAAACACATTTATGTTTTTAAATCTTACGAATGAATTAATCAGAACCTGTACAATCGAGTCAATGCAAATAAATCGCTTATTTTAGAAACCAACATCTTTGATGTATTAAAGAAAAATAACATCCCACCCCACAACTTCCTAATCATTCTTACATTCCAGACCGGTTTAAGCATTTTGCATTTACGGACTCATTCCAGTCTGTGATTGTGACTATTGTGAGTAAAATCAGTAAAATGGATTTAGTAAAGGTAAAACACATTTATATTATAAATCTTACGAATGAATTAATCAGAACCTGTACAATCGAGTCAATGCAAATAAATCGCTTATTTTAGAAACCAACATCTTTGATGTATTAAAGAAAAATAACATCCCACCCCACAACTTCCTAATCATTCTTACATTCCAGACCGGTTTAAGCATTTTGCATTTACGGACTCATTCCAGTCTGTGATTGTGACTATTGTGAGTAAAATCAGTAAAATGGATTTAGTAAAGGTAAAACACATTTATATTATAAATCTTACGAATGAATTAATCAGAACCTGTACAATCGAGTCAATGCAAATAAATCGCTTATTTTAGAAACCAACATCTTTGATGTATTAAAGAAAAATAACATCCCACCCCACAACTTCCTAATCATTCTTACATTCCAGACCGGTTTAAGCATTTTGCATTTACGGACTCATTCCAGTCTGTGATTGTGACTATTGTGAGTAAAATCAGTAAAATGGATTTAGTAAAGGTAAAACACATTTATATTATAAATCTTACGAATGAATTAATCAGAACCTGTACAATCGAGTCAATGCAAATAAATCGCTTATTTTAGAAACCAACATCTTTGATGTATTAAAGAAAAATAACATCCCACCCCACAACTTCCTAATCATTCTTACATTCCAGACCGGTTTAAGCATTTTGCATTTACGGACTCATTCCAGTCTGTGATTGTGACTATTGTGAGTAAAATCAGTAAAATGGATTTAGTAAAGGTAAAACACATTTATATTATAAATCTTACGAATGAATTAATCAGAACCTGTACAATCGAGTCAATGCAAATAAATCGCTTATTTTAGAAACCAACATCTTTGATGTATTAAAGAAAAATAACATCCCACCCCACAACTTCCTAATCATTCTTACATTCCAGACCGGTTTAAGCATTTTGCATTTACGGACTCATTCCAGTCTGTGATTGTGACTATTGTGAGTAAAATCAGTAAAATGGATTTAGTAAAGGTAAAACACATTTATATTATAAATCTTACGAATGAATTAATCAGAACCTGTACAATCGAGTCAATGCAAATAAATCGCTTATTTTAGAAACCAACATCTTTGATGTATTAAAGAAAAATAACATCCCACCCCACAACTTCCTAATCATTCTTACATTCCAGACCGGTTTAAGCATTTTGCATTTACGGACTCATTCCAGTCTGTGATTGTGACTATTGTGAGTAAAATCAGTAAAATGGATTTAGTAAAGGTAAAACACATTTATATTATAAATCTTACGAATGAATTAATCAGAACCTGTACAATCGAGTCAATGCAAATAAATCGCTTATTTTAGAAACCAACATCTTTGATGTATTAAAGAAAAATAACATCCCACCCCACAACTTCCTAATCATTCTTACATTCCAGACCGGTTTAAGCATTTTGCATTTACGGACTCATTCCAGTCTGTGATTGTGACTATTGTGAGTAAAATCAGTAAAATGGATTTAGTAAAGGTAAAACACATTTATATTATAAATCTTACGAATGAATTAATCAGAACCTGTACAATCGAGTCAATGCAAATAAATCGCTTATTTTAGAAACCAACATCTTTGATGTATTAAAGAAAAATAACATCCCACCCCACAACTTCCTAATCATTCTTACATTCCAGACCGGTTTAAGCATTTTGCATTTACGGACTCATTCCAGTCTGTGATTGTGACTATTGTGAGTAAAATCAGTAAAATGGATTTAGTAAAGGTAAAACACATTTATATTATAAATCTTACGAATGAATTAATCAGAACCTGTACAATCGAGTCAATGCAAATAAATCGCTTATTTTAGAAACCAACATCTTTGATGTATTAAAGAAAAATAACATCCCACCCCACAACTTCCTAATCATTCTTACATTCCAGACCGGTTTAAGCATTTTGCATTTACGGACTCATTCCAGTCTGTGATTGTGACTATTGTGAGTAAAATCAGTAAAATGGATTTAGTAAAGGTAAAACACATTTATATTATAAATCTTACGAATGAATTAATCAGAACCTGTACAATCGAGTCAATGCAAATAAATCGCTTATTTTAGAAACCAACATCTTTGATGTATTAAAGAAAAATAACATCCCACCCCACAACTTCCTAATCATTCTTACATTCCAGACCGGTTTAAGCATTTTGCATTTACGGACTCATTCCAGTCTGTGATTGTGACTATTGTGAGTAAAATCAGTAAAATGGATTTAGTAAAGGTAAAACACATTTATATTATAAATCTTACGAATGAATTAATCAGAACCTGTACAATCGAGTCAATGCAAATAAATCGCTTATTTTAGAAACCAACATCTTTGATGTATTAAAGAAAAATAACATCCCACCCCACAACTTCCTAATCATTCTTACATTCCAGACCGGTTTAAGCATTTTGCATTTACGGACTCATTCCAGTCTGTGATTGTGACTATTGTGAGTAAAATCAGTAAAATGGATTTAGTAAAGGTAAAACACATTTATATTATAAATCTTACGAATGAATTAATCAGAACCTGTACAATCGAGTCAATGCAAATAAATCGCTTATTTTAGAAACCAACATCTTTGATGTATTAAAGAAAAATAACATCCCACCCCACAACTTCCTAATCATTCTTACATTCCAGACCGGTTTAAGCATTTTGCATTTACGGACTCATTCCAGTCTGTGATTGTGACTATTGTGAGTAAAATCAGTAAAATGGATTTAGTAAAGGTAAAACACATTTATATTATAAATCTTACGAATGAATTAATCAGAACCTGTACAATCGAGTCAATGCAAATAAATCGCTTATTTTAGAAACCAACATCTTTGATGTATTAAAGAAAAATAACATCCCACCCCACAACTTCCTAATCATTCTTACATTCCAGACCGGTTTAAGCATTTTGCATTTACGGACTCATTCCAGTCTGTGATTGTGACTATTGTGAGTAAAATCAGTAAAATGGATTTAGTAAAGGTAAAACACATTTATATTATAAATCTTACGAATGAATTAATCAGAACCTGTACAATCGAGTCAATGCAAATAAATCGCTTATTTTAGAAACCAACATCTTTGATGTATTAAAGAAAAATAACATCCCACCCCACAACTTCCTAATCATTCTTACATTCCAGACCGGTTTAAGCATTTTGCATTTACGGACTCATTCCAGTCTGTGATTGTGACTATTGTGAGTAAAATCAGTAAAATGGATTTAGTAAAGGTAAAACACATTTATATTATAAATCTTACGAATGAATTAATCAGAACCTGTACAATCGAGTCAATGCAAATAAATCGCTTATTTTAGAAACCAACATCTTTGATGTATTAAAGAAAAATAACATCCCACCCCACAACTTCCTAATCATTCTTACATTCCAGACCGGTTTAAGCATTTTGCATTTACGGACTCATTCCAGTCTGTGATTGTGACTATTGTGAGTAAAATCAGTAAAATGGATTTAGTAAAGGTAAAACACATTTATATTATAAATCTTACGAATGAATTAATCAGAACCTGTACAATCGAGTCAATGCAAATAAATCGCTTATTTTAGAAACCAACATCTTTGATGTATTAAAGAAAAATAACATCCCACCCCACAACTTCCTAATCATTCTTACATTCCAGACCGGTTTAAGCATTTTGCATTTACGGACTCATTCCAGTCTGTGATTGTGACTATTGTGAGTAAAATCAGTAAAATGGATTTAGTAAAGGTAAAACACATTTATATTATAAATCTTACGAATGAATTAATCAGAACCTGTACAATCGAGTCAATGCAAATAAATCGCTTATTTTAGAAACCAACATCTTTGATGTATTAAAGAAAAATAACATCCCACCCCACAACTTCCTAATCATTCTTACATTCCAGACCGGTTTAAGCATTTTGCATTTACGGACTCATTCCAGTCTGTGATTGTGACTATTGTGAGTAAAATCAGTAAAATGGATTTAGTAAAGGTAAAACACATTTATATTATAAATCTTACGAATGAATTAATCAGAACCTGTACAATCGAGTCAATGCAAATAAATCGCTTATTTTAGAAACCAACATCTTTGATGTATTAAAGAAAAATAACATCCCACCCCACAACTTCCTAATCATTCTTACATTCCAGACCGGTTTAAGCATTTTGCATTTACGGACTCATTCCAGTCTGTGATTGTGACTATTGTGAGTAAAATCAGTAAAATGGATTTAGTAAAGGTAAAACACATTTATATTATAAATCTTACGAATGAATTAATCAGAACCTGTACAATCGAGTCAATGCAAATAAATCGCTTATTTTAGAAACCAACATCTTTGATGTATTAAAGAAAAATAACATCCCACCCCACAACTTCCTAATCATTCTTACATTCCAGACCGGTTTAAGCATTTTGCATTTACGGACTCATTCCAGTCTGTGATTGTGACTATTGTGAGTAAAATCAGTAAAATGGATTTAGTAAAGGTAAAACACATTTATATTATAAATCTTACGAATGAATTAATCAGAACCTGTACAATCGAGTCAATGCAAATAAATCGCTTATTTTAGAAACCAACATCTTTGATGTATTAAAGAAAAATAACATCCCACCCCACAACTTCCTAATCATTCTTACATTCCAGACCGGTTTAAGCATTTTGCATTTACGGACTCATTCCAGTCTGTGATTGTGACTATTGTGAGTAAAATCAGTAAAATGGATTTAGTAAAGGTAAAACACATTTATATTATAAATCTTACGAATGAATTAATCAGAACCTGTACAATCGAGTCAATGCAAATAAATCGCTTATTTTAGAAACCAACATCTTTGATGTATTAAAGAAAAATAACATCCCACCCCACAACTTCCTAATCATTCTTACATTCCAGACCGGTTTAAGCATTTTGCATTTACGGACTCATTCCAGTCTGTGATTGTGACTATTGTGAGTAAAATCAGTAAAATGGATTTAGTAAAGGTAAAACACATTTATATTATAAATCTTACGAATGAATTAATCAGAACCTGTACAATCGAGTCAATGCAAATAAATCGCTTATTTTAGAAACCAACATCTTTGATGTATTAAAGAAAAATAACATCCCACCCCACAACTTCCTAATCATTCTTACATTCCAGACCGGTTTAAGCATTTTGCATTTACGGACTCATTCCAGTCTGTGATTGTGACTATTGTGAGTAAAATCAGTAAAATGGATTTAGTAAAGGTAAAACACATTTATATTATAAATCTTACGAATGAATTAATCAGAACCTGTACAATCGAGTCAATGCAAATAAATCGCTTATTTTAGAAACCAACATCTTTGATGTATTAAAGAAAAATAACATCCCACCCCACAACTTCCTAATCATTCTTACATTCCAGACCGGTTTAAGCATTTTGCATTTACGGACTCATTCCAGTCTGTGATTGTGACTATTGTGAGTAAAATCAGTAAAATGGATTTAGTAAAGGTAAAACACATTTATATTATAAATCTTACGAATGAATTAATCAGAACCTGTACAATCGAGTCAATGCAAATAAATCGCTTATTTTAGAAACCAACATCTTTGATGTATTAAAGAAAAATAACATCCCACCCCACAACTTCCTAATCATTCTTACATTCCAGACCGGTTTAAGCATTTTGCATTTACGGACTCATTCCAGTCTGTGATTGTGACTATTGTGAGTAAAATCAGTAAAATGGATTTAGTAAAGGTAAAACACATTTATATTATAAATCTTACGAATGAATTAATCAGAACCTGTACAATCGAGTCAATGCAAATAAATCGCTTATTTTAGAAACCAACATCTTTGATGTATTAAAGAAAAATAACATCCCACCCCACAACTTCCTAATCATTCTTACATTCCAGACCGGTTTAAGCATTTTGCATTTACGGACTCATTCCAGTCTGTGATTGTGACTATTGTGAGTAAAATCAGTAAAATGGATTTAGTAAAGGTAAAACACATTTATATTATAAATCTTACGAATGAATTAATCAGAACCTGTACAATCGAGTCAATGCAAATAAATCGCTTATTTTAGAAACCAACATCTTTGATGTATTAAAGAAAAATAACATCCCACCCCACAACTTCCTAATCATTCTTACATTCCAGACCGGTTTAAGCATTTTGCATTTACGGACTCATTCCAGTCTGTGATTGTGACTATTGTGAGTAAAATCAGTAAAATGGATTTAGTAAAGGTAAAACACATTTATATTATAAATCTTACGAATGAATTAATCAGAACCTGTACAATCGAGTCAATGCAAATAAATCGCTTATTTTAGAAACCAACATCTTTGATGTATTAAAGAAAAATAACATCCCACCCCACAACTTCCTAATCATTCTTACATTCCAGACCGGTTTAAGCATTTTGCATTTACGGACTCATTCCAGTCTGTGATTGTGACTATTGTGAGTAAAATCAGTAAAATGGATTTAGTAAAGGTAAAACACATTTATATTATAAATCTTACGAATGAATTAATCAGAACCTGTACAATCGAGTCAATGCAAATAAATCGCTTATTTTAGAAACCAACATCTTTGATGTATTAAAGAAAAATAACATCCCACCCCACAACTTCCTAATCATTCTTACATTCCAGACCGGTTTAAGCATTTTGCATTTACGGACTCATTCCAGTCTGTGATTGTGACTATTGTGAGTAAAATCAGTAAAATGGATTTAGTAAAGGTAAAACACATTTATATTATAAATCTTACGAATGAATTAATCAGAACCTGTACAATCGAGTCAATGCAAATAAATCGCTTATTTTAGAAACCAACATCTTTGATGTATTAAAGAAAAATAACATCCCACCCCACAACTTCCTAATCATTCTTACATTCCAGACCGGTTTAAGCATTTTGCATTTACGGACTCATTCCAGTCTGTGATTGTGACTATTGTGAGTAAAATCAGTAAAATGGATTTAGTAAAGGTAAAACACATTTATATTATAAATCTTACGAATGAATTAATCAGAACCTGTACAATCGAGTCAATGCAAATAAATCGCTTATTTTAGAAACCAACATCTTTGATGTATTAAAGAAAAATAACATCCCACCCCACAACTTCCTAATCATTCTTACATTCCAGACCGGTTTAAGCATTTTGCATTTACGGACTCATTCCAGTCTGTGATTGTGACTATTGTGAGTAAAATCAGTAAAATGGATTTAGTAAAGGTAAAACACATTTATATTATAAATCTTACGAATGAATTAATCAGAACCTGTACAATCGAGTCAATGCAAATAAATCGCTTATTTTAGAAACCAACATCTTTGATGTATTAAAGAAAAATAACATCCCACCCCACAACTTCCTAATCATTCTTACATTCCAGACCGGTTTAAGCATTTTGCATTTACGGACTCATTCCAGTCTGTGATTGTGACTATTGTGAGTAAAATCAGTAAAATGGATTTAGTAAAGGTAAAACACATTTATATTATAAATCTTACGAATGAATTAATCAGAACCTGTACAATCGAGTCAATGCAAATAAATCGCTTATTTTAGAAACCAACATCTTTGATGTATTAAAGAAAAATAACATCCCACCCCACAACTTCCTAATCATTCTTACATTCCAGACCGGTTTAAGCATTTTGCATTTACGGACTCATTCCAGTCTGTGATTGTGACTATTGTGAGTAAAATCAGTAAAATGGATTTAGTAAAGGTAAAACACATTTATATTATAAATCTTACGAATGAATTAATCAGAACCTGTACAATCGAGTCAATGCAAATAAATCGCTTATTTTAGAAACCAACATCTTTGATGTATTAAAGAAAAATAACATCCCACCCCACAACTTCCTAATCATTCTTACATTCCAGACCGGTTTAAGCATTTTGCATTTACGGACTCATTCCAGTCTGTGATTGTGACTATTGTGAGTAAAATCAGTAAAATGGATTTAGTAAAGGTAAAACACATTTATATTATAAATCTTACGAATGAATTAATCAGAACCTGTACAATCGAGTCAATGCAAATAAATCGCTTATTTTAGAAACCAACATCTTTGATGTATTAAAGAAAAATAACATCCCACCCCACAACTTCCTAATCATTCTTACATTCCAGACCGGTTTAAGCATTTTGCATTTACGGACTCATTCCAGTCTGTGATTGTGACTATTGTGAGTAAAATCAGTAAAATGGATTTAGTAAAGGTAAAACACATTTATATTATAAATCTTACGAATGAATTAATCAGAACCTGTACAATCGAGTCAATGCAAATAAATCGCTTATTTTAGAAACCAACATCTTTGATGTATTAAAGAAAAATAACATCCCACCCCACAACTTCCTAATCATTCTTACATTCCAGACCGGTTTAAGCATTTTGCATTTACGGACTCATTCCAGTCTGTGATTGTGACTATTGTGAGTAAAATCAGTAAAATGGATTTAGTAAAGGTAAAACACATTTATATTATAAATCTTACGAATGAATTAATCAGAACCTGTACAATCGAGTCAATGCAAATAAATCGCTTATTTTAGAAACCAACATCTTTGATGTATTAAAGAAAAATAACATCCCACCCCACAACTTCCTAATCATTCTTACATTCCAGACCGGTTTAAGCATTTTGCATTTACGGACTCATTCCAGTCTGTGATTGTGACTATTGTGAGTAAAATCAGTAAAATGGATTTAGTAAAGGTAAAACACATTTATATTATAAATCTTACGAATGAATTAATCAGAACCTGTACAATCGAGTCAATGCAAATAAATCGCTTATTTTAGAAACCAACATCTTTGATGTATTAAAGAAAAATAACATCCCACCCCACAACTTCCTAATCATTCTTACATTCCAGACCGGTTTAAGCATTTTGCATTTACGGACTCATTCCAGTCTGTGATTGTGACTATTGTGAGTAAAATCAGTAAAATGGATTTAGTAAAGGTAAAACACATTTATATTATAAATCTTACGAATGAATTAATCAGAACCTGTACAATCGAGTCAATGCAAATAAATCGCTTATTTTAGAAACCAACATCTTTGATGTATTAAAGAAAAATAACATCCCACCCCACAACTTCCTAATCATTCTTACATTCCAGACCGGTTTAAGCATTTTGCATTTACGGACTCATTCCAGTCTGTGATTGTGACTATTGTGAGTAAAATCAGTAAAATGGATTTAGTAAAGGTAAAACACATTTATATTATAAATCTTACGAATGAATTAATCAGAACCTGTACAATCGAGTCAATGCAAATAAATCGCTTATTTTAGAAACCAACATCTTTGATGTATTAAAGAAAAATAACATCCCACCCCACAACTTCCTAATCATTCTTACATTCCAGACCGGTTTAAGCATTTTGCATTTACGGACTCATTCCAGTCTGTGATTGTGACTATTGTGAGTAAAATCAGTAAAATGGATTTAGTAAAGGTAAAACACATTTATATTATAAATCTTACGAATGAATTAATCAGAACCTGTACAATCGAGTCAATGCAAATAAATCGCTTATTTTAGAAACCAACATCTTTGATGTATTAAAGAAAAATAACATCCCACCCCACAACTTCCTAATCATTCTTACATTCCAGACCGGTTTAAGCATTTTGCATTTACGGACTCATTCCAGTCTGTGATTGTGACTATTGTGAGTAAAATCAGTAAAATGGATTTAGTAAAGGTAAAACACATTTATATTATAAATCTTACGAATGAATTAATCAGAACCTGTACAATCGAGTCAATGCAAATAAATCGCTTATTTTAGAAACCAACATCTTTGATGTATTAAAGAAAAATAACATCCCACCCCACAACTTCCTAATCATTCTTACATTCCAGACCGGTTTAAGCATTTTGCATTTACGGACTCATTCCAGTCTGTGATTGTGACTATTGTGAGTAAAATCAGTAAAATGGATTTAGTAAAGGTAAAACACATTTATATTATAAATCTTACGAATGAATTAATCAGAACCTGTACAATCGAGTCAATGCAAATAAATCGCTTATTTTAGAAACCAACATCTTTGATGTATTAAAGAAAAATAACATCCCACCCCACAACTTCCTAATCATTCTTACATTCCAGACCGGTTTAAGCATTTTGCATTTACGGACTCATTCCAGTCTGTGATTGTGACTATTGTGAGTAAAATCAGTAAAATGGATTTAGTAAAGGTAAAACACATTTATATTATAAATCTTACGAATGAATTAATCAGAACCTGTACAATCGAGTCAATGCAAATAAATCGCTTATTTTAGAAACCAACATCTTTGATGTATTAAAGAAAAATAACATCCCACCCCACAACTTCCTAATCATTCTTACATTCCAGACCGGTTTAAGCATTTTGCATTTACGGACTCATTCCAGTCTGTGATTGTGACTATTGTGAGTAAAATCAGTAAAATGGATTTAGTAAAGGTAAAACACATTTATATTATAAATCTTACGAATGAATTAATCAGAACCTGTACAATCGAGTCAATGCAAATAAATCGCTTATTTTAGAAACCAACATCTTTGATGTATTAAAGAAAAATAACATCCCACCCCACAACTTCCTAATCATTCTTACATTCCAGACCGGTTTAAGCATTTTGCATTTACGGACTCATTCCAGTCTGTGATTGTGACTATTGTGAGTAAAATCAGTAAAATGGATTTAGTAAAGGTAAAACACATTTATATTATAAATCTTACGAATGAATTAATCAGAACCTGTACAATCGAGTCAATGCAAATAAATCGCTTATTTTAGAAACCAACATCTTTGATGTATTAAAGAAAAATAACATCCCACCCCACAACTTCCTAATCATTCTTACATTCCAGACCGGTTTAAGCATTTTGCATTTACGGACTCATTCCAGTCTGTGATTGTGACTATTGTGAGTAAAATCAGTAAAATGGATTTAGTAAAGGTAAAACACATTTATATTATAAATCTTACGAATGAATTAATCAGAACCTGTACAATCGAGTCAATGCAAATAAATCGCTTATTTTAGAAACCAACATCTTTGATGTATTAAAGAAAAATAACATCCCACCCCACAACTTCCTAATCATTCTTACATTCCAGACCGGTTTAAGCATTTTGCATTTACGGACTCATTCCAGTCTGTGATTGTGACTATTGTGAGTAAAATCAGTAAAATGGATTTAGTAAAGGTAAAACACATTTATATTATAAATCTTACGAATGAATTAATCAGAACCTGTACAATCGAGTCAATGCAAATAAATCGCTTATTTTAGAAACCAACATCTTTGATGTATTAAAGAAAAATAACATCCCACCCCACAACTTCCTAATCATTCTTACATTCCAGACCGGTTTAAGCATTTTGCATTTACGGACTCATTCCAGTCTGTGATTGTGACTATTGTGAGTAAAATCAGTAAAATGGATTTAGTAAAGGTAAAACACATTTATATTATAAATCTTACGAATGAATTAATCAGAACCTGTACAATCGAGTCAATGCAAATAAATCGCTTATTTTAGAAACCAACATCTTTGATGTATTAAAGAAAAATAACATCCCACCCCACAACTTCCTAATCATTCTTACATTCCAGACCGGTTTAAGCATTTTGCATTTACGGACTCATTCCAGTCTGTGATTGTGACTATTGTGAGTAAAATCAGTAAAATGGATTTAGTAAAGGTAAAACACATTTATATTATAAATCTTACGAATGAATTAATCAGAACCTGTACAATCGAGTCAATGCAAATAAATCGCTTATTTTAGAAACCAACATCTTTGATGTATTAAAGAAAAATAACATCCCACCCCACAACTTCCTAATCATTCTTACATTCCAGACCGGTTTAAGCATTTTGCATTTACGGACTCATTCCAGTCTGTGATTGTGACTATTGTGAGTAAAATCAGTAAAATGGATTTAGTAAAGGTAAAACACATTTATATTATAAATCTTACGAATGAATTAATCAGAACCTGTACAATCGAGTCAATGCAAATAAATCGCTTATTTTAGAAACCAACATCTTTGATGTATTAAAGAAAAATAACATCCCACCCCACAACTTCCTAATCATTCTTACATTCCAGACCGGTTTAAGCATTTTGCATTTACGGACTCATTCCAGTCTGTGATTGTGACTATTGTGAGTAAAATCAGTAAAATGGATTTAGTAAAGGTAAAACACATTTATATTATAAATCTTACGAATGAATTAATCAGAACCTGTACAATCGAGTCAATGCAAATAAATCGCTTATTTTAGAAACCAACATCTTTGATGTATTAAAGAAAAATAACATCCCACCCCACAACTTCCTAATCATTCTTACATTCCAGACCGGTTTAAGCATTTTGCATTTACGGACTCATTCCAGTCTGTGATTGTGACTATTGTGAGTAAAATCAGTAAAATGGATTTAGTAAAGGTAAAACACATTTATATTATAAATCTTACGAATGAATTAATCAGAACCTGTACAATCGAGTCAATGCAAATAAATCGCTTATTTTAGAAACCAACATCTTTGATGTATTAAAGAAAAATAACATCCCACCCCACAACTTCCTAATCATTCTTACATTCCAGACCGGTTTAAGCATTTTGCATTTACGGACTCATTCCAGTCTGTGATTGTGACTATTGTGAGTAAAATCAGTAAAATGGATTTAGTAAAGGTAAAACACATTTATATTATAAATCTTACGAATGAATTAATCAGAACCTGTACAATCGAGTCAATGCAAATAAATCGCTTATTTTAGAAACCAACATCTTTGATGTATTAAAGAAAAATAACATCCCACCCCACAACTTCCTAATCATTCTTACATTCCAGACCGGTTTAAGCATTTTGCATTTACGGACTCATTCCAGTCTGTGATTGTGACTATTGTGAGTAAAATCAGTAAAATGGATTTAGTAAAGGTAAAACACATTTATATTATAAATCTTACGAATGAATTAATCAGAACCTGTACAATCGAGTCAATGCAAATAAATCGCTTATTTTAGAAACCAACATCTTTGATGTATTAAAGAAAAATAACATCCCACCCCACAACTTCCTAATCATTCTTACATTCCAGACCGGTTTAAGCATTTTGCATTTACGGACTCATTCCAGTCTGTGATTGTGACTATTGTGAGTAAAATCAGTAAAATGGATTTAGTAAAGGTAAAACACATTTATATTATAAATCTTACGAATGAATTAATCAGAACCTGTACAATCGAGTCAATGCAAATAAATCGCTTATTTTAGAAACCAACATCTTTGATGTATTAAAGAAAAATAACATCCCACCCCACAACTTCCTAATCATTCTTACATTCCAGACCGGTTTAAGCATTTTGCATTTACGGACTCATTCCAGTCTGTGATTGTGACTATTGTGAGTAAAATCAGTAAAATGGATTTAGTAAAGGTAAAACACATTTATATTATAAATCTTACGAATGAATTAATCAGAACCTGTACAATCGAGTCAATGCAAATAAATCGCTTATTTTAGAAACCAACATCTTTGATGTATTAAAGAAAAATAACATCCCACCCCACAACTTCCTAATCATTCTTACATTCCAGACCGGTTTAAGCATTTTGCATTTACGGACTCATTCCAGTCTGTGATTGTGACTATTGTGAGTAAAATCAGTAAAATGGATTTAGTAAAGGTAAAACACATTTATATTATAAATCTTACGAATGAATTAATCAGAACCTGTACAATCGAGTCAATGCAAATAAATCGCTTATTTTAGAAACCAACATCTTTGATGTATTAAAGAAAAATAACATCCCACCCCACAACTTCCTAATCATTCTTACATTCCAGACCGGTTTAAGCATTTTGCATTTACGGACTCATTCCAGTCTGTGATTGTGACTATTGTGAGTAAAATCAGTAAAATGGATTTAGTAAAGGTAAAACACATTTATATTATAAATCTTACGAATGAATTAATCAGAACCTGTACAATCGAGTCAATGCAAATAAATCGCTTATTTTAGAAACCAACATCTTTGATGTATTAAAGAAAAATAACATCCCACCCCACAACTTCCTAATCATTCTTACATTCCAGACCGGTTTAAGCATTTTGCATTTACGGACTCATTCCAGTCTGTGATTGTGACTATTGTGAGTAAAATCAGTAAAATGGATTTAGTAAAGGTAAAACACATTTATATTATAAATCTTACGAATGAATTAATCAGAACCTGTACAATCGAGTCAATGCAAATAAATCGCTTATTTTAGAAACCAACATCTTTGATGTATTAAAGAAAAATAACATCCCACCCCACAACTTCCTAATCATTCTTACATTCCAGACCGGTTTAAGCATTTTGCATTTACGGACTCATTCCAGTCTGTGATTGTGACTATTGTGAGTAAAATCAGTAAAATGGATTTAGTAAAGGTAAAACACATTTATATTATAAATCTTACGAATGAATTAATCAGAACCTGTACAATCGAGTCAATGCAAATAAATCGCTTATTTTAGAAACCAACATCTTTGATGTATTAAAGAAAAATAACATCCCACCCCACAACTTCCTAATCATTCTTACATTCCAGACCGGTTTAAGCATTTTGCATTTACGGACTCATTCCAGTCTGTGATTGTGACTATTGTGAGTAAAATCAGTAAAATGGATTTAGTAAAGGTAAAACACATTTATATTATAAATCTTACGAATGAATTAATCAGAACCTGTACAATCGAGTCAATGCAAATAAATCGCTTATTTTAGAAACCAACATCTTTGATGTATTAAAGAAAAATAACATCCCACCCCACAACTTCCTAATCATTCTTACATTCCAGACCGGTTTAAGCATTTTGCATTTACGGACTCATTCCAGTCTGTGATTGTGACTATTGTGAGTAAAATCAGTAAAATGGATTTAGTAAAGGTAAAACACATTTATATTATAAATCTTACGAATGAATTAATCAGAACCTGTACAATCGAGTCAATGCAAATAAATCGCTTATTTTAGAAACCAACATCTTTGATGTATTAAAGAAAAATAACATCCCACCCCACAACTTCCTAATCATTCTTACATTCCAGACCGGTTTAAGCATTTTGCATTTACGGACTCATTCCAGTCTGTGATTGTGACTATTGTGAGTAAAATCAGTAAAATGGATTTAGTAAAGGTAAAACACATTTATATTATAAATCTTACGAATGAATTAATCAGAACCTGTACAATCGAGTCAATGCAAATAAATCGCTTATTTTAGAAACCAACATCTTTGATGTATTAAAGAAAAATAACATCCCACCCCACAACTTCCTAATCATTCTTACATTCCAGACCGGTTTAAGCATTTTGCATTTACGGACTCATTCCAGTCTGTGATTGTGACTATTGTGAGTAAAATCAGTAAAATGGATTTAGTAAAGGTAAAACACATTTATATTATAAATCTTACGAATGAATTAATCAGAACCTGTACAATCGAGTCAATGCAAATAAATCGCTTATTTTAGAAACCAACATCTTTGATGTATTAAAGAAAAATAACATCCCACCCCACAACTTCCTAATCATTCTTACATTCCAGACCGGTTTAAGCATTTTGCATTTACGGACTCATTCCAGTCTGTGATTGTGACTATTGTGAGTAAAATCAGTAAAATGGATTTAGTAAAGGTAAAACACATTTATATTATAAATCTTACGAATGAATTAATCAGAACCTGTACAATCGAGTCAATGCAAATAAATCGCTTATTTTAGAAACCAACATCTTTGATGTATTAAAGAAAAATAACATCCCACCCCACAACTTCCTAATCATTCTTACATTCCAGACCGGTTTAAGCATTTTGCATTTACGGACTCATTCCAGTCTGTGATTGTGACTATTGTGAGTAAAATCAGTAAAATGGATTTAGTAAAGGTAAAACACATTTATATTATAAATCTTACGAATGAATTAATCAGAACCTGTACAATCGAGTCAATGCAAATAAATCGCTTATTTTAGAAACCAACATCTTTGATGTATTAAAGAAAAATAACATCCCACCCCACAACTTCCTAATCATTCTTACATTCCAGACCGGTTTAAGCATTTTGCATTTACGGACTCATTCCAGTCTGTGATTGTGACTATTGTGAGTAAAATCAGTAAAATGGATTTAGTAAAGGTAAAACACATTTATGTTTATAAATCTTACGAATGAATTAATCAGAACCTGTACAATCGAGTCAATGCAAATAAATCGCTTATTTTAGAAACCAACATCTTTGATGTATTAAAGAAAAATAACATCCCACCCCACAACTTCCTAATCATTCTTACATTCCAGACCGGTTTAAGCATTTTGCATTTACGGACTCATTCCAGTCTGTGATTGTGACTATTGTGAGTAAAATCAGTAAAATGGATTTAGTAAAGGTAAAACACATTTATATTATAAATCTTACGAATGAATTAATCAGAACCTGTACAATCGAGTCAATGCAAATAAATCGCTTATTTTAGAAACCAACATCTTTGATGTATTAAAGAAAAATAACATCCCACCCCACAACTTCCTAATCATTCTTACATTCCAGACCGGTTTAAGCATTTTGCATTTACGGACTCATTCCAGTCTGTGATTGTGACTATTGTGAGTAAAATCAGTAAAATGGATTTAGTAAAGGTAAAACACATTTATATTATAAATCTTACGAATGAATTAATCAGAACCTGTACAATCGAGTCAATGCAAATAAATCGCTTATTTTAGAAACCAACATCTTTGATGTATTAAAGAAAAATAACATCCCACCCCACAACTTCCTAATCATTCTTACATTCCAGACCGGTTTAAGCATTTTGCATTTACGGACTCATTCCAGTCTGTGATTGTGACTATTGTGAGTAAAATCAGTAAAATGGATTTAGTAAAGGTAAAACACATTTATATTATAAATCTTACGAATGAATTAATCAGAACCTGTACAATCGAGTCAATGCAAATAAATCGCTTATTTTAGAAACCAACATCTTTGATGTATTAAAGAAAAATAACATCCCACCCCACAACTTCCTAATCATTCTTACATTCCAGACCGGTTTAAGCATTTTGCATTTACGGACTCATTCCAGTCTGTGATTGTGACTATTGTGAGTAAAATCAGTAAAATGGATTTAGTAAAGGTAAAACACATTTATATTATAAATCTTACGAATGAATTAATCAGAACCTGTACAATCGAGTCAATGCAAATAAATCGCTTATTTTAGAAACCAACATCTTTGATGTATTAAAGAAAAATAACATCCCACCCCACAACTTCCTAATCATTCTTACATTCCAGACCGGTTTAAGCATTTTGCATTTACGGACTCATTCCAGTCTGTGATTGTGACTATTGTGAGTAAAATCAGTAAAATGGATTTAGTAAAGGTAAAACACATTTATATTATAAATCTTACGAATGAATTAATCAGAACCTGTACAATCGAGTCAATGCAAATAAATCGCTTATTTTAGAAACCAACATCTTTGATGTATTAAAGAAAAATAACATCCCACCCCACAACTTCCTAATCATTCTTACATTCCAGACCGGTTTAAGCATTTTGCATTTACGGACTCATTCCAGTCTGTGATTGTGACTATTGTGAGTAAAATCAGTAAAATGGATTTAGTAAAGGTAAAACACATTTATATTATAAATCTTACGAATGAATTAATCAGAACCTGTACAATCGAGTCAATGCAAATAAATCGCTTATTTTAGAAACCAACATCTTTGATGTATTAAAGAAAAATAACATCCCACCCCACAACTTCCTAATCATTCTTACATTCCAGACCGGTTTAAGCATTTTGCATTTACGGACTCATTCCAGTCTGTGATTGTGACTATTGTGAGTAAAATCAGTAAAATGGATTTAGTAAAGGTAAAACACATTTATATTATAAATCTTACGAATGAATTAATCAGAACCTGTACAATCGAGTCAATGCAAATAAATCGCTTATTTTAGAAACCAACATCTTTGATGTATTAAAGAAAAATAACATCCCACCCCACAACTTCCTAATCATTCTTACATTCCAGACCGGTTTAAGCATTTTGCATTTACGGACTCATTCCAGTCTGTGATTGTGACTATTGTGAGTAAAATCAGTAAAATGGATTTAGTAAAGGTAAAACACATTTATATTATAAATCTTACGAATGAATTAATCAGAACCTGTACAATCGAGTCAATGCAAATAAATCGCTTATTTTAGAAACCAACATCTTTGATGTATTAAAGAAAAATAACATCCCACCCCACAACTTCCTAATCATTCTTACATTCCAGACCGGTTTAAGCATTTTGCATTTACGAACTCATTCCAGTCTGTGATTGTGAGTATAGCAGCAATGGATTTAGAAAAGGTAAAACACATTTATGTTTTTAAATCTTACGAATGAATTAATCAGAACCTGTACAATCGAGTCAATGCAAATAAATCGCTTATTTTAGAAACCAACATCTTTGATGTATTAAAGAAAAATAACATCCCACCCCACAACTTCCTAATCATTCTTACATTCCAGACCGGTTTAAGCATTTTGCATTTACGGACTCATTCCAGTCTGTGATTGTGACTATTGTGAGTAAAATCAGTAAAATGGATTTAGTAAAGGTAAAACACATTTATATTATAAATCTTACGAATGAATTAATCAGAACCTGTACAATCGAGTCAATGCAAATAAATCGCTTATTTTAGAAACCAACATCTTTGATGTATTAAAGAAAAATAACATCCCACCCCACAACTTCCTAATCATTCTTACATTCCAGACCGGTTTAAGCATTTTGCATTTACGGACTCATTCCAGTCTGTGATTGTGACTATTGTGAGTAAAATCAGTAAAATGGATTTAGTAAAGGTAAAACACATTTATATTATAAATCTTACGAATGAATTAATCAGAACCTGTACAATCGAGTCAATGCAAATAAATCGCTTATTTTAGAAACCAACATCTTTGATGTATTAAAGAAAAATAACATCCCACCCCACAACTTCCTAATCATTCTTACATTCCAGACCGGTTTAAGCATTTTGCATTTACGGACTCATTCCAGTCTGTGATTGTGACTATTGTGAGTAAAATCAGTAAAATGGATTTAGTAAAGGTAAAACACATTTATGTTTTTAAATCTTACGAATGAATTAATCAGAACCTGTACAATCGAGTCAATGCAAATAAATCGCTTATTTTAGAAACCAACATCTTTGATGTATTAAAGAAAAATAACATCCCACCCCACAACTTCCTAATCATTCTTACATTCCAGACCGGTTTAAGCATTTTGCATTTACGGACTCATTCCAGTCTGTGATTGTGACTATTGTGAGTAAAATCAGTAAAATGGATTTAGTAAAGGTAAAACACATTTATATTATAAATCTTACGAATGAATTAATCAGAACCTGTACAATCGAGTCAATGCAAATAAATCGCTTATTTTAGAAACCAACATCTTTGATGTATTAAAGAAAAATAACATCCCACCCCACAACTTCCTAATCATTCTTACATTCCAGACCGGTTTAAGCATTTTGCATTTACGGACTCATTCCAGTCTGTGATTGTGACTATTGTGAGTAAAATCAGTAAAATGGATTTAGTAAAGGTAAAACACATTTATATTATAAATCTTACGAATGAATTAATCAGAACCTGTACAATCGAGTCAATGCAAATAAATCGCTTATTTTAGAAACCAACATCTTTGATGTATTAAAGAAAAATAACATCCCACCCCACAACTTCCTAATCATTCTTACATTCCAGACCGGTTTAAGCATTTTGCATTTACGGACTCATTCCAGTCTGTGATTGTGACTATTGTGAGTAAAATCAGTAAAATGGATTTAGTAAAGGTAAAACACATTTATATTATAAATCTTACGAATGAATTAATCAGAACCTGTACAATCGAGTCAATGCAAATAAATCGCTTATTTTAGAAACCAACATCTTTGATGTATTAAAGAAAAATAACATCCCACCCCACAACTTCCTAATCATTCTTACATTCCAGACCGGTTTAAGCATTTTGCATTTACGGACTCATTCCAGTCTGTGATTGTGACTATTGTGAGTAAAATCAGTAAAATGGATTTAGTAAAGGTAAAACACATTTATATTATAAATCTTACGAATGAATTAATCAGAACCTGTACAATCGAGTCAATGCAAATAAATCGCTTATTTTAGAAACCAACATCTTTGATGTATTAAAGAAAAATAACATCCCACCCCACAACTTCCTAATCATTCTTACATTCCAGACCGGTTTAAGCATTTTGCATTTACGGACTCATTCCAGTCTGTGATTGTGACTATTGTGAGTAAAATCAGTAAAATGGATTTAGTAAAGGTAAAACACATTTATATTATAAATCTTACGAATGAATTAATCAGAACCTGTACAATCGAGTCAATGCAAATAAATCGCTTATTTTAGAAACCAACATCTTTGATGTATTAAAGAAAAATAACATCCCACCCCACAACTTCCTAATCATTCTTACATTCCAGACCGGTTTAAGCATTTTGCATTTACGGACTCATTCCAGTCTGTGATTGTGACTATTGTGAGTAAAATCAGTAAAATGGATTTAGTAAAGGTAAAACACATTTATATTATAAATCTTACGAATGAATTAATCAGAACCTGTACAATCGAGTCAATGCAAATAAATCGCTTATTTTAGAAACCAACATCTTTGATGTATTAAAGAAAAATAACATCCCACCCCACAACTTCCTAATCATTCTTACATTCCAGACCGGTTTAAGCATTTTGCATTTACGGACTCATTCCAGTCTGTGATTGTGACTATTGTGAGTAAAATCAGTAAAATGGATTTAGTAAAGGTAAAACACATTTATATTATAAATCTTACGAATGAATTAATCAGAACCTGTACAATCGAGTCAATGCAAATAAATCGCTTATTTTAGAAACCAACATCTTTGATGTATTAAAGAAAAATAACATCCCACCCCACAACTTCCTAATCATTCTTACATTCCAGACCGGTTTAAGCATTTTGCATTTACGGACTCATTCCAGTCTGTGATTGTGACTATTGTGAGTAAAATCAGTAAAATGGATTTAGTAAAGGTAAAACACATTTATATTATAAATCTTACGAATGAATTAATCAGAACCTGTACAATCGAGTCAATGCAAATAAATCGCTTATTTTAGAAACCAACATCTTTGATGTATTAAAGAAAAATAACATCCCACCCCACAACTTCCTAATCATTCTTACATTCCAGACCGGTTTAAGCATTTTGCATTTACGGACTCATTCCAGTCTGTGATTGTGACTATTGTGAGTAAAATCAGTAAAATGGATTTAGTAAAGGTAAAACACATTTATATTTTAAATCTTACGAATGAATTAATCAGAACCTGTACAATCGAGTCAATGCAAATAAATCGCTTATTTTAGAAACCAACATCTTTGATGTATTAAAGAAAAATAACATCCCACCCCACAACTTCCTAATCATTCTTACATTCCAGACCGGTTTAAGCATTTTGCATTTACGGACTCATTCCAGTCTGTGATTGTGACTATTGTGAGTAAAATCAGTAAAATGGATTTAGTAAAGGTAAAACACATTTATATTATAAATCTTACGAATGAATTAATCAGAACCTGTACAATCGAGTCAATGCAAATAAATCGCTTATTTTAGAAACCAACATCTTTGATGTATTAAAGAAAAATAACATCCCACCCCACAACTTCCTAATCATTCTTACATTCCAGACCGGTTTAAGCATTTTGCATTTACGGACTCATTCCAGTCTGTGATTGTGACTATTGTGAGTAAAATCAGTAAAATGGATTTAGTAAAGGTAAAACACATTTATATTATAAATCTTACGAATGAATTAATCAGAACCTGTACAATCGAGTCAATGCAAATAAATCGCTTATTTTAGAAACCAACATCTTTGATGTATTAAAGAAAAATAACATCCCACCCCACAACTTCCTAATCATTCTTACATTCCAGACCGGTTTAAGCATTTTGCATTTACGGACTCATTCCAGTCTGTGATTGTGACTATTGTGAGTAAAATCAGTAAAATGGATTTAGTAAAGGTAAAACACATTTATATTTTAAATCTTACGAATGAATTAATCAGAACCTGTACAATCGAGTCAATGCAAATAAATCGCTTATTTTAGAAACCAACATCTTTGATGTATTAAAGAAAAATAACATCCCACCCCACAACTTCCTAATCATTCTTACATTCCAGACCGGTTTAAGCATTTTGCATTTACGGACTCATTCCAGTCTGTGATTGTGACTATTGTGAGTAAAATCAGTAAAATGGATTTAGTAAAGGTAAAACACATTTATGTTTTTAAATCTTACGAATGAATTAATCAGAACCTGTACAATCGAGTCAATGCAAATAAATCGCTTATTTTAGAAACCAACATCTTTGATGTATTAAAGAAAAATAACATCCCACCCCACAACTTCCTAATCATTCTTACATTCCAGACCGGTTTAAGCATTTTGCATTTACGGACTCATTCCAGTCTGTGATTGTGACTATTGTGAGTAAAATCAGTAAAATGGATTTAGTAAAGGTAAAACACATTTATATTATAAATCTTACGAATGAATTAATCAGAACCTGTACAATCGAGTCAATGCAAATAAATCGCTTATTTTAGAAACCAACATCTTTGATGTATTAAGAAAAAATAACATCCCACCCCACAACTTCCTAATCATTCTTACATTCCAGACCGGTTTAAGCATTTTGCATTTACGGACTCATTCCAGTCTGTGATTGTGACTATTGTGAGTAAAATCAGTAAAATGGATTTAGTAAAGGTAAAACACATTTATGTTTTTAAATCTTACGAATGAATTAATCAGAACCTGTACAATCGAGTCAATGCAAATAAATCGCTTATTTTAGAAACCAACATCTTTGATGTATTAAAGAAAAATAACATCCCACCCCACAACTTCCTAATCATTCTTACATTCCAGACCGGTTTAAGCATTTTGCATTTACGGACTCATTCCAGTCTGTGATTGTGACTATTGTGAGTAAAATCAGTAAAATGGATTTAGTAAAGGTAAAACACATTTATGTTTTTAAATCTTACGAATGAATTAATCAGAACCTGTACAATCGAGTCAATGCAAATAAATCGCTTATTTTAGAAACCAACATCTTTGATGTATTAAAGAAAAATAACATCCCACCCCACAACTTCCTAATCATTCTTACATTCCAGACCGGTTTAAGCATTTTGCATTTACGGACTCATTCCAGTCTGTGATTGTGACTATTGTGAGTAAAATCAGTAAAATGGATTTAGTAAAGGTAAAACACATTTATATTATAAATCTTACGAATGAATTAATCAGAACCTGTACAATCGAGTCAATGCAAATAAATCGCTTATTTTAGAAACCAACATCTTTGATGTATTAAAGAAAAATAACATCCCACCCCACAACTTCCTAATCATTCTTACATTCCAGACCGGTTTAAGCATTTTGCATTTACGGACTCATTCCAGTCTGTGATTGTGACTATTGTGAGTAAAATCAGTAAAATGGATTTAGTAAAGGTAAAACACATTTATGTTTTTAAATCTTACGAATGAATTAATCAGAACCTGTACAATCGAGTCAATGCAAATAAATCGCTTATTTTAGAAACCAACATCTTTGATGTATTAAAGAAAAATAACATCCCACCCCACAACTTCCTAATCATTCTTACATTCCAGACCGGTTTAAGCATTTTGCATTTACGGACTCATTCCAGTCTGTGATTGTGACTATTGTGAGTAAAATCAGTAAAATGGATTTAGTAAAGGTAAAACACATTTATATTATAAATCTTACGAATGAATTAATCAGAACCTGTACAATCGAGTCAATGCAAATAAATCGCTTATTTTAGAAACCAACATCTTTGATGTATTAAAGAAAAATAACATCCCACCCCACAACTTCCTAATCATTCTTACATTCCAGACCGGTTTAAGCATTTTGCATTTACGGACTCATTCCAGTCTGTGATTGTGACTATTGTGAGTAAAATCAGTAAAATGGATTTAGTAAAGGTAAAACACATTTATATTATAAATCTTACGAATGAATTAATCAGAACCTGTACAATCGAGTCAATGCAAATAAATCGCTTATTTTAGAAACCAACATCTTTGATGTATTAAAGAAAAATAACATCCCACCCCACAACTTCCTAATCATTCTTACATTCCAGACCGGTTTAAGCATTTTGCATTTACGGACTCATTCCAGTCTGTGATTGTGACTATTGTGAGTAAAATCAGTAAAATGGATTTAGTAAAGGTAAAACACATTTATATTATAAATCTTACGAATGAATTAATCAGAACCTGTACAATCGAGTCAATGCAAATAAATCGCTTATTTTAGAAACCAACATCTTTGATGTATTAAAGAAAAATAACATCCCACCCCACAACTTCCTAATCATTCTTACATTCCAGACCGGTTTAAGCATTTTGCATTTACGGACTCATTCCAGTCTGTGATTGTGACTATTGTGAGTAAAATCAGTAAAATGGATTTAGTAAAGGTAAAACACATTTATATTATAAATCTTACGAATGAATTAATCAGAACCTGTACAATCGAGTCAATGCAAATAAATCGCTTATTTTAGAAACCAACATCTTTGATGTATTAAAGAAAAATAACATCCCACCCCACAACTTCCTAATCATTCTTACATTCCAGACCGGTTTAAGCATTTTGCATTTACGGACTCATTCCAGTCTGTGATTGTGACTATTGTGAGTAAAATCAGTAAAATGGATTTAGTAAAGGTAAAACACATTTATATTATAAATCTTACGAATGAATTAATCAGAACCTGTACAATCGAGTCAATGCAAATAAATCGCTTATTTTAGAAACCAACATCTTTGATGTATTAAAGAAAAATAACATCCCACCCCACAACTTCCTAATCATTCTTACATTCCAGACCGGTTTAAGCATTTTGCATTTACGGACTCATTCCAGTCTGTGATTGTGACTATTGTGAGTAAAATCAGTAAAATGGATTTAGTAAAGGTAAAACACATTTATATTATAAATCTTACGAATGAATTAATCAGAACCTGTACAATCGAGTCAATGCAAATAAATCGCTTATTTTAGAAACCAACATCTTTGATGTATTAAAGAAAAATAACATCCCACCCCACAACTTCCTAATCATTCTTACATTCCAGACCGGTTTAAGCATTTTGCATTTACGGACTCATTCCAGTCTGTGATTGTGACTATTGTGAGTAAAATCAGTAAAATGGATTTAGTAAAGGTAAAACACATTTATATTTTAAATCTTACGAATGAATTAATCAGAACCTGTACAATCGAGTCAATGCAAATAAATCGCTTATTTTAGAAACCAACATCTTTGATGTATTAAAGAAAAATAACATCCCACCCCACAACTTCCTAATCATTCTTACATTCCAGACCGGTTTAAGCATTTTGCATTTACGGACTCATTCCAGTCTGTGATTGTGACTATTGTGAGTAAAATCAGTAAAATGGATTTAGTAAAGGTAAAACACATTTATATTATAAATCTTACGAATGAATTAATCAGAACCTGTACAATCGAGTCAATGCAAATAAATCGCTTATTTTAGAAACCAACATCTTTGATGTATTAAAGAAAAATAACATCCCACCCCACAACTTCCTAATCATTCTTACATTCCAGACCGGTTTAAGCATTTTGCATTTACGGACTCATTCCAGTCTGTGATTGTGACTATTGTGAGTAAAATCAGTAAAATGGATTTAGTAAAGGTAAAACACATTTATATTATAAATCTTACGAATGAATTAATCAGAACCTGTACAATCGAGTCAATGCAAATAAATCGCTTATTTTAGAAACCAACATCTTTGATGTATTAAAGAAAAATAACATCCCACCCCACAACTTCCTAATCATTCTTACATTCCAGACCGGTTTAAGCATTTTGCATTTACGGACTCATTCCAGTCTGTGATTGTGACTATTGTGAGTAAAATCAGTAAAATGGATTTAGTAAAGGTAAAACACATTTATATTATAAATCTTACGAATGAATTAATCAGAACCTGTACAATCGAGTCAATGCAAATAAATCGCTTATTTTAGAAACCAACATCTTTGATGTATTAAAGAAAAATAACATCCCACCCCACAACTTCCTAATCATTCTTACATTCCAGACCGGTTTAAGCATTTTGCATTTACGGACTCATTCCAGTCTGTGATTGTGACTATTGTGAGTAAAATCAGTAAAATGGATTTAGTAAAGGTAAAACACATTTATATTATAAATCTTACGAATGAATTAATCAGAACCTGTACAATCGAGTCAATGCAAATAAATCGCTTATTTTAGAAACCAACATCTTTGATGTATTAAAGAAAAATAACATCCCACCCCACAACTTCCTAATCATTCTTACATTCCAGACCGGTTTAAGCATTTTGCATTTACGGACTCATTCCAGTCTGTGATTGTGACTATTGTGAGTAAAATCAGTAAAATGGATTTAGTAAAGGTAAAACACATTTATATTATAAATCTTACGAATGAATTAATCAGAACCTGTACAATCGAGTCAATGCAAATAAATCGCTTATTTTAGAAACCAACATCTTTGATGTATTAAAGAAAAATAACATCCCACCCCACAACTTCCTAATCATTCTTACATTCCAGACCGGTTTAAGCATTTTGCATTTACGGACTCATTCCAGTCTGTGATTGTGACTATTGTGAGTAAAATTAGTAAAATAGATTTAGTAAAGGTAAAACACATTTATATTCTAAATCTTACGAATGAATTAATCAGAACCTGTACAATCGAGTCAATGCAAATAAATCGCTTATTTTAGAAACCAACGTCTTTGATGTATTAAAGAAAAATAACATCCCACCCCACAACTTCCTAATCATTCTTACATTCCAGACCGGTTTAAGCATTTTGCATTTACGGACTCATTCCAGTCTGTGATTGTGACTATTGTGAGTAAAATCAGTAAAATGGATTTAGTAAAGGTAAAACACATTTATGTTTTTAAATCTTACGAATGAATTAATCAGAACCTGTACAATCGAGTCAATGCAAATAAATCGCTTATTTTAGAAACCAACATCTTTGATGTATTAAAGAAAAATAACATCCCACCCCACAACTTCCTAATCATTCTTACATTCCAGACCGGTTTAAGCATTTTGCATTTACGGACTCATTCCAGTCTGTGATTGTGACTATTGTGAGTAAAATCAGTAAAATGGATTTAGTAAAGGTAAAACACATTTATATTATAAATCTTACGAATGAATTAATCAGAACCTGTACAATCGAGTCAATGCAAATAAATCGCTTATTTTAGAAACCAACATCTTTGATGTATTAAAGAAAAATAACATCCCACCCCACAACTTCCTAATCATTCTTACATTCCAGACCGGTTTAAGCATTTTGCATTTACGGACTCATTCCAGTCTGTGATTGTGACTATTGTGAGTAAAATCAGTAAAATGGATTTAGTAAAGGTAAAACACATTTATATTATAAATCTTACGAATGAATTAATCAGAACCTGTACAATCGAGTCAATGCAAATAAATCGCTTATTTTAGAAACCAACATCTTTGATGTATTAAAGAAAAATAACATCCCACCCCACAACTTCCTAATCATTCTTACATTCCAGACCGGTTTAAGCATTTTGCATTTACGGACTCATTCCAGTCTGTGATTGTGACTATTGTGAGTAAAATCAGTAAAATGGATTTAGTAAAGGTAAAACACATTTATATTTTAAATCTTACGAATGAATTAATCAGAACCTGTACAATCGAGTCAATGCAAATAAATCGCTTATTTTAGAAACCAACATCTTTGATGTATTAAAGAAAAATAACATCCCACCCCACAACTTCCTAATCATTCTTACATTCCAGACCGGTTTAAGCATTTTGCATTTACGGACTCATTCCAGTCTGTGATTGTGACTATTGTGAGTAAAATCAGTAAAATGGATTTAGTAAAGGTAAAACACATTTATATTATAAATCTTACGAATGAATTAATCAGAACCTGTACAATCGAGTCAATGCAAATAAATCGCTTATTTTAGAAACCAACATCTTTGATGTATTAAAGAAAAATAACATCCCACCCCACAACTTCCTAATCATTCTTACATTCCAGACCGGTTTAAGCATTTTGCATTTACGGACTCATTCCAGTCTGTGATTGTGACTATTGTGAGTAAAATCAGTAAAATGGATTTAGTAAAGGTAAAACACATTTATGTTTTTAAATCTTACGAATGAATTAATCAGAACCTGTACAATCGAGTCAATGCAAATAAATCGCTTATTTTAGAAACCAACATCTTTGATGTATTAAAGAAAAATAACATCCCACCCCACAACTTCCTAATCATTCTTACATTCCAGACCGGTTTAAGCATTTTGCATTTACGGACTCATTCCAGTCTGTGATTGTGACTATTGTGAGTAAAATCAGTAAAATGGATTTAGTAAAGGTAAAACACATTTATGTTTTTAAATCTTACGAATGAATTAATCAGAACCTGTACAATCGAGTCAATGCAAATAAATCGCTTATTTTAGAAACCAACATCTTTGATGTATTAAAGAAAAATAACATCCCACCCCACAACTTCCTAATCATTCTTACATTCCAGACCGGTTTAAGCATTTTGCATTTACGGACTCATTCCAGTCTGTGATTGTGACTATTGTGAGTAAAATCAGTAAAATGGATTTAGTAAAGGTAAAACACATTTATATTATAAATCTTACGAATGAATTAATCAGAACCTGTACAATCGAGTCAATGCAAATAAATCGCTTATTTTAGAAACCAACATCTTTGATGTATTAAAGAAAAATAACATCCCACCCCACAACTTCCTAATCATTCTTACATTCCAGACCGGTTTAAGCATTTTGCATTTACGGACTCATTCCAGTCTGTGATTGTGACTATTGTGAGTAAAATCAGTAAAATGGATTTAGTAAAGGTAAAACACATTTATATTATAAATCTTACGAATGAATTAATCAGAACCTGTACAATCGAGTCAATGCAAATAAATCGCTTATTTTAGAAACCAACATCTTTGATGTATTAAAGAAAAATAACATCCCACCCCACAACTTCCTAATCATTCTTACATTCCAGACCGGTTTAAGCATTTTGCATTTACGGACTCATTCCAGTCTGTGATTGTGACTATTGTGAGTAAAATCAGTAAAATGGATTTAGTAAAGGTAAAACACATTTATATTATAAATCTTACGAATGAATTAATCAGAACCTGTACAATCGAGTCAATGCAAATAAATCGCTTATTTTAGAAACCAACATCTTTGATGTATTAAAGAAAAATAACATCCCACCCCACAACTTCCTAATCATTCTTACATTCCAGACCGGTTTAAGCATTTTGCATTTACGGACTCATTCCAGTCTGTGATTGTGACTATTGTGAGTAAAATCAGTAAAATGGATTTAGTAAAGGTAAAACACATTTATATTCTAAATCTTACGAATGAATTAATCAGAACCTGTACAATCGAGTCAATGCAAATAAATCGCTTATTTTAGAAACCAACATCTTTGATGTATTAAAGAAAAATAACATCCCACCCCACAACTTCCTAATCATTCTTACATTCCAGACCGGTTTAAGCATTTTGCATTTACGGACTCATTCCAGTCTGTGATTGTGACTATTGTGAGTAAAATCAGTAAAATGGATTTAGTAAAGGTAAAACACATTTATATTATAAATCTTACGAATGAATTAATCAGAACCTGTACAATCGAGTCAATGCAAATAAATCGCTTATTTTAGAAACCAACATCTTTGATGTATTAAAGAAAAATAACATCCCACCCCACAACTTCCTAATCATTCTTACATTCCAGACCGGTTTAAGCATTTTGCATTTACGGACTCATTCCAGTCTGTGATTGTGACTATTGTGAGTAAAATCAGTAAAATGGATTTAGTAAAGGTAAAACACATTTATATTATAAATCTTACGAATGAATTAATCAGAACCTGTACAATCGAGTCAATGCAAATAAATCGCTTATTTTAGAAACCAACATCTTTGATGTATTAAAGAAAAATAACATCCCACCCCACAACTTCCTAATCATTCTTACATTCCAGACCGGTTTAAGCATTTTGCATTTACGGACTCATTCCAGTCTGTGATTGTGACTATTGTGAGTAAAATCAGTAAAATGGATTTAGTAAAGGTAAAACACATTTATATTTTAAATCTTACGAATGAATTAATCAGAACCTGTACAATCGAGTCAATGCAAATAAATCGCTTATTTTAGAAACCAACATCTTTGATGTATTAAAGAAAAATAACATCCCACCCCACAACTTCCTAATCATTCTTACATTCCAGACCGGTTTAAGCATTTTGCATTTACGGACTCATTCCAGTCTGTGATTGTGACTATTGTGAGTAAAATCAGTAAAATGGATTTAGTAAAGGTAAAACACATTTATATTATAAATCTTACGAATGAATTAATCAGAACCTGTACAATCGAGTCAATGCAAATAAATCGCTTATTTTAGAAACCAACATCTTTGATGTATTAAAGAAAAATAACATCCCACCCCACAACTTCCTAATCATTCTTACATTCCAGACCGGTTTAAGCATTTTGCATTTACGGACTCATTCCAGTCTGTGATTGTGACTATTGTGAGTAAAATCAGTAAAATGGATTTAGTAAAGGTAAAACACATTTATATTATAAATCTTACGAATGAATTAATCAGAACCTGTACAATCGAGTCAATGCAAATAAATCGCTTATTTTAGAAACCAACATCTTTGATGTATTAAAGAAAAATAACATCCCACCCCACAACTTCCTAATCATTCTTACATTCCAGACCGGTTTAAGCATTTTGCATTTACGGACTCATTCCAGTCTGTGATTGTGACTATTGTGAGTAAAATCAGTAAAATGGATTTAGTAAAGGTAAAACACATTTATGTTTTTAAATCTTACGAATGAATTAATCAGAACCTGTACAATCGAGTCAATGCAAATAAATCGCTTATTTTAGAAACCAACATCTTTGATGTATTAAAGAAAAATAACATCCCACCCCACAACTTCCTAATCATTCTTACATTCCAGACCGGTTTAAGCATTTTGCATTTACGGACTCATTCCAGTCTGTGATTGTGACTATTGTGAGTAAAATCAGTAAAATGGATTTAGTAAAGGTAAAACACATTTATATTATAAATCTTACGAATGAATTAATCAGAACCTGTACAATCGAGTCAATGCAAATAAATCGCTTATTTTAGAAACCAACATCTTTGATGTATTAAAGAAAAATAACATCCCACCCCACAACTTCCTAATCATTCTTACATTCCAGACCGGTTTAAGCATTTTGCATTTACGGACTCATTCCAGTCTGTGATTGTGACTATTGTGAGTAAAATCAGTAAAATGGATTTAGTAAAGGTAAAACACATTTATATTATAAATCTTACGAATGAATTAATCAGAACCTGTACAATCGAGTCAATGCAAATAAATCGCTTATTTTAGAAACCAACATCTTTGATGTATTAAAGAAAAATAACATCCCACCCCACAACTTCCTAATCATTCTTACATTCCAGACCGGTTTAAGCATTTTGCATTTACGGACTCATTCCAGTCTGTGATTGTGACTATTGTGAGTAAAATCAGTAAAATGGATTTAGTAAAGGTAAAACACATTTATATTATAAATCTTACGAATGAATTAATCAGAACCTGTACAATCGAGTCAATGCAAATAAATCGCTTATTTTAGAAACCAACATCTTTGATGTATTAAAGAAAAATAACATCCCACCCCACAACTTCCTAATCATTCTTACATTCCAGACCGGTTTAAGCATTTTGCATTTACGGACTCATTCCAGTCTGTGATTGTGACTATTGTGAGTAAAATCAGTAAAATGGATTTAGTAAAGGTAAAACACATTTATGTTTTTAAATCTTACGAATGAATTAATCAGAACCTGTACAATCGAGTCAATGCAAATAAATCGCTTATTTTAGAAACCAACATCTTTGATGTATTAAAGAAAAATAACATCCCACCCCACAACTTCCTAATCATTCTTACATTCCAGACCGGTTTAAGCATTTTGCATTTACGGACTCATTCCAGTCTGTGATTGTGACTATTGTGAGTAAAATCAGTAAAATGGATTTAGTAAAGGTAAAACACATTTATATTATAAATCTTACGAATGAATTAATCAGAACCTGTACAATCGAGTCAATGCAAATAAATCGCTTATTTTAGAAACCAACATCTTTGATGTATTAAAGAAAAATAACATCCCACCCCACAACTTCCTAATCATTCTTACATTCCAGACCGGTTTAAGCATTTTGCATTTACGGACTCATTCCAGTCTGTGATTGTGACTATTGTGAGTAAAATCAGTAAAATGGATTTAGTAAAGGTAAAACACATTTATATTATAAATCTTACGAATGAATTAATCAGAACCTGTACAATCGAGTCAATGCAAATAAATCGCTTATTTTAGAAACCAACATCTTTGATGTATTAAAGAAAAATAACATCCCACCCCACAACTTCCTAATCATTCTTACATTCCAGACCGGTTTAAGCATTTTGCATTTACGGACTCATTCCAGTCTGTGATTGTGACTATTGTGAGTAAAATCAGTAAAATGGATTTAGTAAAGGTAAAACACATTTATATTTTTAAATCTTACGAATGAATTAATCAGAACCTGTACAATCGAGTCAATGCAAATAAATCGCTTATTTTAGAAACCAACATCTTTGATGTATTAAAGAAAAATAACATCCCACCCCACAACTTCCTAATCATTCTTACATTCCAGACCGGTTTAAGCATTTTGCATTTACGGACTCATTCCAGTCTGTGATTGTGACTATTGTGAGTAAAATCAGTAAAATGGATTTAGTAAAGGTAAAACACATTTATGTTTTTAAATCTTACGAATGAATTAATCAGAACCTGTACAATCGAGTCAATGCAAATAAATCGCTTATTTTAGAAACCAACATCTTTGATGTATTAAAGAAAAATAACATCCCACCCCACAACTTCCTAATCATTCTTACATTCCAGACCGGTTTAAGCATTTTGCATTTACGGACTCATTCCAGTCTGTGATTGTGACTATTGTGAGTAAAATCAGTAAAATGGATTTAGTAAAGGTAAAACACATTTATATTATAAATCTTACGAATGAATTAATCAGAACCTGTACAATCGAGTCAATGCAAATAAATCGCTTATTTTAGAAACCAACATCTTTGATGTATTAAAGAAAAATAACATCCCACCCCACAACTTCCTAATCATTCTTACATTCCAGACCGGTTTAAGCATTTTGCATTTACGGACTCATTCCAGTCTGTGATTGTGACTATTGTGAGTAAAATCAGTAAAATGGATTTAGTAAAGGTAAAACACATTTATATTATAAATCTTACGAATGAATTAATCAGAACCTGTACAATCGAGTCAATGCAAATAAATCGCTTATTTTAGAAACCAACATCTTTGATGTATTAAAGAAAAATAACATCCCACCCCACAACTTCCTAATCATTCTTACATTCCAGACCGGTTTAAGCATTTTGCATTTACGGACTCATTCCAGTCTGTGATTGTGACTATTGTGAGTAAAATCAGTAAAATGGATTTAGTAAAGGTAAAACACATTTATATTATAAATCTTACGAATGAATTAATCAGAACCTGTACAATCGAGTCAATGCAAATAAATCGCTTATTTTAGAAACCAACATCTTTGATGTATTAAAGAAAAATAACATCCCACCCCACAACTTCCTAATCATTCTTACATTCCAGACCGGTTTAAGCATTTTGCATTTACGGACTCATTCCAGTCTGTGATTGTGACTATTGTGAGTAAAATCAGTAAAATGGATTTAGTAAAGGTAAAACACATTTATATTATAAATCTTACGAATGAATTAATCAGAACCTGTACAATCGAGTCAATGCAAATAAATCGCTTATTTTAGAAACCAACATCTTTGATGTATTAAAGAAAAATAACATCCCACCCCACAACTTCCTAATCATTCTTACATTCCAGACCGGTTTAAGCATTTTGCATTTACGGACTCATTCCAGTCTGTGATTGTGACTATTGTGAGTAAAATCAGTAAAATGGATTTAGTAAAGGTAAAACACATTTATATTATAAATCTTACGAATGAATTAATCAGAACCTGTACAATCGAGTCAATGCAAATAAATCGCTTATTTTAGAAACCAACATCTTTGATGTATTAAAGAAAAATAACATCCCACCCCACAACTTCCTAATCATTCTTACATTCCAGACCGGTTTAAGCATTTTGCATTTACGGACTCATTCCAGTCTGTGATTGTGACTATTGTGAGTAAAATCAGTAAAATGGATTTAGTAAAGGTAAAACACATTTATATTATAAATCTTACGAATGAATTAATCAGAACCTGTACAATCGAGTCAATGCAAATAAATCGCTTATTTTAGAAACCAACATCTTTGATGTATTAAAGAAAAATAACATCCCACCCCACAACTTCCTAATCATTCTTACATTCCAGACCGGTTTAAGCATTTTGCATTTACGGACTCATTCCAGTCTGTGATTGTGACTATTGTGAGTAAAATCAGTAAAATGGATTTAGTAAAGGTAAAACACATTTATATTATAAATCTTACGAATGAATTAATCAGAACCTGTACAATCGAGTCAATGCAAATAAATCGCTTATTTTAGAAACCAACATCTTTGATGTATTAAAGAAAAATAACATCCCACCCCACAACTTCCTAATCATTCTTACATTCCAGACCGGTTTAAGCATTTTGCATTTACGGACTCATTCCAGTCTGTGATTGTGACTATTGTGAGTAAAATCAGTAAAATGGATTTAGTAAAGGTAAAACACATTTATATTATAAATCTTACGAATGAATTAATCAGAACCTGTACAATCGAGTCAATGCAAATAAATCGCTTATTTTAGAAACCAACATCTTTGATGTATTAAAGAAAAATAACATCCCACCCCACAACTTCCTAATCATTCTTACATTCCAGACCGGTTTAAGCATTTTGCATTTACGGACTCATTCCAGTCTGTGATTGTGACTATTGTGAGTAAAATCAGTAAAATGGATTTAGTAAAGGTAAAACACATTTATGTTTTTAAATCTTACGAATGAATTAATCAGAACCTGTACAATCGAGTCAATGCAAATAAATCGCTTATTTTAGAAACCAACATCTTTGATGTATTAAAGAAAAATAACATCCCACCCCACAACTTCCTAATCATTCTTACATTCCAGACCGGTTTAAGCATTTTGCATTTACGGACTCATTCCAGTCTGTGATTGTGACTATTGTGAGTAAAATCAGTAAAATGGATTTAGTAAAGGTAAAACACATTTATGTTTTTAAATCTTACGAATGAATTAATCAGAACCTGTACAATCGAGTCAATGCAAATAAATCGCTTATTTTAGAAACCAACATCTTTGATGTATTAAAGAAAAATAACATCCCACCCCACAACTTCCTAATCATTCTTACATTCCAGACCGGTTTAAGCATTTTGCATTTACGGACTCATTCCAGTCTGTGATTGTGACTATTGTGAGTAAAATCAGTAAAATGGATTTAGTAAAGGTAAAACACATTTATATTATAAATCTTACGAATGAATTAATCAGAACCTGTACAATCGAGTCAATGCAAATAAATCGCTTATTTTAGAAACCAACATCTTTGATGTATTAAAGAAAAATAACATCCCACCCCACAACTTCCTAATCATTCTTACATTCCAGACCGGTTTAAGCATTTTGCATTTACGGACTCATTCCAGTCTGTGATTGTGACTATTGTGAGTAAAATCAGTAAAATGGATTTAGTAAAGGTAAAACACATTTATATTTTAAATCTTACGAATGAATTAATCAGAACCTGTACAATCGAGTCAATGCAAATAAATCGCTTATTTTAGAAACCAACATCTTTGATGTATTAAAGAAAAATAACATCCCACCCCACAACTTCCTAATCATTCTTACATTCCAGACCGGTTTAAGCATTTTGCATTTACGGACTCATTCCAGTCTGTGATTGTGACTATTGTGAGTAAAATCAGTAAAATGGATTTAGTAAAGGTAAAACACATTTATGTTTTTAAATCTTACGAATGAATTAATCAGAACCTGTACAATCGAGTCAATGCAAATAAATCGCTTATTTTAGAAACCAACATCTTTGATGTATTAAAGAAAAATAACATCCCACCCCACAACTTCCTAATCATTCTTACATTCCAGACCGGTTTAAGCATTTTGCATTTACGGACTCATTCCAGTCTGTGATTGTGACTATTGTGAGTAAAATCAGTAAAATGGATTTAGTAAAGGTAAAACACATTTATATTATAAATCTTACGAATGAATTAATCAGAACCTGTACAATCGAGTCAATGCAAATAAATCGCTTATTTTAGAAACCAACATCTTTGATGTATTAAAGAAAAATAACATCCCACCCCACAACTTCCTAATCATTCTTACATTCCAGACCGGTTTAAGCATTTTGCATTTACGGACTCATTCCAGTCTGTGATTGTGACTATTGTGAGTAAAATCAGTAAAATGGATTTAGTAAAGGTAAAACACATTTATATTATAAATCTTACGAATGAATTAATCAGAACCTGTACAATCGAGTCAATGCAAATAAATCGCTTATTTTAGAAACCAACATCTTTGATGTATTAAAGAAAAATAACATCCCACCCCACAACTTCCTAATCATTCTTACATTCCAGACCGGTTTAAGCATTTTGCATTTACGGACTCATTCCAGTCTGTGATTGTGACTATTGTGAGTAAAATCAGTAAAATGGATTTAGTAAAGGTAAAACACATTTATATTATAAATCTTACGAATGAATTAATCAGAACCTGTACAATCGAGTCAATGCAAATAAATCGCTTATTTTAGAAACCAACATCTTTGATGTATTAAAGAAAAATAACATCCCACCCCACAACTTCCTAATCATTCTTACATTCCAGACCGGTTTAAGCATTTTGCATTTACGGACTCATTCCAGTCTGTGATTGTGACTATTGTGAGTAAAATCAGTAAAATGGATTTAGTAAAGGTAAAACACATTTATATTATAAATCTTACGAATGAATTAATCAGAACCTGTACAATCGAGTCAATGCAAATAAATCGCTTATTTTAGAAACCAACATCTTTGATGTATTAAAGAAAAATAACATCCCACCCCACAACTTCCTAATCATTCTTACATTCCAGACCGGTTTAAGCATTTTGCATTTACGGACTCATTCCAGTCTGTGATTGTGACTATTGTGAGTAAAATCAGTAAAATGGATTTAGTAAAGGTAAAACACATTTATATTATAAATCTTACGAATGAATTAATCAGAACCTGTACAATCGAGTCAATGCAAATAAATCGCTTATTTTAGAAACCAACATCTTTGATGTATTAAAGAAAAATAACATCCCACCCCACAACTTCCTAATCATTCTTACATTCCAGACCGGTTTAAGCATTTTGCATTTACGGACTCATTCCAGTCTGTGATTGTGACTATTGTGAGTAAAATCAGTAAAATGGATTTAGTAAAGGTAAAACACATTTATATTATAAATCTTACGAATGAATTAATCAGAACCTGTACAATCGAGTCAATGCAAATAAATCGCTTATTTTAGAAACCAACATCTTTGATGTATTAAAGAAAAATAACATCCCACCCCACAACTTCCTAATCATTCTTACATTCCAGACCGGTTTAAGCATTTTGCATTTACGGACTCATTCCAGTCTGTGATTGTGACTATTGTGAGTAAAATCAGTAAAATGGATTTAGTAAAGGTAAAACACATTTATATTATAAATCTTACGAATGAATTAATCAGAACCTGTACAATCGAGTCAATGCAAATAAATCGCTTATTTTAGAAACCAACATCTTTGATGTATTAAAGAAAAATAACATCCCACCCCACAACTTCCTAATCATTCTTACATTCCAGACCGGTTTAAGCATTTTGCATTTACGGACTCATTCCAGTCTGTGATTGTGACTATTGTGAGTAAAATCAGTAAAATGGATTTAGTAAAGGTAAAACACATTTATATTATAAATCTTACGAATGAATTAATCAGAACCTGTACAATCGAGTCAATGCAAATAAATCGCTTATTTTAGAAACCAACATCTTTGATGTATTAAAGAAAAATAACATCCCACCCCACAACTTCCTAATCATTCTTACATTCCAGACCGGTTTAAGCATTTTGCATTTACGGACTCATTCCAGTCTGTGATTGTGACTATTGTGAGTAAAATCAGTAAAATGGATTTAGTAAAGGTAAAACACATTTATATTATAAATCTTACGAATGAATTAATCAGAACCTGTACAATCGAGTCAATGCAAATAAATCGCTTATTTTAGAAACCAACATCTTTGATGTATTAAAGAAAAATAACATCCCACCCCACAACTTCCTAATCATTCTTACATTCCAGACCGGTTTAAGCATTTTGCATTTACGGACTCATTCCAGTCTGTGATTGTGACTATTGTGAGTAAAATCAGTAAAATGGATTTAGTAAAGGTAAAACACATTTAAGTTTTTTAAATCTTACGAATGAATTAATCAGAACCTGTACAATCGAGTCAATGCAAATAAATCGCTTATTTTAGAAACCAACATCTTTGATGTATTAAAGAAAAATAACATCCCACCCCACAACTTCCTAATCATTCTTACATTCCAGACCGGTTTAAGCATTTTGCATTTACGGACTCATTCCAGTCTGTGATTGTGACTATTGTGAGTAAAATCAGTAAAATGGATTTAGTAAAGGTAAAACACATTTATATTATAAATCTTACGAATGAATTAATCAGAACCTGTACAATCGAGTCAATGCAAATAAATCGCTTATTTTAGAAACCAACATCTTTGATGTATTAAAGAAAAATAACATCCCACCCCACAACTTCCTAATCATTCTTACATTCCAGACCGGTTTAAGCATTTTGCATTTACGGACTCATTCCAGTCTGTGATTGTGACTATTGTGAGTAAAATCAGTAAAATGGATTTAGTAAAGGTAAAACACATTTATATTATAAATCTTACGAATGAATTAATCAGAACCTGTACAATCGAGTCAATGCAAATAAATCGCTTATTTTAGAAACCAACATCTTTGATGTATTAAAGAAAAATAACATCCCACCCCACAACTTCCTAATCATTCTTACATTCCAGACCGGTTTAAGCATTTTGCATTTACGGACTCATTCCAGTCTGTGATTGTGACTATTGTGAGTAAAATCAGTAAAATGGATTTAGTAAAGGTAAAACACATTTATGTTTTATAAATCTTACGAATGAATTAATCAGAACCTGTACAATCGAGTCAATGCAAATAAATCGCTTATTTTAGAAACCAACATCTTTGATGTATTAAAGAAAAATAACATCCCACCCCACAACTTCCTAATCATTCTTACATTCCAGACCGGTTTAAGCATTTTGCATTTACGGACTCATTCCAGTCTGTGATTGTGACTATTGTGAGTAAAATCAGTAAAATGGATTTAGTAAAGGTAAAACACATTTATATTATAAATCTTACGAATGAATTAATCAGAACCTGTACAATCGAGTCAATGCAAATAAATCGCTTATTTTAGAAACCAACATCTTTGATGTATTAAAGAAAAATAACATCCCACCCCACAACTTCCTAATCATTCTTACATTCCAGACCGGTTTAAGCATTTTGCATTTACGGACTCATTCCAGTCTGTGATTGTGACTATTGTGAGTAAAATCAGTAAAATGGATTTAGTAAAGGTAAAACACATTTATATTATAAATCTTACGAATGAATTAATCAGAACCTGTACAATCGAGTCAATGCAAATAAATCGCTTATTTTAGAAACCAACATCTTTGATGTATTAAAGAAAAATAACATCCCACCCCACAACTTCCTAATCATTCTTACATTCCAGACCGGTTTAAGCATTTTGCATTTACGGACTCATTCCAGTCTGTGATTGTGACTATTGTGAGTAAAATCAGTAAAATGGATTTAGTAAAGGTAAAACACATTTATATTATAAATCTTACGAATGAATTAATCAGAACCTGTACAATCGAGTCAATGCAAATAAATCGCTTATTTTAGAAACCAACATCTTTGATGTATTAAAGAAAAATAACATCCCACCCCACAACTTCCTAATCATTCTTACATTCCAGACCGGTTTAAGCATTTTGCATTTACGGACTCATTCCAGTCTGTGATTGTGACTATTGTGAGTAAAATCAGTAAAATGGATTTAGTAAAGGTAAAACACATTTATATTATAAATCTTACGAATGAATTAATCAGAACCTGTACAATCGAGTCAATGCAAATAAATCGCTTATTTTAGAAACCAACATCTTTGATGTATTAAAGAAAAATAACATCCCACCCCACAACTTCCTAATCATTCTTACATTCCAGACCGGTTTAAGCATTTTGCATTTACGGACTCATTCCAGTCTGTGATTGTGACTATTGTGAGTAAAATCAGTAAAATGGATTTAGTAAAGGTAAAACACATTTATATTATAAATCTTACGAATGAATTAATCAGAACCTGTACAATCGAGTCAATGCAAATAAATCGCTTATTTTAGAAACCAACATCTTTGATGTATTAAAGAAAAATAACATCCCACCCCACAACTTCCTAATCATTCTTACATTCCAGACCGGTTTAAGCATTTTGCATTTACGGACTCATTCCAGTCTGTGATTGTGACTATTGTGAGTAAAATCAGTAAAATGGATTTAGTAAAGGTAAAACACATTTATATTATAAATCTTACGAATGAATTAATCAGAACCTGTACAATCGAGTCAATGCAAATAAATCGCTTATTTTAGAAACCAACATCTTTGATGTATTAAAGAAAAATAACATCCCACCCCACAACTTCCTAATCATTCTTACATTCCAGACCGGTTTAAGCATTTTGCATTTACGGACTCATTCCAGTCTGTGATTGTGACTATTGTGAGTAAAATCAGTAAAATGGATTTAGTAAAGGTAAAACACATTTATATTATAAATCTTACGAATGAATTAATCAGAACCTGTACAATCGAGTCAATGCAAATAAATCGCTTATTTTAGAAACCAACATCTTTGATGTATTAAAGAAAAATAACATCCCACCCCACAACTTCCTAATCATTCTTACATTCCAGACCGGTTTAAGCATTTTGCATTTACGGACTCATTCCAGTCTGTGATTGTGACTATTGTGAGTAAAATCAGTAAAATGGATTTAGTAAAGGTAAAACACATTTATGTTTATAAATCTTACGAATGAATTAATCAGAACCTGTACAATCGAGTCAATGCAAATAAATCGCTTATTTTAGAAACCAACATCTTTGATGTATTAAAGAAAAATAACATCCCACCCCACAACTTCCTAATCATTCTTACATTCCAGACCGGTTTAAGCATTTTGCATTTACGGACTCATTCCAGTCTGTGATTGTGACTATTGTGAGTAAAATCAGTAAAATGGATTTAGTAAAGGTAAAACACATTTATATTATAAATCTTACGAATGAATTAATCAGAACCTGTACAATCGAGTCAATGCAAATAAATCGCTTATTTTAGAAACCAACATCTTTGATGTATTAAAGAAAAATAACATCCCACCCCACAACTTCCTAATCATTCTTACATTCCAGACCGGTTTAAGCATTTTGCATTTACGGACTCATTCCAGTCTGTGATTGTGACTATTGTGAGTAAAATCAGTAAAATGGATTTAGTAAAGGTAAAACACATTTATATTATAAATCTTACGAATGAATTAATCAGAACCTGTACAATCGAGTCAATGCAAATAAATCGCTTATTTTAGAAACCAACATCTTTGATGTATTAAAGAAAAATAACATCCCACCCCACAACTTCCTAATCATTCTTACATTCCAGACCGGTTTAAGCATTTTGCATTTACGGACTCATTCCAGTCTGTGATTGTGACTATTGTGAGTAAAATCAGTAAAATGGATTTAGTAAAGGTAAAACACATTTATATTATAAATCTTACGAATGAATTAATCAGAACCTGTACAATCGAGTCAATGCAAATAAATCGCTTATTTTAGAAACCAACATCTTTGATGTATTAAAGAAAAATAACATCCCACCCCACAACTTCCTAATCATTCTTACATTCCAGACCGGTTTAAGCATTTTGCATTTACGGACTCATTCCAGTCTGTGATTGTGACTATTGTGAGTAAAATCAGTAAAATGGATTTAGTAAAGGTAAAACACATTTATATTATAAATCTTACGAATGAATTAATCAGAACCTGTACAATCGAGTCAATGCAAATAAATCGCTTATTTTAGAAACCAACATCTTTGATGTATTAAAGAAAAATAACATCCCACCCCACAACTTCCTAATCATTCTTACATTCCAGACCGGTTTAAGCATTTTGCATTTACGGACTCATTCCAGTCTGTGATTGTGACTATTGTGAGTAAAATCAGTAAAATGGATTTAGTAAAGGTAAAACACATTTATATTATAAATCTTACGAATGAATTAATCAGAACCTGTACAATCGAGTCAATGCAAATAAATCGCTTATTTTAGAAACCAACATCTTTGATGTATTAAAGAAAAATAACATCCCACCCCACAACTTCCTAATCATTCTTACATTCCAGACCGGTTTAAGCATTTTGCATTTACGGACTCATTCCAGTCTGTGATTGTGACTATTGTGAGTAAAATCAGTAAAATGGATTTAGTAAAGGTAAAACACATTTATATTATAAATCTTACGAATGAATTAATCAGAACCTGTACAATCGAGTCAATGCAAATAAATCGCTTATTTTAGAAACCAACATCTTTGATGTATTAAAGAAAAATAACATCCCACCCCACAACTTCCTAATCATTCTTACATTCCAGACCGGTTTAAGCATTTTGCATTTACGGACTCATTCCAGTCTGTGATTGTGACTATTGTGAGTAAAATCAGTAAAATGGATTTAGTAAAGGTAAAACACATTTATATTATAAATCTTACGAATGAATTAATCAGAACCTGTACAATCGAGTCAATGCAAATAAATCGCTTATTTTAGAAACCAACATCTTTGATGTATTAAAGAAAAATAACATCCCACCCCACAACTTCCTAATCATTCTTACATTCCAGACCGGTTTAAGCATTTTGCATTTACGGACTCATTCCAGTCTGTGATTGTGACTATTGTGAGTAAAATCAGTAAAATGGATTTAGTAAAGGTAAAACACATTTATATTATAAATCTTACGAATGAATTAATCAGAACCTGTACAATCGAGTCAATGCAAATAAATCGCTTATTTTAGAAACCAACATCTTTGATGTATTAAAGAAAAATAACATCCCACCCCACAACTTCCTAATCATTCTTACATTCCAGACCGGTTTAAGCATTTTGCATTTACGGACTCATTCCAGTCTGTGATTGTGACTATTGTGAGTAAAATCAGTAAAATGGATTTAGTAAAGGTAAAACACATTTATATTATAAATCTTACGAATGAATTAATCAGAACCTGTACAATCGAGTCAATGCAAATAAATCGCTTATTTTAGAAACCAACATCTTTGATGTATTAAAGAAAAATAACATCCCACCCCACAACTTCCTAATCATTCTTACATTCCAGACCGGTTTAAGCATTTTGCATTTACGGACTCATTCCAGTCTGTGATTGTGACTATTGTGAGTAAAATCAGTAAAATGGATTTAGTAAAGGTAAAACACATTTATATTATAAATCTTACGAATGAATTAATCAGAACCTGTACAATCGAGTCAATGCAAATAAATCGCTTATTTTAGAAACCAACATCTTTGATGTATTAAAGAAAAATAACATCCCACCCCACAACTTCCTAATCATTCTTACATTCCAGACCGGTTTAAGCATTTTGCATTTACGGACTCATTCCAGTCTGTGATTGTGACTATTGTGAGTAAAATCAGTAAAATGGATTTAGTAAAGGTAAAACACATTTATATTATAAATCTTACGAATGAATTAATCAGAACCTGTACAATCGAGTCAATGCAAATAAATCGCTTATTTTAGAAACCAACATCTTTGATGTATTAAAGAAAAATAACATCCCACCCCACAACTTCCTAATCATTCTTACATTCCAGACCGGTTTAAGCATTTTGCATTTACGGACTCATTCCAGTCTGTGATTGTGACTATTGTGAGTAAAATCAGTAAAATGGATTTAGTAAAGGTAAAACACATTTATGTTTTATAAATCTTACGAATGAATTAATCAGAACCTGTACAATCGAGTCAATGCAAATAAATCGCTTATTTTAGAAACCAACATCTTTGATGTATTAAAGAAAAATAACATCCCACCCCACAACTTCCTAATCATTCTTACATTCCAGACCGGTTTAAGCATTTTGCATTTACGGACTCATTCCAGTCTGTGATTGTGACTATTGTGAGTAAAATCAGTAAAATGGATTTAGTAAAGGTAAAACACATTTATATTATAAATCTTACGAATGAATTAATCAGAACCTGTACAATCGAGTCAATGCAAATAAATCGCTTATTTTAGAAACCAACATCTTTGATGTATTAAAGAAAAATAACATCCCACCCCACAACTTCCTAATCATTCTTACATTCCAGACCGGTTTAAGCATTTTGCATTTACGGACTCATTCCAGTCTGTGATTGTGACTATTGTGAGTAAAATCAGTAAAATGGATTTAGTAAAGGTAAAACACATTTATATTATAAATCTTACGAATGAATTAATCAGAACCTGTACAATCGAGTCAATGCAAATAAATCGCTTATTTTAGAAACCAACATCTTTGATGTATTAAAGAAAAATAACATCCCACCCCACAACTTCCTAATCATTCTTACATTCCAGACCGGTTTAAGCATTTTGCATTTACGGACTCATTCCAGTCTGTGATTGTGACTATTGTGAGTAAAATCAGTAAAATGGATTTAGTAAAGGTAAAACACATTTATATTATAAATCTTACGAATGAATTAATCAGAACCTGTACAATCGAGTCAATGCAAATAAATCGCTTATTTTAGAAACCAACATCTTTGATGTATTAAAGAAAAATAACATCCCACCCCACAACTTCCTAATCATTCTTACATTCCAGACCGGTTTAAGCATTTTGCATTTACGGACTCATTCCAGTCTGTGATTGTGACTATTGTGAGTAAAATCAGTAAAATGGATTTAGTAAAGGTAAAACACATTTATATTATAAATCTTACGAATGAATTAATCAGAACCTGTACAATCGAGTCAATGCAAATAAATCGCTTATTTTAGAAACCAACATCTTTGATGTATTAAAGAAAAATAACATCCCACCCCACAACTTCCTAATCATTCTTACATTCCAGACCGGTTTAAGCATTTTGCATTTACGGACTCATTCCAGTCTGTGATTGTGACTATTGTGAGTAAAATCAGTAAAATGGATTTAGTAAAGGTAAAACACATTTATATTCTAAATCTTACGAATGAATTAATCAGAACCTGTACAATCGAGTCAATGCAAATAAATCGCTTATTTTAGAAACCAACATCTTTGATGTATTAAAGAAAAATAACATCCCACCCCACAACTTCCTAATCATTCTTACATTCCAGACCGGTTTAAGCATTTTGCATTTACGGACTCATTCCAGTCTGTGATTGTGACTATTGTGAGTAAAATCAGTAAAATGGATTTAGTAAAGGTAAAACACATTTATATTATAAATCTTACGAATGAATTAATCAGAACCTGTACAATCGAGTCAATGCAAATAAATCGCTTATTTTAGAAACCAACATCTTTGATGTATTAAAGAAAAATAACATCCCACCCCACAACTTCCTAATCATTCTTACATTCCAGACCGGTTTAAGCATTTTGCATTTACGGACTCATTCCAGTCTGTGATTGTGACTATTGTGAGTAAAATCAGTAAAATGGATTTAGTAAAGGTAAAACACATTTATATTATAAATCTTACGAATGAATTAATCAGAACCTGTACAATCGAGTCAATGCAAATAAATCGCTTATTTTAGAAACCAACATCTTTGATGTATTAAAGAAAAATAACATCCCACCCCACAACTTCCTAATCATTCTTACATTCCAGACCGGTTTAAGCATTTTGCATTTACGGACTCATTCCAGTCTGTGATTGTGACTATTGTGAGTAAAATCAGTAAAATGGATTTAGTAAAGGTAAAACACATTTATATTATAAATCTTACGAATGAATTAATCAGAACCTGTACAATCGAGTCAATGCAAATAAATCGCTTATTTTAGAAACCAACATCTTTGATGTATTAAAGAAAAATAACATCCCACCCCACAACTTCCTAATCATTCTTACATTCCAGACCGGTTTAAGCATTTTGCATTTACGGACTCATTCCAGTCTGTGATTGTGACTATTGTGAGTAAAATCAGTAAAATGGATTTAGTAAAGGTAAAACACATTTATATTATAAATCTTACGAATGAATTAATCAGAACCTGTACAATCGAGTCAATGCAAATAAATCGCTTATTTTAGAAACCAACATCTTTGATGTATTAAAGAAAAATAACATCCCACCCCACAACTTCCTAATCATTCTTACATTCCAGACCGGTTTAAGCATTTTGCATTTACGGACTCATTCCAGTCTGTGATTGTGACTATTGTGAGTAAAATCAGTAAAATGGATTTAGTAAAGGTAAAACACATTTATATTATAAATCTTACGAATGAATTAATCAGAACCTGTACAATCGAGTCAATGCAAATAAATCGCTTATTTTAGAAACCAACATCTTTGATGTATTAAAGAAAAATAACATCCCACCCCACAACTTCCTAATCATTCTTACATTCCAGACCGGTTTAAGCATTTTGCATTTACGGACTCATTCCAGTCTGTGATTGTGACTATTGTGAGTAAAATCAGTAAAATGGATTTAGTAAAGGTAAAACACATTTATATTATAAATCTTACGAATGAATTAATCAGAACCTGTACAATCGAGTCAATGCAAATAAATCGCTTATTTTAGAAACCAACATCTTTGATGTATTAAAGAAAAATAACATCCCACCCCACAACTTCCTAATCATTCTTACATTCCAGACCGGTTTAAGCATTTTGCATTTACGGACTCATTCCAGTCTGTGATTGTGACTATTGTGAGTAAAATCAGTAAAATGGATTTAGTAAAGGTAAAACACATTTATATTATAAATCTTACGAATGAATTAATCAGAACCTGTACAATCGAGTCAATGCAAATAAATCGCTTATTTTAGAAACCAACATCTTTGATGTATTAAAGAAAAATAACATCCCACCCCACAACTTCCTAATCATTCTTACATTCCAGACCGGTTTAAGCATTTTGCATTTACGGACTCATTCCAGTCTGTGATTGTGACTATTGTGAGTAAAATCAGTAAAATGGATTTAGTAAAGGTAAAACACATTTATATTATAAATCTTACGAATGAATTAATCAGAACCTGTACAATCGAGTCAATGCAAATAAATCGCTTATTTTAGAAACCAACATCTTTGATGTATTAAAGAAAAATAACATCCCACCCCACAACTTCCTAATCATTCTTACATTCCAGACCGGTTTAAGCATTTTGCATTTACGGACTCATTCCAGTCTGTGATTGTGACTATTGTGAGTAAAATCAGTAAAATGGATTTAGTAAAGGTAAAACACATTTATGTTTTTAAATCTTACGAATGAATTAATCAGAACCTGTACAATCGAGTCAATGCAAATAAATCGCTTATTTTAGAAACCAACATCTTTGATGTATTAAAGAAAAATAACATCCCACCCCACAACTTCCTAATCATTCTTACATTCCAGACCGGTTTAAGCATTTTGCATTTACGGACTCATTCCAGTCTGTGATTGTGACTATTGTGAGTAAAATCAGTAAAATGGATTTAGTAAAGGTAAAACACATTTATATTATAAATCTTACGAATGAATTAATCAGAACCTGTACAATCGAGTCAATGCAAATAAATCGCTTATTTTAGAAACCAACATCTTTGATGTATTAAAGAAAAATAACATCCCACCCCACAACTTCCTAATCATTCTTACATTCCAGACCGGTTTAAGCATTTTGCATTTACGGACTCATTCCAGTCTGTGATTGTGACTATTGTGAGTAAAATCAGTAAAATGGATTTAGTAAAGGTAAAACACATTTATATTATAAATCTTACGAATGAATTAATCAGAACCTGTACAATCGAGTCAATGCAAATAAATCGCTTATTTTAGAAACCAACATCTTTGATGTATTAAAGAAAAATAACATCCCACCCCACAACTTCCTAATCATTCTTACATTCCAGACCGGTTTAAGCATTTTGCATTTACGGACTCATTCCAGTCTGTGATTGTGACTATTGTGAGTAAAATCAGTAAAATGGATTTAGTAAAGGTAAAACACATTTATGTTTATAAATCTTACGAATGAATTAATCAGAACCTGTACAATCGAGTCAATGCAAATAAATCGCTTATTTTAGAAACCAACATCTTTGATGTATTAAAGAAAAATAACATCCCACCCCACAACTTCCTAATCATTCTTACATTCCAGACCGGTTTAAGCATTTTGCATTTACGGACTCATTCCAGTCTGTGATTGTGACTATTGTGAGTAAAATCAGTAAAATGGATTTAGTAAAGGTAAAACACATTTATATTATAAATCTTACGAATGAATTAATCAGAACCTGTACAATCGAGTCAATGCAAATAAATCGCTTATTTTAGAAACCAACATCTTTGATGTATTAAAGAAAAATAACATCCCACCCCACAACTTCCTAATCATTCTTACATTCCAGACCGGTTTAAGCATTTTGCATTTACGGACTCATTCCAGTCTGTGATTGTGACTATTGTGAGTAAAATCAGTAAAATGGATTTAGTAAAGGTAAAACACATTTATATTATAAATCTTACGAATGAATTAATCAGAACCTGTACAATCGAGTCAATGCAAATAAATCGCTTATTTTAGAAACCAACATCTTTGATGTATTAAAGAAAAATAACATCCCACCCCACAACTTCCTAATCATTCTTACATTCCAGACCGGTTTAAGCATTTTGCATTTACGGACTCATTCCAGTCTGTGATTGTGACTATTGTGAGTAAAATCAGTAAAATGGATTTAGTAAAGGTAAAACACATTTATATTATAAATCTTACGAATGAATTAATCAGAACCTGTACAATCGAGTCAATGCAAATAAATCGCTTATTTTAGAAACCAACATCTTTGATGTATTAAAGAAAAATAACATCCCACCCCACAACTTCCTAATCATTCTTACATTCCAGACCGGTTTAAGCATTTTGCATTTACGGACTCATTCCAGTCTGTGATTGTGACTATTGTGAGTAAAATCAGTAAAATGGATTTAGTAAAGGTAAAACACATTTATATTATAAATCTTACGAATGAATTAATCAGAACCTGTACAATCGAGTCAATGCAAATAAATCGCTTATTTTAGAAACCAACATCTTTGATGTATTAAAGAAAAATAACATCCCACCCCACAACTTCCTAATCATTCTTACATTCCAGACCGGTTTAAGCATTTTGCATTTACGGACTCATTCCAGTCTGTGATTGTGACTATTGTGAGTAAAATCAGTAAAATGGATTTAGTAAAGGTAAAACACATTTATATTATAAATCTTACGAATGAATTAATCAGAACCTGTACAATCGAGTCAATGCAAATAAATCGCTTATTTTAGAAACCAACATCTTTGATGTATTAAAGAAAAATAACATCCCACCCCACAACTTCCTAATCATTCTTACATTCCAGACCGGTTTAAGCATTTTGCATTTACGGACTCATTCCAGTCTGTGATTGTGACTATTGTGAGTAAAATCAGTAAAATGGATTTAGTAAAGGTAAAACACATTTATATTATAAATCTTACGAATGAATTAATCAGAACCTGTACAATCGAGTCAATGCAAATAAATCGCTTATTTTAGAAACCAACATCTTTGATGTATTAAAGAAAAATAACATCCCACCCCACAACTTCCTAATCATTCTTACATTCCAGACCGGTTTAAGCATTTTGCATTTACGGACTCATTCCAGTCTGTGATTGTGACTATTGTGAGTAAAATCAGTAAAATGGATTTAGTAAAGGTAAAACACATTTATATTATAAATCTTACGAATGAATTAATCAGAACCTGTACAATCGAGTCAATGCAAATAAATCGCTTATTTTAGAAACCAACATCTTTGATGTATTAAAGAAAAATAACATCCCACCCCACAACTTCCTAATCATTCTTACATTCCAGACCGGTTTAAGCATTTTGCATTTACGGACTCATTCCAGTCTGTGATTGTGACTATTGTGAGTAAAATCAGTAAAATGGATTTAGTAAAGGTAAAACACATTTATATTATAAATCTTACGAATGAATTAATCAGAACCTGTACAATCGAGTCAATGCAAATAAATCGCTTATTTTAGAAACCAACATCTTTGATGTATTAAAGAAAAATAACATCCCACCCCACAACTTCCTAATCATTCTTACATTCCAGACCGGTTTAAGCATTTTGCATTTACGGACTCATTCCAGTCTGTGATTGTGACTATTGTGAGTAAAATCAGTAAAATGGATTTAGTAAAGGTAAAACACATTTATGTTTTTAAATCTTACGAATGAATTAATCAGAACCTGTACAATCGAGTCAATGCAAATAAATCGCTTATTTTAGAAACCAACATCTTTGATGTATTAAAGAAAAATAACATCCCACCCCACAACTTCCTAATCATTCTTACATTCCAGACCGGTTTAAGCATTTTGCATTTACGGACTCATTCCAGTCTGTGATTGTGACTATTGTGAGTAAAATCAGTAAAATGGATTTAGTAAAGGTAAAACACATTTATGTTATAAATCTTACGAATGAATTAATCAGAACCTGTACAATCGAGTCAATGCAAATAAATCGCTTATTTTAGAAACCAACATCTTTGATGTATTAAAGAAAAATAACATCCCACCCCACAACTTCCTAATCATTCTTACATTCCAGACCGGTTTAAGCATTTTGCATTTACGGACTCATTCCAGTCTGTGATTGTGACTATTGTGAGTAAAATCAGTAAAATGGATTTAGTAAAGGTAAAACACATTTATATTATAAATCTTACGAATGAATTAATCAGAACCTGTACAATCGAGTCAATGCAAATAAATCGCTTATTTTAGAAACCAACATCTTTGATGTATTAAAGAAAAATAACATCCCACCCCACAACTTCCTAATCATTCTTACATTCCAGACCGGTTTAAGCATTTTGCATTTACGGACTCATTCCAGTCTGTGATTGTGACTATTGTGAGTAAAATCAGTAAAATGGATTTAGTAAAGGTAAAACACATTTATATTATAAATCTTACGAATGAATTAATCAGAACCTGTACAATCGAGTCAATGCAAATAAATCGCTTATTTTAGAAACCAACATCTTTGATGTATTAAAGAAAAATAACATCCCACCCCACAACTTCCTAATCATTCTTACATTCCAGACCGGTTTAAGCATTTTGCATTTACGGACTCATTCCAGTCTGTGATTGTGACTATTGTGAGTAAAATCAGTAAAATGGATTTAGTAAAGGTAAAACACATTTATATTATAAATCTTACGAATGAATTAATCAGAACCTGTACAATCGAGTCAATGCAAATAAATCGCTTATTTTAGAAACCAACATCTTTGATGTATTAAAGAAAAATAACATCCCACCCCACAACTTCCTAATCATTCTTACATTCCAGACCGGTTTAAGCATTTTGCATTTACGGACTCATTCCAGTCTGTGATTGTGACTATTGTGAGTAAAATCAGTAAAATGGATTTAGTAAAGGTAAAACACATTTATATTATAAATCTTACGAATGAATTAATCAGAACCTGTACAATCGAGTCAATGCAAATAAATCGCTTATTTTAGAAACCAACATCTTTGATGTATTAAAGAAAAATAACATCCCACCCCACAACTTCCTAATCATTCTTACATTCCAGACCGGTTTAAGCATTTTGCATTTACGGACTCATTCCAGTCTGTGATTGTGACTATTGTGAGTAAAATCAGTAAAATGGATTTAGTAAAGGTAAAACACATTTATATTATAAATCTTACGAATGAATTAATCAGAACCTGTACAATCGAGTCAATGCAAATAAATCGCTTATTTTAGAAACCAACATCTTTGATGTATTAAAGAAAAATAACATCCCACCCCACAACTTCCTAATCATTCTTACATTCCAGACCGGTTTAAGCATTTTGCATTTACGGACTCATTCCAGTCTGTGATTGTGACTATTGTGAGTAAAATCAGTAAAATGGATTTAGTAAAGGTAAAACACATTTATATTATAAATCTTACGAATGAATTAATCAGAACCTGTACAATCGAGTCAATGCAAATAAATCGCTTATTTTAGAAACCAACATCTTTGATGTATTAAAGAAAAATAACATCCCACCCCACAACTTCCTAATCATTCTTACATTCCAGACCGGTTTAAGCATTTTGCATTTACGGACTCATTCCAGTCTGTGATTGTGACTATTGTGAGTAAAATCAGTAAAATGGATTTAGTAAAGGTAAAACACATTTATATTTTAAATCTTACGAATGAATTAATCAGAACCTGTACAATCGAGTCAATGCAAATAAATCGCTTATTTTAGAAACCAACATCTTTGATGTATTAAAGAAAAATAACATCCCACCCCACAACTTCCTAATCATTCTTACATTCCAGACCGGTTTAAGCATTTTGCATTTACGGACTCATTCCAGTCTGTGATTGTGACTATTGTGAGTAAAATCAGTAAAATGGATTTAGTAAAGGTAAAACACATTTATATTATAAATCTTACGAATGAATTAATCAGAACCTGTACAATCGAGTCAATGCAAATAAATCGCTTATTTTAGAAACCAACATCTTTGATGTATTAAAGAAAAATAACATCCCACCCCACAACTTCCTAATCATTCTTACATTCCAGACCGGTTTAAGCATTTTGCATTTACGGACTCATTCCAGTCTGTGATTGTGACTATTGTGAGTAAAATCAGTAAAATGGATTTAGTAAAGGTAAAACACATTTATGTTTTTAAATCTTACGAATGAATTAATCAGAACCTGTACAATCGAGTCAATGCAAATAAATCGCTTATTTTAGAAACCAACATCTTTGATGTATTAAAGAAAAATAACATCCCACCCCACAACTTCCTAATCATTCTTACATTCCAGACCGGTTTAAGCATTTTGCATTTACGGACTCATTCCAGTCTGTGATTGTGACTATTGTGAGTAAAATCAGTAAAATGGATTTAGTAAAGGTAAAACACATTTATATTATAAATCTTACGAATGAATTAATCAGAACCTGTACAATCGAGTCAATGCAAATAAATCGCTTATTTTAGAAACCAACATCTTTGATGTATTAAAGAAAAATAACATCCCACCCCACAACTTCCTAATCATTCTTACATTCCAGACCGGTTTAAGCATTTTGCATTTACGGACTCATTCCAGTCTGTGATTGTGACTATTGTGAGTAAAATCAGTAAAATGGATTTAGTAAAGGTAAAACACATTTATATTATAAATCTTACGAATGAATTAATCAGAACCTGTACAATCGAGTCAATGCAAATAAATCGCTTATTTTAGAAACCAACATCTTTGATGTATTAAAGAAAAATAACATCCCACCCCACAACTTCCTAATCATTCTTACATTCCAGACCGGTTTAAGCATTTTGCATTTACGGACTCATTCCAGTCTGTGATTGTGACTATTGTGAGTAAAATCAGTAAAATGGATTTAGTAAAGGTAAAACACATTTATATTATAAATCTTACGAATGAATTAATCAGAACCTGTACAATCGAGTCAATGCAAATAAATCGCTTATTTTAGAAACCAACATCTTTGATGTATTAAAGAAAAATAACATCCCACCCCACAACTTCCTAATCATTCTTACATTCCAGACCGGTTTAAGCATTTTGCATTTACGGACTCATTCCAGTCTGTGATTGTGACTATTGTGAGTAAAATCAGTAAAATGGATTTAGTAAAGGTAAAACACATTTATATTATAAATCTTACGAATGAATTAATCAGAACCTGTACAATCGAGTCAATGCAAATAAATCGCTTATTTTAGAAACCAACATCTTTGATGTATTAAAGAAAAATAACATCCCACCCCACAACTTCCTAATCATTCTTACATTCCAGACCGGTTTAAGCATTTTGCATTTACGGACTCATTCCAGTCTGTGATTGTGACTATTGTGAGTAAAATCAGTAAAATGGATTTAGTAAAGGTAAAACACATTTATGTTTTTAAATCTTACGAATGAATTAATCAGAACCTGTACAATCGAGTCAATGCAAATAAATCGCTTATTTTAGAAACCAACATCTTTGATGTATTAAAGAAAAATAACATCCCACCCCACAACTTCCTAATCATTCTTACATTCCAGACCGGTTTAAGCATTTTGCATTTACGGACTCATTCCAGTCTGTGATTGTGACTATTGTGAGTAAAATCAGTAAAATGGATTTAGTAAAGGTAAAACACATTTATATTATAAATCTTACGAATGAATTAATCAGAACCTGTACAATCGAGTCAATGCAAATAAATCGCTTATTTTAGAAACCAACATCTTTGATGTATTAAAGAAAAATAACATCCCACCCCACAACTTCCTAATCATTCTTACATTCCAGACCGGTTTAAGCATTTTGCATTTACGGACTCATTCCAGTCTGTGATTGTGACTATTGTGAGTAAAATCAGTAAAATGGATTTAGTAAAGGTAAAACACATTTATATTATAAATCTTACGAATGAATTAATCAGAACCTGTACAATCGAGTCAATGCAAATAAATCGCTTATTTTAGAAACCAACATCTTTGATGTATTAAAGAAAAATAACATCCCACCCCACAACTTCCTAATCATTCTTACATTCCAGACCGGTTTAAGCATTTTGCATTTACGGACTCATTCCAGTCTGTGATTGTGACTATTGTGAGTAAAATCAGTAAAATGGATTTAGTAAAGGTAAAACACATTTATGTTTTTAAATCTTACGAATGAATTAATCAGAACCTGTACAATCGAGTCAATGCAAATAAATCGCTTATTTTAGAAACCAACATCTTTGATGTATTAAAGAAAAATAACATCCCACCCCACAACTTCCTAATCATTCTTACATTCCAGACCGGTTTAAGCATTTTGCATTTACGGACTCATTCCAGTCTGTGATTGTGACTATTGTGAGTAAAATCAGTAAAATGGATTTAGTAAAGGTAAAACACATTTATATTATAAATCTTACGAATGAATTAATCAGAACCTGTACAATCGAGTCAATGCAAATAAATCGCTTATTTTAGAAACCAACATCTTTGATGTATTAAAGAAAAATAACATCCCACCCCACAACTTCCTAATCATTCTTACATTCCAGACCGGTTTAAGCATTTTGCATTTACGGACTCATTCCAGTCTGTGATTGTGACTATTGTGAGTAAAATCAGTAAAATGGATTTAGTAAAGGTAAAACACATTTATGTTTTTAAATCTTACGAATGAATTAATCAGAACCTGTACAATCGAGTCAATGCAAATAAATCGCTTATTTTAGAAACCAACATCTTTGATGTATTAAAGAAAAATAACATCCCACCCCACAACTTCCTAATCATTCTTACATTCCAGACCGGTTTAAGCATTTTGCATTTACGGACTCATTCCAGTCTGTGATTGTGACTATTGTGAGTAAAATCAGTAAAATGGATTTAGTAAAGGTAAAACACATTTATATTATAAATCTTACGAATGAATTAATCAGAACCTGTACAATCGAGTCAATGCAAATAAATCGCTTATTTTAGAAACCAACATCTTTGATGTATTAAAGAAAAATAACATCCCACCCCACAACTTCCTAATCATTCTTACATTCCAGACCGGTTTAAGCATTTTGCATTTACGGACTCATTCCAGTCTGTGATTGTGACTATTGTGAGTAAAATCAGTAAAATGGATTTAGTAAAGGTAAAACACATTTATGTTTTTAAATCTTACGAATGAATTAATCAGAACCTGTACAATCGAGTCAATGCAAATAAATCGCTTATTTTAGAAACCAACATCTTTGATGTATTAAAGAAAAATAACATCCCACCCCACAACTTCCTAATCATTCTTACATTCCAGACCGGTTTAAGCATTTTGCATTTACGGACTCATTCCAGTCTGTGATTGTGACTATTGTGAGTAAAATCAGTAAAATGGATTTAGTAAAGGTAAAACACATTTATATTATAAATCTTACGAATGAATTAATCAGAACCTGTACAATCGAGTCAATGCAAATAAATCGCTTATTTTAGAAACCAACATCTTTGATGTATTAAAGAAAAATAACATCCCACCCCACAACTTCCTAATCATTCTTACATTCCAGACCGGTTTAAGCATTTTGCATTTACGGACTCATTCCAGTCTGTGATTGTGACTATTGTGAGTAAAATCAGTAAAATGGATTTAGTAAAGGTAAAACACATTTATATTATAAATCTTACGAATGAATTAATCAGAACCTGTACAATCGAGTCAATGCAAATAAATCGCTTATTTTAGAAACCAACATCTTTGATGTATTAAAGAAAAATAACATCCCACCCCACAACTTCCTAATCATTCTTACATTCCAGACCGGTTTAAGCATTTTGCATTTACGGACTCATTCCAGTCTGTGATTGTGACTATTGTGAGTAAAATCAGTAAAATGGATTTAGTAAAGGTAAAACACATTTATATTATAAATCTTACGAATGAATTAATCAGAACCTGTACAATCGAGTCAATGCAAATAAATCGCTTATTTTAGAAACCAACATCTTTGATGTATTAAAGAAAAATAACATCCCACCCCACAACTTCCTAATCATTCTTACATTCCAGACCGGTTTAAGCATTTTGCATTTACGGACTCATTCCAGTCTGTGATTGTGACTATTGTGAGTAAAATCAGTAAAATGGATTTAGTAAAGGTAAAACACATTTATATTCTAAATCTTACGAATGAATTAATCAGAACCTGTACAATCGAGTCAATGCAAATAAATCGCTTATTTTAGAAACCAACATCTTTGATGTATTAAAGAAAAATAACATCCCACCCCACAACTTCCTAATCATTCTTACATTCCAGACCGGTTTAAGCATTTTGCATTTACGGACTCATTCCAGTCTGTGATTGTGACTATTGTGAGTAAAATCAGTAAAATGGATTTAGTAAAGGTAAAACACATTTATATTATAAATCTTACGAATGAATTAATCAGAACCTGTACAATCGAGTCAATGCAAATAAATCGCTTATTTTAGAAACCAACATCTTTGATGTATTAAAGAAAAATAACATCCCACCCCACAACTTCCTAATCATTCTTACATTCCAGACCGGTTTAAGCATTTTGCATTTACGGACTCATTCCAGTCTGTGATTGTGACTATTGTGAGTAAAATCAGTAAAATGGATTTAGTAAAGGTAAAACACATTTATATTATAAATCTTACGAATGAATTAATCAGAACCTGTACAATCGAGTCAATGCAAATAAATCGCTTATTTTAGAAACCAACATCTTTGATGTATTAAAGAAAAATAACATCCCACCCCACAACTTCCTAATCATTCTTACATTCCAGACCGGTTTAAGCATTTTGCATTTACGGACTCATTCCAGTCTGTGATTGTGACTATTGTGAGTAAAATCAGTAAAATGGATTTAGTAAAGGTAAAACACATTTATATTATAAATCTTACGAATGAATTAATCAGAACCTGTACAATCGAGTCAATGCAAATAAATCGCTTATTTTAGAAACCAACATCTTTGATGTATTAAAGAAAAATAACATCCCACCCCACAACTTCCTAATCATTCTTACATTCCAGACCGGTTTAAGCATTTTGCATTTACGGACTCATTCCAGTCTGTGATTGTGACTATTGTGAGTAAAATCAGTAAAATGGATTTAGTAAAGGTAAAACACATTTATATTATAAATCTTACGAATGAATTAATCAGAACCTGTACAATCGAGTCAATGCAAATAAATCGCTTATTTTAGAAACCAACATCTTTGATGTATTAAAGAAAAATAACATCCCACCCCACAACTTCCTAATCATTCTTACATTCCAGACCGGTTTAAGCATTTTGCATTTACGGACTCATTCCAGTCTGTGATTGTGACTATTGTGAGTAAAATCAGTAAAATGGATTTAGTAAAGGTAAAACACATTTATATTATAAATCTTACGAATGAATTAATCAGAACCTGTACAATCGAGTCAATGCAAATAAATCGCTTATTTTAGAAACCAACATCTTTGATGTATTAAAGAAAAATAACATCCCACCCCACAACTTCCTAATCATTCTTACATTCCAGACCGGTTTAAGCATTTTGCATTTACGGACTCATTCCAGTCTGTGATTGTGACTATTGTGAGTAAAATCAGTAAAATGGATTTAGTAAAGGTAAAACACATTTATGTTTTTAAATCTTACGAATGAATTAATCAGAACCTGTACAATCGAGTCAATGCAAATAAATCGCTTATTTTAGAAACCAACATCTTTGATGTATTAAAGAAAAATAACATCCCACCCCACAACTTCCTAATCATTCTTACATTCCAGACCGGTTTAAGCATTTTGCATTTACGGACTCATTCCAGTCTGTGATTGTGACTATTGTGAGTAAAATCAGTAAAATGGATTTAGTAAAGGTAAAACACATTTATATTATAAATCTTACGAATGAATTAATCAGAACCTGTACAATCGAGTCAATGCAAATAAATCGCTTATTTTAGAAACCAACATCTTTGATGTATTAAAGAAAAATAACATCCCACCCCACAACTTCCTAATCATTCTTACATTCCAGACCGGTTTAAGCATTTTGCATTTACGGACTCATTCCAGTCTGTGATTGTGACTATTGTGAGTAAAATCAGTAAAATGGATTTAGTAAAGGTAAAACACATTTATGTTTTATAAATCTTACGAATGAATTAATCAGAACCTGTACAATCGAGTCAATGCAAATAAATCGCTTATTTTAGAAACCAACATCTTTGATGTATTAAAGAAAAATAACATCCCACCCCACAACTTCCTAATCATTCTTACATTCCAGACCGGTTTAAGCATTTTGCATTTACGGACTCATTCCAGTCTGTGATTGTGACTATTGTGAGTAAAATCAGTAAAATGGATTTAGTAAAGGTAAAACACATTTATATTATAAATCTTACGAATGAATTAATCAGAACCTGTACAATCGAGTCAATGCAAATAAATCGCTTATTTTAGAAACCAACATCTTTGATGTATTAAAGAAAAATAACATCCCACCCCACAACTTCCTAATCATTCTTACATTCCAGACCGGTTTAAGCATTTTGCATTTACGGACTCATTCCAGTCTGTGATTGTGACTATTGTGAGTAAAATCAGTAAAATGGATTTAGTAAAGGTAAAACACATTTATATTATAAATCTTACGAATGAATTAATCAGAACCTGTACAATCGAGTCAATGCAAATAAATCGCTTATTTTAGAAACCAACATCTTTGATGTATTAAAGAAAAATAACATCCCACCCCACAACTTCCTAATCATTCTTACATTCCAGACCGGTTTAAGCATTTTGCATTTACGGACTCATTCCAGTCTGTGATTGTGACTATTGTGAGTAAAATCAGTAAAATGGATTTAGTAAAGGTAAAACACATTTATATTATAAATCTTACGAATGAATTAATCAGAACCTGTACAATCGAGTCAATGCAAATAAATCGCTTATTTTAGAAACCAACATCTTTGATGTATTAAAGAAAAATAACATCCCACCCCACAACTTCCTAATCATTCTTACATTCCAGACCGGTTTAAGCATTTTGCATTTACGGACTCATTCCAGTCTGTGATTGTGACTATTGTGAGTAAAATCAGTAAAATGGATTTAGTAAAGGTAAAACACATTTATATTTTAAATCTTACGAATGAATTAATCAGAACCTGTACAATCGAGTCAATGCAAATAAATCGCTTATTTTAGAAACCAACATCTTTGATGTATTAAAGAAAAATAACATCCCACCCCACAACTTCCTAATCATTCTTACATTCCAGACCGGTTTAAGCATTTTGCATTTACGGACTCATTCCAGTCTGTGATTGTGACTATTGTGAGTAAAATCAGTAAAATGGATTTAGTAAAGGTAAAACACATTTATATTATAAATCTTACGAATGAATTAATCAGAACCTGTACAATCGAGTCAATGCAAATAAATCGCTTATTTTAGAAACCAACATCTTTGATGTATTAAAGAAAAATAACATCCCACCCCACAACTTCCTAATCATTCTTACATTCCAGACCGGTTTAAGCATTTTGCATTTACGGACTCATTCCAGTCTGTGATTGTGACTATTGTGAGTAAAATCAGTAAAATGGATTTAGTAAAGGTAAAACACATTTATATTATAAATCTTACGAATGAATTAATCAGAACCTGTACAATCGAGTCAATGCAAATAAATCGCTTATTTTAGAAACCAACATCTTTGATGTATTAAAGAAAAATAACATCCCACCCCACAACTTCCTAATCATTCTTACATTCCAGACCGGTTTAAGCATTTTGCATTTACGGACTCATTCCAGTCTGTGATTGTGACTATTGTGAGTAAAATCAGTAAAATGGATTTAGTAAAGGTAAAACACATTTATATTATAAATCTTACGAATGAATTAATCAGAACCTGTACAATCGAGTCAATGCAAATAAATCGCTTATTTTAGAAACCAACATCTTTGATGTATTAAAGAAAAATAACATCCCACCCCACAACTTCCTAATCATTCTTACATTCCAGACCGGTTTAAGCATTTTGCATTTACGGACTCATTCCAGTCTGTGATTGTGACTATTGTGAGTAAAATCAGTAAAATGGATTTAGTAAAGGTAAAACACATTTATATTATAAATCTTACGAATGAATTAATCAGAACCTGTACAATCGAGTCAATGCAAATAAATCGCTTATTTTAGAAACCAACATCTTTGATGTATTAAAGAAAAATAACATCCCACCCCACAACTTCCTAATCATTCTTACATTCCAGACCGGTTTAAGCATTTTGCATTTACGGACTCATTCCAGTCTGTGATTGTGACTATTGTGAGTAAAATCAGTAAAATGGATTTAGTAAAGGTAAAACACATTTATATTATAAATCTTACGAATGAATTAATCAGAACCTGTACAATCGAGTCAATGCAAATAAATCGCTTATTTTAGAAACCAACATCTTTGATGTATTAAAGAAAAATAACATCCCACCCCACAACTTCCTAATCATTCTTACATTCCAGACCGGTTTAAGCATTTTGCATTTACGGACTCATTCCAGTCTGTGATTGTGACTATTGTGAGTAAAATCAGTAAAATGGATTTAGTAAAGGTAAAACACATTTATGTTTTTAAATCTTACGAATGAATTAATCAGAACCTGTACAATCGAGTCAATGCAAATAAATCGCTTATTTTAGAAACCAACATCTTTGATGTATTAAAGAAAAATAACATCCCACCCCACAACTTCCTAATCATTCTTACATTCCAGACCGGTTTAAGCATTTTGCATTTACGGACTCATTCCAGTCTGTGATTGTGACTATTGTGAGTAAAATCAGTAAAATGGATTTAGTAAAGGTAAAACACATTTATATTTTAAATCTTACGAATGAATTAATCAGAACCTGTACAATCGAGTCAATGCAAATAAATCGCTTATTTTAGAAACCAACATCTTTGATGTATTAAAGAAAAATAACATCCCACCCCACAACTTCCTAATCATTCTTACATTCCAGACCGGTTTAAGCATTTTGCATTTACGGACTCATTCCAGTCTGTGATTGTGACTATTGTGAGTAAAATCAGTAAAATGGATTTAGTAAAGGTAAAACACATTTATGTTTTTAAATCTTACGAATGAATTAATCAGAACCTGTACAATCGAGTCAATGCAAATAAATCGCTTATTTTAGAAACCAACATCTTTGATGTATTAAAGAAAAATAACATCCCACCCCACAACTTCCTAATCATTCTTACATTCCAGACCGGTTTAAGCATTTTGCATTTACGGACTCATTCCAGTCTGTGATTGTGACTATTGTGAGTAAAATCAGTAAAATGGATTTAGTAAAGGTAAAACACATTTATGTTTTTAAATCTTACGAATGAATTAATCAGAACCTGTACAATCGAGTCAATGCAAATAAATCGCTTATTTTAGAAACCAACATCTTTGATGTATTAAAGAAAAATAACATCCCACCCCACAACTTCCTAATCATTCTTACATTCCAGACCGGTTTAAGCATTTTGCATTTACGGACTCATTCCAGTCTGTGATTGTGACTATTGTGAGTAAAATCAGTAAAATGGATTTAGTAAAGGTAAAACACATTTATGTTTTTAAATCTTACGAATGAATTAATCAGAACCTGTACAATCGAGTCAATGCAAATAAATCGCTTATTTTAGAAACCAACATCTTTGATGTATTAAAGAAAAATAACATCCCACCCCACAACTTCCTAATCATTCTTACATTCCAGACCGGTTTAAGCATTTTGCATTTACGGACTCATTCCAGTCTGTGATTGTGACTATTGTGAGTAAAATCAGTAAAATGGATTTAGTAAAGGTAAAACACATTTATATTTTAAATCTTACGAATGAATTAATCAGAACCTGTACAATCGAGTCAATGCAAATAAATCGCTTATTTTAGAAACCAACATCTTTGATGTATTAAAGAAAAATAACATCCCACCCCACAACTTCCTAATCATTCTTACATTCCAGACCGGTTTAAGCATTTTGCATTTACGGACTCATTCCAGTCTGTGATTGTGACTATTGTGAGTAAAATCAGTAAAATGGATTTAGTAAAGGTAAAACACATTTATGTTTTTAAATCTTACGAATGAATTAATCAGAACCTGTACAATCGAGTCAATGCAAATAAATCGCTTATTTTAGAAACCAACATCTTTGATGTATTAAAGAAAAATAACATCCCACCCCACAACTTCCTAATCATTCTTACATTCCAGACCGGTTTAAGCATTTTGCATTTACGGACTCATTCCAGTCTGTGATTGTGACTATTGTGAGTAAAATCAGTAAAATGGATTTAGTAAAGGTAAAACACATTTATGTTTTTAAATCTTACGAATGAATTAATCAGAACCTGTACAATCGAGTCAATGCAAATAAATCGCTTATTTTAGAAACCAACATCTTTGATGTATTAAAGAAAAATAACATCCCACCCCACAACTTCCTAATCATTCTTACATTCCAGACCGGTTTAAGCATTTTGCATTTACGGACTCATTCCAGTCTGTGATTGTGACTATTGTGAGTAAAATCAGTAAAATGGATTTAGTAAAGGTAAAACACATTTATGTTTTTAAATCTTACGAATGAATTAATCAGAACCTGTACAATCGAGTCAATGCAAATAAATCGCTTATTTTAGAAACCAACATCTTTGATGTATTAAAGAAAAATAACATCCCACCCCACAACTTCCTAATCATTCTTACATTCCAGACCGGTTTAAGCATTTTGCATTTACGGACTCATTCCAGTCTGTGATTGTGACTATTGTGAGTAAAATCAGTAAAATGGATTTAGTAAAGGTAAAACACATTTATGTTTTTAAATCTTACGAATGAATTAATCAGAACCTGTACAATCGAGTCAATGCAAATAAATCGCTTATTTTAGAAACCAACATCTTTGATGTATTAAAGAAAAATAACATCCCACCCCACAACTTCCTAATCATTCTTACATTCCAGACCGGTTTAAGCATTTTGCATTTACGGACTCATTCCAGTCTGTGATTGTGACTATTGTGAGTAAAATCAGTAAAATGGATTTAGTAAAGGTAAAACACATTTATATTTTAAATCTTACGAATGAATTAATCAGAACCTGTACAATCGAGTCAATGCAAATAAATCGCTTATTTTAGAAACCAACATCTTTGATGTATTAAAGAAAAATAACATCCCACCCCACAACTTCCTAATCATTCTTACATTCCAGACCGGTTTAAGCATTTTGCATTTACGGACTCATTCCAGTCTGTGATTGTGACTATTGTGAGTAAAATCAGTAAAATGGATTTAGTAAAGGTAAAACACATTTATATTCTAAATCTTACGAATGAATTAATCAGAACCTGTACAATCGAGTCAATGCAAATAAATCGCTTATTTTAGAAACCAACATCTTTGATGTATTAAAGAAAAATAACATCCCACCCCACAACTTCCTAATCATTCTTACATTCCAGACCGGTTTAAGCATTTTGCATTTACGGACTCATTCCAGTCTGTGATTGTGACTATTGTGAGTAAAATCAGTAAAATGGATTTAGTAAAGGTAAAACACATTTATGTTTTTAAATCTTACGAATGAATTAATCAGAACCTGTACAATCGAGTCAATGCAAATAAATCGCTTATTTTAGAAACCAACATCTTTGATGTATTAAAGAAAAATAACATCCCACCCCACAACTTCCTAATCATTCTTACATTCCAGACCGGTTTAAGCATTTTGCATTTACGGACTCATTCCAGTCTGTGATTGTGACTATTGTGAGTAAAATCAGTAAAATGGATTTAGTAAAGGTAAAACACATTTATGTTTTTAAATCTTACGAATGAATTAATCAGAACCTGTACAATCGAGTCAATGCAAATAAATCGCTTATTTTAGAAACCAACATCTTTGATGTATTAAAGAAAAATAACATCCCACCCCACAACTTCCTAATCATTCTTACATTCCAGACCGGTTTAAGCATTTTGCATTTACGGACTCATTCCAGTCTGTGATTGTGACTATTGTGAGTAAAATCAGTAAAATGGATTTAGTAAAGGTAAAACACATTTATATTCTAAATCTTACGAATGAATTAATCAGAACCTGTACAATCGAGTCAATGCAAATAAATCGCTTATTTTAGAAACCAACATCTTTGATGTATTAAAGAAAAATAACATCCCACCCCACAACTTCCTAATCATTCTTACATTCCAGACCGGTTTAAGCATTTTGCATTTACGGACTCATTCCAGTCTGTGATTGTGACTATTGTGAGTAAAATCAGTAAAATGGATTTAGTAAAGGTAAAACACATTTATGTTTTTAAATCTTACGAATGAATTAATCAGAACCTGTACAATCGAGTCAATGCAAATAAATCGCTTATTTTAGAAACCAACATCTTTGATGTATTAAAGAAAAATAACATCCCACCCCACAACTTCCTAATCATTCTTACATTCCAGACCGGTTTAAGCATTTTGCATTTACGGACTCATTCCAGTCTGTGATTGTGACTATTGTGAGTAAAATCAGTAAAATGGATTTAGTAAAGGTAAAACACATTTATATTCTAAATCTTACGAATGAATTAATCAGAACCTGTACAATCGAGTCAATGCAAATAAATCGCTTATTTTAGAAACCAACATCTTTGATGTATTAAAGAAAAATAACATCCCACCCCACAACTTCCTAATCATTCTTACATTCCAGACCGGTTTAAGCATTTTGCATTTACGGACTCATTCCAGTCTGTGATTGTGACTATTGTGAGTAAAATCAGTAAAATGGATTTAGTAAAGGTAAAACACATTTATGTTTTTAAATCTTACGAATGAATTAATCAGAACCTGTACAATCGAGTCAATGCAAATAAATCGCTTATTTTAGAAACCAACATCTTTGATGTATTAAAGAAAAATAACATCCCACCCCACAACTTCCTAATCATTCTTACATTCCAGACCGGTTTAAGCATTTTGCATTTACGGACTCATTCCAGTCTGTGATTGTGACTATTGTGAGTAAAATCAGTAAAATGGATTTAGTAAAGGTAAAACACATTTATGTTTTTAAATCTTACGAATGAATTAATCAGAACCTGTACAATCGAGTCAATGCAAATAAATCGCTTATTTTAGAAACCAACATCTTTGATGTATTAAAGAAAAATAACATCCCACCCCACAACTTCCTAATCATTCTTACATTCCAGACCGGTTTAAGCATTTTGCATTTACGGACTCATTCCAGTCTGTGATTGTGACTATTGTGAGTAAAATCAGTAAAATGGATTTAGTAAAGGTAAAACACATTTATGTTTTTAAATCTTACGAATGAATTAATCAGAACCTGTACAATCGAGTCAATGCAAATAAATCGCTTATTTTAGAAACCAACATCTTTGATGTATTAAAGAAAAATAACATCCCACCCCACAACTTCCTAATCATTCTTACATTCCAGACCGGTTTAAGCATTTTGCATTTACGGACTCATTCCAGTCTGTGATTGTGACTATTGTGAGTAAAATCAGTAAAATGGATTTAGTAAAGGTAAAACACATTTATGTTTTTAAATCTTACGAATGAATTAATCAGAACCTGTACAATCGAGTCAATGCAAATAAATCGCTTATTTTAGAAACCAACATCTTTGATGTATTAAAGAAAAATAACATCCCACCCCACAACTTCCTAATCATTCTTACATTCCAGACCGGTTTAAGCATTTTGCATTTACGAACTCATTCCAGTCTGTGATTGTGAGTATAGCAGCAATGGATTTAGAAAAGGTAAAACACATTTATGTTTTTAAATCTTACGAATGAATTAATCAGAACCTGTACAATCGAGTCAATGCAAATAAATCGCTTATTTTAGAAACCAACATCTTTGATGTATTAAAGAAAAATAACATCCCACCCCACAACTTCCTAATCATTCTTACATTCCAGACCGGTTTAAGCATTTTGCATTTACGGACTCATTCCAGTCTGTGATTGTGACTATTGTGAGTAAAATCAGTAAAATGGATTTAGTAAAGGTAAAACACATTTATGTTTTTAAATCTTACGAATGAATTAATCAGAACCTGTACAATCGAGTCAATGCAAATAAATCGCTTATTTTAGAAACCAACATCTTTGATGTATTAAAGAAAAATAACATCCCACCCCACAACTTCCTAATCATTCTTACATTCCAGACCGGTTTAAGCATTTTGCATTTACGGACTCATTCCAGTCTGTGATTGTGACTATTGTGAGTAAAATCAGTAAAATGGATTTAGTAAAGGTAAAACACATTTATATTATAAATCTTACGAATGAATTAATCAGAACCTGTACAATCGAGTCAATGCAAATAAATCGCTTATTTTAGAAACCAACATCTTTGATGTATTAAAGAAAAATAACATCCCACCCCACAACTTCCTAATCATTCTTACATTCCAGACCGGTTTAAGCATTTTGCATTTACGAACTCATTCCAGTCTGTGATTGTGACTATTGTGAGTAAAATCAGTAAAATGGATTTAGTAAAGGTAAAACACATTTATGTTTTTAAATCTTACGAATGAATTAATCAGAACCTGTACAATCGAGTCAATGCAAATAAATCGCTTATTTTAGAAACCAACATCTTTGATGTATTAAAGAAAAATAACATCCCACCCCACAACTTCCTAATCATTCTTACATTCCAGACCGGTTTAAGCATTTTGCATTTACGGACTCATTCCAGTCTGTGATTGTGACTATTGTGAGTAAAATCAGTAAAATGGATTTAGTAAAGGTAAAACACATTTATATTATAAATCTTACGAATGAATTAATCAGAACCTGTACAATCGAGTCAATGCAAATAAATCGCTTATTTTAGAAACCAACATCTTTGATGTATTAAAGAAAAATAACATCCCACCCCACAACTTCCTAATCATTCTTACATTCCAGACCGGTTTAAGCATTTTGCATTTACGAACTCATTCCAGTCTGTGATTGTGACTATTGTGAGTAAAATCAGTAAAATGGATTTAGTAAAGGTAAAACACATTTATGTTTTTAAATCTTACGAATGAATTAATCAGAACCTGTACAATCGAGTCAATGCAAATAAATCGCTTATTTTAGAAACCAACATCTTTGATGTATTAAAGAAAAATAACATCCCACCCCACAACTTCCTAATCATTCTTACATTCCAGACCGGTTTAAGCATTTTGCATTTACGAACTCATTCCAGTCTGTGATTGTGAGTATAGCAGCAATGGATTTAGAAAAGGTAAAACACATTTATGTTTTTAAATCTTACGAATGAATTAATCAGAACCTGTACAATCGAGTCAATGCAAATAAATCGCTTATTTTAGAAACCAACATCTTTGATGTATTAAAGAAAAATAACATCCCACCCCACAACTTCCTAATCATTCTTACATTCCAGACCGGTTTAAGCATTTTGCATTTACGAACTCATTCCAGTCTGTGATTGTGAGTATAGCAGCAATGGATTTAGAAAAGGTAAAACACATTTATGTTTTTAAATCTTACGAATGAATTAATCAGAACCTGTACAATCGAGTCAATGCAAATAAATCGCTTATTTTAGAAACCAACATCTTTGATGTATTAAAGAAAAATAACATCCCACCCCACAACTTCCTAATCATTCTTACATTCCAGACCGGTTTAAGCATTTTGCATTTACGGACTCATTCCAGTCTGTGATTGTGACTATTGTGAGTAAAATCAGTAAAATGGATTTAGTAAAGGTAAAACACATTTATATTATAAATCTTACGAATGAATTAATCAGAACCTGTACAATCGAGTCAATGCAAATAAATCGCTTATTTTAGAAACCAACATCTTTGATGTATTAAAGAAAAATAACATCCCACCCCACAACTTCCTAATCATTCTTACATTCCAGACCGGTTTAAGCATTTTGCATTTACGGACTCATTCCAGTCTGTGATTGTGACTATTGTGAGTAAAATCAGTAAAATGGATTTAGTAAAGGTAAAACACATTTATATTATAAATCTTACGAATGAATTAATCAGAACCTGTACAATCGAGTCAATGCAAATAAATCGCTTATTTTAGAAACCAACATCTTTGATGTATTAAAGAAAAATAACATCCCACCCCACAACTTCCTAATCATTCTTACATTCCAGACCGGTTTAAGCATTATGCATTTACGGACTCATTCCAGTCTGTGATTGTGACTATTGTGAGTAAAATCAGTAAAATGGATTTAGTAAAGGTAAAACACATTTATATTATAAATCTTACGAATGAATTAATCAGAACCTGTACAATCTAGTCAATGCAAATAAATCGCTTATTTTAGAAACAAACATATCAGCCACATTTGGTTTCTAAAGGTGAAAAAAACTTAAATCTGGACTAAGATTGTTTGAGAAATAAACGAATATTTTAAGTTGTTATAAAACCAAACATGCTTACAGCGCTTAGATTTGGATATATTAGATAGTTAATGCACTAAACTCAAAATGGCTAAAATGTGAATTAGGTTATTACTAAAGTGTGCAACTCAAATAAAATTATATGCCCATGATAAGAGGTAATTTATTCAGTTAACATATCAGCTCTAAATCTTGGAGAATTAAAAATGCATTAAACTGCACGATATACTTTAAAAACTATTTGATGTAACCTAAAAAAAAGTAAATAAATCATTTATTATTACGATTTAACTTGCAGCTTTGCGACATCTTGTAAAATACCTTATGGATTGTATCGAAATCGTAATGGTTTTGTTTATCAGCTATCAGTCATTTAGCAAGAAATGATTAGTTTTTATTAATTTATTAACCCTAGACTGGTACACCAGGGTCAATTTGACCCTGCGTCGTTTTAAAGCGTCGACTGCCTGCGCACCTTCCGCTCTGGAAATTTTTCACAAGCTGTAAATTCGCTTCAGTGCACGAGAAAACAGTATTTAGAACGAACGTCTGTTAGTTTACTGAAATAAGGTATGTATTAATTTTTTTAATATAATTAGGGTCATTATGACCCCGGTGTACTAATTTTGTGACTAAAAATTACATTTTTTTTAAGTTATTTCGTACTTGACAAGTCAATTATGGCTAGAAAAAATTCGTCGGAAGCAGAATTAGTCGCCGCTTTGGAGAAAATTTTAACCGAAAAAGATGAAAGTCCAACCGATTCAATCGATTCTGACGAATATTCTGATCATGTGTCTGAGGCAAGTGATATCGCAAGTGAAGTATCGGTTGAAGTTTTATCTGAAGATGAAGATTTGTCTGAAGGGGATCAGGGTAAGCAAAAACTTTTAGCTTTTAGCTACGAATGGAGCACTCAGGTTCCAACTAAGAGGGGACGTCCTTTAACTAGAAATTATGTTTTTAAATCTCGACAAGTAAAAGGAGCAGCAAAAAATGTAAAAACTTATTTGGAAGCATGGGAGTTACTATTTAGCGACAAAATAGCAAAGTTTTGCTTCATACAAATGAGCAAATAGATCGCTAAGCTTCTAAATACAAATCGGCCAGCTTTGTCGGACATGCAAATTTATTAGAATTGAATGTTCTCTTTGGGTTACACTATATTCTGGGAAGTCTTAGAGTTTCTAACCAGAATTTAGAGACGTCATGGTCGAATGAATATGGAATAAATGTATGTCGGGCTACAATGTCTCTAAAAAGATTTCAATTTTTGACATCTTGCTTGAGATTCGATGATAAAAACACTAGCATCCAAAGAAGAGAAAGTGATAAATTTGCTCCAATTAGAGAAATTTGGAACATGTTTATAGAAAATTGTAAACTTTATTACACACCCGGAGAGTATTGCAGCTGTTGGACACTCGTTCCAGATGCCCAATAAAAATATATATGCCGGCAAAGCCAGACAAATACGGCATAAAAATTCTCATGTTAAATGACGCCACTAGTTTTTACATGGTAAATGCTATACCATATGTGGGAACTGTTACTGATAAAGGTATTAAAGAATCAGTTCCAGATTATTACGTTAGAAAACTTTCTGAACCAATTTACGGGAGTTATCGGAACATAACCATGGATAACTCGTTTACATCTATACCAATTGCAGAGAAAATGTTGGTTCAACATAAATTAACTATTTGGGGAATTTGAAAAAAAATAAAAGGGAAATCCCCAGAGAATGCCTTATAAAAGCACCAGCTGGAACGTCATTATTTCTTTACGATTCCAACAAAACATTGCTGTCCTATTCTATCGATGATAGATACCCCATACCGAACATCACAGACATTTTAGACAAGTTAGGAAAATGCCAATACTTCAGCACGCTTGATCTAGCATCGGGATTTCACCAGATTGAAGTAGATCCCCAATCAATCGAAAAAACCGCCTTTAACGTTGAAAACGGAGACTACGAATTCGTGAGGATGCCGTTTGGACTAAAAAATGCACCGGCGACGTTCCAGCGAGTAATGGATAACATCTTAAAGGATGTACAAGGGAAAATATTTTTTGTATACATGAACCACATAATAATATTCTCCACGTCGTTACAAGAACACATATCGAACTTGAGAGCCATTTTTCAAAAGCTTCGCGAATCGAGACTGAAAATTCAATTGGATAAGTTAGAGTTCCTTAGAAAGGAAGTAGAATTTCTAGGACATTTAGTCACTCCAGAAGGCATAAAACCGAACCCGAAAAAGATCTCAGCTATCAAAAAATTTCCCATCCCGAAGACACCTAAAGAAATAAAATCATTTTTAGGTCTACTCGGATACTATAGACGATTTATAAAAAACTTTGCAAAAATAACAAAAACATTCACCGCATGCTTAAAGAAAGGAGAAACGGTTAACCACACAAAAGAATTTCTAGACACGTTCGAACAATGCAAAAACATATTGTGCAATGACCCGATACTACAGTACCCCGATTTTACCAAACCTTTTATGTTAACTACACATGCATCAAACGTCGCTATAGGAGCAATCCTAAGCCAGAAAACTAAAGGTGCAGATCTACCAATAGCTTATGCATCAAGAACACTAAACCCTGCAGAATACCTGTTCGGAAAGAATTTCACAATTATCATGGACCACCAACCTCTCCAGTGGCTTTTCAATCTCAAAAAACCAAACTCAAGATTGGTTCGATGGAGATTAAAATTGGAAGAGTATGACTACGACATCGTCTACAAAAAATGTAAACAAAATACCAACGCCGACGCCTTGTCCAGAATCGAAATAAACGCCATAGACGACGATCTCTCCATAATAGCGAACCCAAACGATCTAGGGAATATACTTGATTTATACCATAACTTCCCAGAATTAATACCGGTTCCTGATAGCCCTTCTCTCAAGAGAATAGTACAATTAGAAACAGAAATAAAACAGGAAAACGAAAGAGAAGAAACGAACGACGAAACTATACACACATCCCTTTATGGAAATCCCTATAACAGAAAGACCAATTAATTATTATAAAAATCAAATAATTATGGATTATAATCAATATTCCATTAAAATGAACATACAAACAAAAATGTCTTTGAAAAAACAAGGAAAACTGCATTGTTAAAGACACCCAACATTAGGGAACAAATAATTAGTTTTGTAAAACAACATCTCGCCGCGAAAAACACATACGCCATACATTTCAAAAAACTAAATCTAATACCTATATTTATAAGTACAGACAAAATTACTTTAAAAATTCGTCTTTCAAAATCATACAAAGTAATACGTTTCTAGAAGATGTCGAAGAACCACAAGAACAGCAGCAAAAACTAAAGTATCACCACGAAAGGAAAACCTGCCATAAATGAAAACAACGAAATGAAAAACCATTATTGGCAGAAATGATCAAAGACATCACCATTTATGTAAATTCATGCAAAACATGCCAGCTAGCAAAATACGACAGGAACCCACCAACATTGAAATTCAATTTAACACCCACATCCAACAAACCTTTCGAACATATTCACTTAGACACTTTTAAAATTTCAAATCACACATATTTAACTATAATAGATTCATTTTCAAAATACGGACAAGCATATCGCATACAGTCATTACAACATAAATTATAAGAACATTAACATCCTCGATTTTAAAAGCATTGATTAAAATTCACTTTTTTATCTTTATATAATAGTATATACGATTAAAATTATTATATCTGTGACGCAGGATAGAAAAAAAAATCAATGATAAAATTCTATTTTGTAATTATTGGATCCTCCATTCATTTTTTAGCAAAATTTTTTCTAAAGAGAAAATTTTTTTGCGTTTGCCAACACTGTTACTTCTGATTTTTAATTCTCGATTGTTGTTTATAATGGTTTTATTTACTAACTAGACTAGACACAAGTGCGAAACTTACTAGTAACTTAACTACTGAATTGATTAATTGAATCAGAGTCTATTTCCATTTTATATTCATTACATATTTAGCGAAATTATGACCATACTCCATACTGTTGGTGTTGTTTCTTTTAGAGAATGGGTACAAAAAGAGCATTTAAGTGGAGCGCAAAAGAGAAAGAAGAAGAGAAACGCAGAAGAAGGTTTAAAAAAACATAGAAAAATGGAAGATATTTTTCATTCCAAGAGTGCCACAGTAGATGAAGCGATTCCTTCAACTTCCGCAAACCCAAATGCAGTGGAAGCATGTATCAAAAGTAATACGGAAACAAAGAATACAGAAGAGCAGCAGTTGGAAAACATTATACAAGAAACAGGCCCGGTCGAAGAAATAAAAATAAGAAACACAGACATGGGTTCTTACGCTAATGTAGTAATTAATGATGACATAAAAAAGTTCATCTCCAGCTTTCCAACCAAATGGGCCATTTAAAAAAGATGTCACTCAAGGTAATAGACATTTTTCTAATATTTATTATGTTTGTGCATATAAATACGGATCGACCAAAAGAATTTGGCTGTGTTAGTCTATAATTCTTGATGCTGCTTATTGCGCGCCTTGTTGGTTATTTTCCACGGAAAAAAATAATCAATGGCGTAATGGTATACGCGACTGGAAAGGTCTATAAAAAAAAATTAAAATTCGTGCTAATAGTCTGAAACACCTTCAAGCATGTCACGTTTATGACTGCTGGAAAAAAAATTGTACTATAGACAAAAATGCTCAAGTAGCTATTCAGCACAAGTTGTCATTTTGGAAAAGCGTTCTTGAAAGGTTATTTGACATAACATTAACTCTTGCTAAAAATATGTTAGCTATTCGAAGTCACAGAGAGGCACACCATAGCTATGACGGAAATTTCATGACTCTCGTTAAATTATTAGCAAAATATGATGACGTTTTAAAAATTCTTCTTGGAAAACCAAAAAATACAATCAAATATCTAAGTCCGGTAATTCAAAATGAATTAATTGAATGTTTGGTTCTAAATGTGCAAAAATATTTGATCGATGAAATTAATGTGTCTCCATTCTTCTCACTTATTATAGATACCAAGCAAGATATCACAAAAATTGATCAAATGAACATTGTTATTAAATATCTCTATATAAAAAGAAATGATGATTACGAAGCCACTGAGATTTTTATTAAAGAAAGCTTCTTAGGTTTTTACGAAGTTACTGATCACACTGCCAGCGGAGTGGTTAATTTAATTGTCCTTTTTGCAATCAAAATCTATCGATATTAAAAAAATGTAGAGGTCAGGGTTATGATGGTGCAACCCATGTTTCCACATAACATGTGGAATATGTACGACAGAGTGCTTGCTTTACAAGATCGTACCAACAATCATGCTGAGGCAGCACACAGACGTCTGCAAATTGAGCTAGGTGTAGATCATCCTACAATATGGAGACTGATTGATGGGTTACGCAAAGTACAAGCTAACCGTGATATTTATTACGAACAGCTTGTTGCAGGACATGCTCCACCTCAAAAACTTCAGAGATACAGGGATGCCGACGAACGTATTTTAAGAATCGTAAGAGATTACGAAAATCGGGATGTAATTGAGTACTTACGAGGCATTGCTCACAATTATCAAATTAATGAATAGTAATTTCATTTAGATGCATGCGTCGCAAATATTGTAAAATATGCAAATCCACTTTGTACATACTTTGTTTTTATAAAAATATATTTAAAAAAAAAAACAAAAAAAACGCTTTCTACGTACATTTTGGGTTGACTGATATTCGACTAGTTGATTTATTATGTGCTAAAAGCGTTCTGTATCGACACATCTATTTATATAACTACAAATAATAATACTTACTAGCAAGAATACGGTTAGGAAACAGAAAAAAGTTATTTCAATATTCCCATGTTAAACGCCGTAGGGTACCCGTCGTAGGGCACGACTCAAGATACTATATATGCAGTTGTGAGCATCCATTAAAATAGCAACCCTAAGATTTGAGAAGGAGTCTCTAGTTAAATACGTTTTGAGTTGGCCGGCGCCGACGCCGGCGGCCAGTTGTCTCGCGGCCAGTTAGCCACGGCCACTTGGCGGCGGACAGTTGTCCTAGACCGACCTACAACGGTGGACAAAGTAAAAAAAAATATACAACCTTTGGCCCATCACGTTCATTGTGCAGCTCATAACCTAAATCTCGTAATAAATGATGCAGTAGGGGGGATTAGAGAAATTGCGGATTTCTTTGCGATATCGCAAGAAATTTTTAATTTTTTTGGAAATAGTATTAATCGTTGGGATTTATTATCCAAATTTACCGGAGATTCAAAAATAACATTAAAAAAATTGAACCCCACCCGATGGTCTTCGCGGATTAATTACTTGCGAGCAATTACAATAAGATATTCAGATATTAAAAATTTGACGCATATTTCTTTAACAAGTAGAAAAAGGACGGAACAAGCAGAAGCAGACGCGATTATTAAAAAAATTTCAACATTTGAATTTGTTTTTATAAGCATAATAATTTACAAACTGAATGAAATCAACTACGCATCCCAAATTTTGCAAAGAGAAAACATTGATCTTCAGCAAGCTTCAGATGCTATTTAATTAGTTTACAATAATGTTTCTGAAATTCGAAACAATTACACCAACTTGAAACTGGATGCAGCAAAAATGGCCTCAAAGTGAAACATTTGTCCATGAGGCTTGAGGTATGTAAATTCAACAAATAACTTGTGCATCTGAAACTTAATCGTATCTATGTTACAGTAAGAAAAGTCTATGTATGTAATACATATTGAACTTTATTAGCCATAGAGAATATTTATCCTTTCGCTTAGTTTAATGTCAGCCGATTTAAAATATGGGATGAAAAAAGTACCACCAATTATAAGCATGGACATTACGTCGTACTTACTATTGACACAGTTTCTATAAAAGCTTACAAAAGCTAACAAGCGTATAAATATTTTGAAACCGGATTTGCTTAGACATGAATTCAAATTTTTAATAATTTAATTTTTTTAAATATTATTTCTATTTTAGAAAGATTGGCCATAGCCCGAAGTGAGAGGCTGGCAAAGAAGCAACGCCAAAAAGAGCATGCAGAAAAGATGCATGCTCTTAAAAAGCAAAAAAAGCGCGGGAGGCGCATTTGCCCTCCCCGCAAGCATCACCAAGAGGCCGGCCGATAACAAGGGCTATGGCCAAAAGCAAGATGCAAGAGTGATTTTTTTAAATTTTTTTTTTATTCTGAATTTTTTTTTATTTTTATTTTATTTAGAATTTTTTTTTAAATTTATTTTATTTTGAGTTTTTTTTATTTTTATTTTGTCCATAAGGCTTGAGGGCTTGAGGTATGTAAATTCAACAAATAACTTGTGCATCTGAAACTTTATCGTATCTATGTTACAGTAAGAAAAGTGGATGTATACGTAATACATATTGAACTTTATTAGCCATTGAGAATATTTATCCTCTCGCTTAATTAATGTGAACCGATTTAAAATATGGGATGAAAAAAGTACCACCAATTATAAGCATGGACATTACGTCGTACTTAGTATTGACACACAGTTTCTATAAAAGCTTACAAAAGCTAACAAGCGTATAAATATTTTGAAACCGGATTTGCTTAGACATGAATTCAAATTTTAAATAATTTAATTTTTTTAAATATTATTTCTATTTCAGAAAGATTGGCCATAGCCCGAAGTAAGAGGCTGGCCAAGAAACAACATCAAAAATCACCAATGGTATGTATATTGTATGTTCAAGAATATTATGGAAGACAATTATATATACTTTTAGGCTGTTTTTGATCCAGAATTAAACGCTTTTTTTTACTTTTACAAATGATTTGTAAGGTTTGTAAAGTTAAAATTATAGTCGCCAAAAGTTTTCTTCCTAATCTGAATTTATCATTTGTCAACGTATTACAACAAAACCGCGTTTTCGCCGAAAACTCAAACAAAATTCTCAGTTACAGGTAAAGGTAGTTTTGCGAGCAAACAGAAGTTTTGACTGATTTTTGACGAAAACTGCGTTTAAAATATCAAAACGGAGTTTTCTAAGTTGGTGAATTCCGGTCTTAGTTATATTACCTTTGTTGAAAGTTTGACCGATTCATTTGGGTTTTGCGTACCACCATGTAAACACTTTTTCAATAGGTCATGATTAGCCAAGTTTTTAAAAATTGATTTTATTTGTTCCATAACAGAAAATGGGTATGTTTGTCATGATCATACTGGGTTTTATTTAAGACTGCTTGTTGGTACTTGCACCAAGTTTTCTCATTTTTTGGACAGACTATGAGCTGGATCTTCATAACTACTGTAAAGATGGAAGTATTCAGCCCATTCAGCTTGTTTCATTTCTTGTAAACTGTTTTTTTTCTTCTTATTCCAAGTACATAGTAGTTTTGAATGGTATAAATGGCTGCTTCTGTTAGTCGACCTCAACCACCAATTGTTTTCTCATCTTGAAGTCTTGTACGCCTCAATTTCGTTTTTAGTTTCCTAAGTCTAGTTTCCATTCTTTTTTGCACATGGCCTACACACACTAATTTTTTAATTTCAAAATCTTGACCATATGGTTTCATTTCAGATACGTTAGAAAATGATTTAGTATTACTATCGCCAAGAAAATATTTATATCGAACATTGTAAAAGGATTGAGATCTACAAAAACATTCTACCACTCCATTTATTTCCATGCCTTCACTCACTGTCAAGTAGTTTGCAGTACATTTTAAAGAGTGTTTGTTATCAAACCTGTTTTTACATCTACAATATTTTGACAATATTTCACAATCAATAACTTTCCCAGTTGTAACATTTGTTGCAGTAACAACCCCATTTTGTGACGTATGACCTCGCTTTTGCCAGGTGCCATCAAAAGCTGCTGCAATGTCTGTACTGTCATCATTTTCATTGACAGATTCTTCTACACTTTATTAGCTACTTCACACAAAGATTTTGTATAATATCTGAAATTTGGAGGAGTGGGTAAGTTCATCACACCGCAAAACATTTTTTTTTTTAATAATAATAATATTTATTGAGCAAAAATAAAAAAATAAAATTACAATTACTCAAAAGGACTGAGTTCGCAAGCGATCTTCCACCTATATACATATATATATATATAATTTCTAATTGTTTTATTGGGAAGTAAAGTCTTAATTATTTGTTTTTTTTTTTATTTTTTCAAGCTTTCGCAACAAATTTGTTGCTTCATCAGGAAAACTAAAAATTTATAATATAATTGCACAGAACATTATTCAAAAAATATTAATTTTACAATTATAAAAGTTCACACAAACTTCGACAGCGTTATTAAATTGAAATATGTCAAATTGACAAATTAACAAGTAAATTGATAATTTAAAAAAAATTAACTGCAAAAATATTAATACATGAATAAAAAAATGAATTTAATAAACTTAAATATAGAAAAATAAATTATTTAATTATCTGTAAAAGATAAGAATAAATAATACTCATACCTTCAATGTCAGTTCTTTTGTTCATTGAAGTTTCACACCTAATAATATGTAACATTTCTAAAAAGTTTCTTTTTTGTTGGTTTTTTTCTTCATCTAAAATTTTGATAGAGTTATAGTCCGGAAATATATATATATATATATATATATATATATTGATACGTGTTAAGCTGTCACTTCCGTTATGTACAAGTGGCTACCTGACTTCCACGTTTTCCAATTATCTTAAAAACTTTTTAATAGCATATATGCTATGTACTAAAACGGTATTAAAGGTTTCTCAAAAGAGGGGTAAATAATTGTTTTAAAAAAAATTAAAATAACTATCGTACTTATATAAGATACGTAGTCACTTCATGGCGGCAAAGTATATATATGATACAAGCAACTCGTTCTCACTTCCAGCGACGTTGACATGTATAACCTGCATATTACTAAGGAAAGAAAGAGAAAGGTTTTCTTTTCTTTGTCCTTTCGGGTACAATATTCTATTTTTAGATTTTACTTTACCTAACTGGTTCTCACTTATTTTTATGGTTGTATTTTGAAATACGTATTTCTTAAAGTTTACTATTTTTATGAGAACTTCGTTTTCAGTATTCGTATTTATTTTTGTTTCAATAAGATAACACAATCACAAACCCTCATTTTTGATATAAATATTTCATAAAAACGAACTTGTGCAATCAAATTAACTGTTATAATTTGTTTTATGCAAAATTAAAGTGTCATAATTTGTAGTTTTTGTTAATAACAATTTCTAATTTAGTAGACTGGATCTTTTATTGGTATTATGTTACTATGATATATGTATAAATAAAACATTTCATATAAGTTTTAAAATTTACGTATTACACGATCAAGAATTTTTTTAAGTTACAATTATTATTTTATTTGTCAGCATTAACACGTTTGTTTAAACGTTCGCAGTAATTAAAGGTAGAAAGCAATGATTTAGTTATTAAATTTCATTCAAAGTACCTAAATTTGATGTTAAGTACCTACGGTATATAATTTCACATTATTGTGAAATGATTCATTCTTTAATCTTTAGTCAGGTTAATCCTTAATTTTACTACATACAATAAGCCGGTGCATTTTATTACTTTAAAAGTTATCTTTTGAACGGCATTGCAATAAACTATTTTTTTAAATAAGTTTTGATTTCTTAATTTTATAAAAACGTATCTCGTCATACATTTATAAACTCGATCTTTAGCATATAATTGACATAAAACTATTAAACAATCAATTAAAATTTCTTGATTTAAATCTTAATCAACATAACCAACCAAAACATTAGCAGAGTAGTATTTAAATTAATCACAAAAACGTGTAAAACTTTTTGATATTAGTTTTGACTTCCGTAAAAGTTTTTTTTTTTTTTTCATTACATTGTGTTTTTTTTTGTTTACTACTTTTAGCTTTAACTTTAATTTGATTTTATAGTATTTAATAAAAATTATAACATAAGTTTGTTAGTATTCATATATTGTATTAAGATTTATTAACTATGTAAGATCTCTTATCCGAATTTCAAGTAAGGGCGCCCCAAAGTACATAGCACTCGTGAGCAGTGGTCGTGTTGCCTTATAGCACAAGGAGGCCCTGGCAAGATGTTTGACATTTTGAACGTTAATACATTTTTTTATAAGTATTGGACAAAACAGACGCCCTTTTTGTTACTTAAAAATTATACAAAAATTAAGTGTACATTATAATACATAAAAAGAATTGTTTTTACTCTTTATACGTAAATTACATAATACAGGATTTACACAAATTTAAAAAAAAAACGCTAATAATTATCCTGTTAATTTAATTTAGTTTTAAATGTAATGTTTTTTGTTAACTTTTTTTTTAAATAAGTTATCTAAACTGAAGACTAGTTACAAGTTTAACTACTTTTATTTGCACAGTGTCAACCAGATGTTCTGGCGTCAAATCTGCTTTACCGTTGCATTTTGGTCGCTTATTTTTTATGTAATGTGTCAGTAGATGTTCTTTTTTGCTTTTATTAGTTCTTATCAGAGCGTTTTTAACAACATCACTCTTCAGTGATAAAAAATTATTAAATTATCTAAATAATTCATTATTACTAAATATGCAAACAATTTTATTTTTTGTTTAAGACGAGTAAAAACTATGAAAAAGATTTTTTTTTAATTTAAGGTAATTTTTTATGTTATTATAAAGAAACAGTTACAACCGACGCAATCGTTTTGTTAGATACAGGTACTACCTAGACAGACAGCTACTTTTTGTGTAACCTTTTCTTTTAACCAAAATTCCTTTATGTAATTATTTCAAAAGCTTTACAATTGCCAATAATTTTAACAAAACAAAGTAGTTTAAATTGAAAGTGTAAAAAATAAAATTATCAAACTATCAGCATTATGTAATAGTATATACATAACGAGCATGGAAAGTGAGTGATATCGTGCTCGTGAGAATTTCGACGCACAAGGCGCTAGCCGAGTGCGGAAATCTCACGAGCAAACGATAGACACTTTCTAGCGGGTTTTGTACAGTATTTTTCCTACGACAGTAACTTAAGTATTTTAAAAACTCGTTTATAGGTCACAATTTCGCAAAATTTTTTTGACGTTTTTGAGCACTTATTTCAGATAAACGAAATAGTAACATACTTGATAAAAGCAAACTGTTACGTTATAATTGTGCGTTATAATATCGCAAGGGTTTTTGACAGATGAATGTAATTGTCAACTTTCATACGTACTTAATAGTGTGAAATTGACGTCTTTCATATAGTGTCGTATGAAAACTACATTAAACAAACAATAAAACATAATGAAAGCTTATTTCAATTGACTTTGTGTTCTTTCAAATTTTTATAATTTTGAATTTTAAGATATTAGTTTCTATTTTGTAAATAAATAAGCAAGAATAAGTAGACGTATTATAAAAGTACCAATAATAAAAATAGATTATAATTAGACTCGTTTGGTTAATTTTATTGTTTTAATCACACAATACTAAGTAATAAATTTTATTAATCTTGCAATTAATTGAAAATATAGTTATTACAAACATTGATTCGTGCAACAATTCTAAAACACGTCATTAATTTATTGTTATTTCTAACATAAATTAAGTATGAAATCACCGAATTTATTCAAAACCATTTTTTACACAACAAACGTTACAACAGTTAATTTTATTACGTATTATAATTTTGTCTAACAAATTATTTTTTTATTATTTTTTAGTACTGAAATATTTAAGAAATTTCATTTGTAAATTTTAGCATTTATCTTTTCTTAATGTGGATACGTTTTAAAGCGGCTACTCAGACCCTAAATTTGGGTTAAAACGTGTTTATAGTTTTATTGACGCTATGCTTTACTTCCAACGTTGCCGCATGTCGGAAGTAACAAGTAATCTTTTAAATAACAGAAGTCACATTGAACAGTCCGTACCTGCATATATCAAGCATCATCAGCGCTAGCGGATATACCCTGAACTAACGGACACTTTTTGCGGGTATAAAGTGTCATAGTGACTTCCAACACAAATTTTGAATTTAGGCTTCTGATGCCCCCTAGTGTCTAAATCCGTTGAAAACAAGGCGAAACGTTGTCACTTCCGAAATCGGAAGTGACTACGTTATATATGAAGTGACAACGTTCGATATATATCTGGAATGGAAGTCACTTTATACACTTTACCAATATATATATATATATATATATATATATATATATATATATATATATATATATAAGTTATATCTAAGAATCTGTTAACACAACAGGAAATAGGTTTAATGCACTCTTACGATACTGACGTAATGCTGTAACATCAATTTGAAATTTATAAATACAAGCAAATTATAATAAATAAATTAATATACAGTTTGTCACCTTAAGTAACTACTATTCTGTAATCTCTAATAATAAATAAGAGGTTTTAATCTTGCGTTTTGTTTTTAAAAACATCAATTGGGAAACTTAAAATATAATTGGCGCAGTCGGTAGGATTGTTAACACGGTCGTGTGTATGAACTAAAAGTGTTTATCGAAAACCAAAGTGTACGTGACCGGCGAATCCTAATTCCTTGGTTAACAACAAACTTCAGCATCCCATCAACCAAAGGCGCGAGAAGAAGAAACCCAGTTACGGCGACCAGCAGTCTAAGTGGCCAGCGAAGGTGCATCGAGCATACGGTCGAAGGCAGCAGGAAAACGCATAAAGGTAGGCAGCTTATATTCGCATTGTTTATTATAAACACGTAAGGTACTTCCTTAAATATATTGTTTATATTTTTCCATTAATTGGAAGTTGCGTTTGCAAGACTAAATTAAAGAACAAATTTTAAACTGGAAGAATTAGTAAATTCATTAGAATCCTTAAAATTAGAACACAAAATGTCAGTTAATTTTCAGTTATTTAAAATTGAATTAGACACCATTCCGCTATTTGACGGAAGTGAAACACAAATCAACGCATTCTGCATGGCTTATGAAAACATTCATACTCGTTATAAAAGTGTCGATGAACTTTAAACGGTAATTAGAGCAGCGATATTTCAAAATTTAGAGGAAAAGCTTGCGAAATTTTGTCACCTAGAGATGATTTAATTGAATGGCCTCAAATTAAAAAAGCATTAATCGAAAATTTTTCGGATATTAGAGATCTCGAACAATTAACCGTAGAGTTTAATAATGTAAAATTAAATAAAAACGAAAATCTTGTAGAATACGGACATAGAATTAGAGCAGCATTAGGGAAATTAATTGCAAAATTAAATTTATCCGATTTATCACATAAAGCTTTTAGACAAGAAATATTGATATCAAACGCGTTAGACAGATATTTAGTAACAATACCATATCAAATTTCTATGCAAATTCGTGCAAGACAACCTAAAACTTTAGAACAGGCGGTAACGTACGCGCAAGATGAACTAAATTTTGCTCAACGTGCAGGTCAAAGCATTAATTCTTTTAGTACCACTAGAATCGCCCCGTCTAAACCATTAACACAAAATCCATTTCAGAAAATTTCTTCTAACTTCAAACCACCACAACAAACCTTTAGACCCCCGTTTCAAAATAACTTTCGAAATTTCAATCAGAATCCTCAATTCAATTTAAATCAAAATCAATCAAACTTTAACCAAAATCAACCACAATTTAAACAATTTAATAAACCAATTTCTAACGTTTTTAGACCTAATCAAAATCTTAATTTACCCAAACCAACCCCAATGTCAGGTATTTCAACTGTAAGAAATTTCCTTCAAGAAACGAACCCTGAATCATTCATTTACGACGAAGAAACAAATCAATATTATGCCCCTATAAATGTAGAACAAATCGATGAATTAAATGACACTTCAAACGAAGAAAACTTTTCAATGTTAAATGAAAATACTCCCACCGACGTAACCGAATCAGAGGTAAATTTTTTAGAAGCTACCTCAACAACCGAATTAAGATGACAGAGTGTTTACCCTATATTAAATTGCAAAACCCACCTTTAAACATCTTGATAGACACGGGAAGTGAAATAAACATTTTAGATCCTAGAATAATTTCAAAATTTTACCCCAATTCCACCCAACCAATAAATTTAAAAATTAATACGGCTAACGGAACTACTACGATGAAAACACTAGCAACTGTACCAATTTTCGAAGAGTTTAAAGCATCGGGAAATCTAAAATTTATTGTACTTAATTTTCACGAATTTTTTGACGGTTTAATAGGTATACGCGACTTAAAAAAATTAAAGTTTAATATCGATTTGCAAAATAATTTACTCACACGAATAGATAATAATAATTTTCCACTCTACTATGATAAACCCGTAAAAATTAAAACTTTACCTTGCACAAAACAAATTTTAACATTACCTTATGCTAAACCAAATCAAGACGTTTTAATACCGGAACAAGAAATCAACGGAATAAAACTAAACGAAGGTTTGTATAAAATTTTCAATGGAAATGTAAACGTTGTAATTGAAAATAATACGAACACGGAACAAGAAATAGAAATTAAAAATCTCGAGGAAGAAGCAATTGACCCACAAGATGTACAACCATTTTGTCATTTGCAACAACCATCGCTAAAAACTTAGATAATTTGATTAGATTAGACCACATGAATTCTGAAGAACGAAGAATGATAATCAAAACATGTCGAAAGTATATCGACATCTTCAAGATGCCTGAAGAAAAATTAACGACAACAAACCTGGTTAAACACAAAATAACCACCAAAGACGAGGAACCCATCTTTTTAAGATCGTATAGGACACCCTTTACGACCAAAGAAAAAATTAGAGAACATGTAACAGACATGCTGGATCAAGGGATAATTCAACCAAGCATATCGCCTTGGGGATTTCCAGTTCATCTAGTAAAGAAGAAAGTAGACGCATCGGGATTAGAAAAAACCAGAATGGTAATAGATTACAGGCAATTAAACGCCAAAACAATTGACGACAGATATCCGTTGCCAAACATCGAAGACATCCTAGACAAATTAGGACGAGCACAATACTTTAGTGTTTTGGACTTAACATCAGGTTATCACTAAATTGAGATGGAAGCAAGCTCGAAACAAAAGACCGCATTTAATACCGAATTTGGACATTTCGAATTCAATCGCATGCCGTTTGGTTTGAAGAACGCTCCAGCAACGTTCCAAAGAATGATGAATAACGTGCTAAGCGAATTATTAAACACGCATTGCCTTGTATACCTAGACGACATAATTATTTTTTCTCCTAACCTGGAAGAACATCGAAAATCTTTAGAAAAGGTATTCCAAAAACTACAGCTGCATAATTTGAAACTGCAACTGGATAAATGTGAATTTTGTAAAAGAGAAACAGAATTTCTAGGACATGTTATCACTGAAAAAGGAATTAGACCCAACCCAAAGAAAGTAGAATCAATAAAAAATTACCCAATACCGCGTAGCCAAAAAGAAATTAAAGCATTTTTAGGACTTCTGGGATATTATCGTAAATTTATCAAAGATTTCGCTAAAATTACAAGACCTTTAACAAAGAGACTAAGAAAAAATTCAGAACTTCAAATTGATGACGAGTATATCGAAACAATTAATAAATGTAAAATACTTCTAACAAACGACCCAGTTCTAAAATATCCTGACATGAACAAAGAGTTCACCTTAACAACAGATGCATCCAATGAAGCAATAGGAGCAGTCTTAACACAAGAGAACCACCCAATGGCGTACGCATCAAGAACCCTCAACGATGCGGAAAAGAATTACAGTACCATTAAAAAAGAACTTTTGTCAATCGTATGGGCAACTAAATATTTTAGACCATACCTATATGGAAACCGATTTACAATAGAGACCGACCATAAACCACTGACATGGCTATTCTCACTGAAAGAAGCAAATTCCAAACTAACCAGATGGAAACTCAGTTTAATGGAGTATAACTATGACTTAAAGTACAAAAAAGGCAAAGAAAATTATGTGGCGGATGCCTTGTCAAGACCACCGAAAGACGTTTACGTAAATGATATAGATTTCGAAACACTAATAGCGAACGCAGATGGACCCACAGATGAAGACATAGCCGAATTAGATGAAATACTTCAAAACATGGGATCGGAAGAACCAATAGAAGACAACGCAACAATCCATACGTCATCTGGAGATGTACAAATAGAAATCCCATATAAAGAAACACCAATAAATATGACAAAAAACCAAATACTATTTGACACCCACCGAAGTAGTCCGGACGCGATTATAAAACATATCAACTTATTTGATAACACCAAAAAGAGAATCTACTGTAATTTACCTTATGGATTTAACGACCAAGATATTTTAAAAACACAAAAAGAAATTCTTCAACCCAATACCAATTTTAGCATTTATTTCAAAAACCGTAAAATGGAAAGAGATATATTAAGAATAATAAGAGAAAACTTTAATAATACCGTAAAACTAAACATTAGTAATAAATTATTAGAAGACATTGAAGACAAGAACGAACAAAGAAGATTGATGGAATATTATCATACTGGAAAAACCAAACATCGTGGAATTAACGAAACAACTAGATCATTGAAACAATTGTATTACTGGCCAAACCTAGAAACTAATATAACAAAATATATTAATAACTGCGACGTGTGCAACGTATCTAAAATTGATCGTAACCCACAGAAATTGCCAATAGCACTAACGCCAACAGCAGATAAACCCTTCCAAATAATACACTCAGATTTGTTATTTATTAATCAAAAAATTATACTCGCTATGGTAGATGCATTTTCAAAATATGGACAAGCATACGTATTACCTAATCGAAATTCGAAAACAATATTGGAATATCTAACATTATTCATGTCCCATCACGGCATATTTTCTAAATTAGTCACAGACAACGACCCCTCCTTTTGTAACAATCTTATTTCAGAATTTCTTAACACCCATCAAATTAAACACCATAAAATTTGTACTGAAAATTCAAAGTCCAACGGAATTGTCGAACGATTTAATTCCTCCCTAATCGAATCATTAAGGGTATCAAACGTTGAAAAATCAAAACTTTCATTTGAGACTCAATTACGCATTGCAATAACATCATATAACAACAGTATTCACACGACAACTAAATTTACACCATTTCAAATAATTAACGGAAATGAAAGAAACATTTTACCTTTTGACCAGACCATCAATAAAATAACTGAAGACTACATATGCGAGAGAGATAAAACCACAAACTTAATTAACCAGCAAGTGAAAGAAAACATAGTAAATCTAATCTAAGAAATGGAAATAAAAGCAAAAGAAAAGGTGCAGCAGAAACAACCCGAAAATAAACTAGAAGAACACAAACCACAACAAATAGTCTATGTTCGAAGGAACAAACAGAGAAATAAACTCGCACCCTATGCCACCAAAGTTAAACTACAAAATGTAACCGATAATACAGTGACATTCAAAAACAAAAGAAATACAGACACTAAGCTTAAAAGGGACGTAATCAAAAGAACTAAGAAGTATATGTTGTTGCAGGATGAAGAAATAGAAGTAAAAGAACTAAAGAACTATATATTACCATTAGAATTAGGAAAGGCTTATAACCACCTTTTTAACCATAAACTAGTTTTTAGCGTAGAACATAAGGACTTGAATTTATTAATTTTTAATTTAACCGCGCAACATATGTTAATCTTAGATAAAGTTACAGAAATTAAGCATCATAAAAAATTCAATCACTTTATTTCCGAACACGACATAAACGTTATTAAGTTACTTACACAATCAAAAAATCGAATTGAAACAATTTCCAAAAAGTATGAGAATTTTATGATTCCCGTTAGAAATAAACGATCTCCCTTCAATTTTATCGGCAAAACAGCCAACTGGCTCTTTGGACTAATGGACGACGATGAAAAACAAAAAATTTATCATGCTATAGAAATACTCAATGTAAATCAAAATAATGTTATAAACAATATTAACCACCGAACCTCATTATTGCAAAATACAATTACACAACTAAAAGATTTAATTAATGTTACTAACAATAATATGAAATTAATTGAAAAACATTTAAATCATCTCCATGACGAAATAGAACTTTTCAACAGATATTTGTTATTACTTGAAACCGTTACCATTTTAGAAACTAATATAAGTGAAGTAGACACCTTTATAAACGAGTTGCAACAATCCATTGTATTAGGCTTCAGAAACCAATTGCATCCCTTTCTATTGCCGTATCCACAGCTATGCAAAGAACTAAGTCATTTAAGACGTTTATATCCAAATGGAATATTAAATTTAGTAAATGATCATTATTATTACTCAATTCTTTCGGTTAAAATTGGATTAGATTTGGAAAAAACTGTAATTTCTGTAGAATTTCCAATAGTGGAAAATAGTAGTCTGACCCTATATCAAATTGTGAAGGTACCTTACGGCGAAACGTATGTGTTAGAACAATGCGAGTATTTAGCGTGGTCCTACAATAAATCAATATGTGTGAAAGACTTTTTTTCTTGTAGAAAATAATTATATAATTAAGAGTAGCGTTTATTTGAAAAATAGTAGTGATTGCATGAATAACCTTCTACAAAACAAAATCGAATGTTGTTCAATAGTTAAAATCAAACAAACTGATAACGAGTTAATAGTATTAAATGAAGCAAATTACATACTAATAACAGATAAAGTAAATTTGTTAAATTATCAATGTAAATCAAAAGGAACAATTAGCATAAGTAAAACCTCATTGATTAAACTACCACTAAACTGTTCAATTAAATTCAACAATCAATTGTATATTAACACTAAAGATAAATTGTACCGAGAAATGAAGTTACCCAAAATATCTTTACAAATTGAAAACACGGTTAATGAAAAACCGTTCGAACTAACAAAAGTAAATATGAATGATAACTTTAAAAATCAAATCATTAAAGATGAATTAATGTACCAAAAGGAAATTCCTTTTAATTATCAGTTTTCCCATTATTTTATAATATGTTGTATAATAATTTTGACTGTTTTAGTAATGTATAAAAATAAGGGTAAAATATTAAACAAACTCAAGAATCTAAGAAATGGAAATACGGCAGAACCGCAAAGTAATCAAAAGCCCGAAGACGGTCTTCAATCTCAGCCCGGAGGAGTTATATCTAAGAATCTGTTAACACAACAGGAAATAGGTTTAATGCACTCTTACGATACTGACGTAATGCTGTAACATCAATTTGAAATTTATAAATACAAGCAAATTACAATAAATAAATTAATATACAGTTTGTCACCTTAAGTAACTACTATTCTGTAATCTTTAATAATAAATAAGAGGTTTTAATCTTGCGTTTTGTTTTTAAAAACATCAATTGGGAAACTTAAAATATAATTTATATATATATATATATATATATATATATATATATATATATATATATATATATATATATATAAATATATAAAATAACCAAATCATATTTTGAACTTATATAAACTTAACTACATAATCCTTCTATTTCTAATAGACGTATTTTTAACTGTTTTCTATACAATTTGTCTGGTAAAGATAGGAGTGAAAAAACTAAATTTAAAAAATAAGGCGCATTATACGCAAAACAGCATTTGAATTTTGTGATGGTGTGTGTTGGTATACTGTAATTTTTATTCCGAATGTTAAGATCATGTTGTTGTGATCTCAATACCAACTCATTAAACAAATATAAAGGACATTTAAAGTAAATTAATTTGTATAAAAAGACACAATAGATATACTTCGATCTTTGTTTGGTGTTTAGTTCTCCTTTTGCATTTAAGTAAGGAGTAATGTGATCTTTAAAAGGAACGTTGTAAGCAAATCTGATGCAAGCATTTTGAATCTTTTGTATTTTATCCTTATTGTATTGAGTTAAGTAGTTGTAGTATACGCAGCAACAGTAATCTAGGGTGGGATAAATCAAACTTTTTATTAGATTAATCTTGATATTGGAGCTTAATGAATATTTTAATCTATTTAACATTTTGTGGTATCCTCAGTAGAAACACAGCTTTAGCTGTAGTAGTAAGTTGCTAACTTCACACGAAAGAAAATGGTTGCGTTACTTTTCAAAGTTACTTTTTGTAGTTTGTAGTGTATTAGAATAATGTATATGTAAGATGATAAAGGACAAAATAAACGATGTAACAAATGTGTACAATTACAACAAATTGGCGACGATGTGAAAATTATAAAAGTGCACGTGACAACGTACGTAACTCGCGTAAGTACATGCACGTGTTTTTGTCATTATTTTTTCAACCAAATACTTGCCGAGTTCAATGCCCCATTAAACGTTAAGTACCGTTAACACCGTAAAACCTCAACGGTTGTGTTTTTCAATAATTTTTTCAACTTGACACAAGGAATTTCTATTACAATTTCAATAAATATGGATGCCGAACAGCTGAAACAAATTTTGGGAGTTTTCGCCGAAACTATTACAACCACCCAGCAACACCTAGTCGAACAACTTCTAAATAGACCAGCCACTACTTCCGACTCAGTATTAAATATTGCTCCATTCGAAAACTACGATGCAAAAAAAGAAAAATTTACATGCTACCTAGAACGATTTGATAACCACCTTGCTGTTAAAAATGTCACCGATACATCAAAAAAAGCACAACTTCTGTGTGCATCAATTGGGTCAATTCATTACAATAACTTATCAGCATTCTTGGGGACAAATCACCAAGTCAAAGATGTACCATACGAAGACCTTGTCGACAATTTCAGAAAAATGCTCGCACCAAAAACCAACAGTGTCGTGGCTCAACATTATTTTTTATCGTGTTATCAAGCTGAGAAAGAATCTGTCGCCGAGTATGTTGCCACATTACAAAGAAACTTAACAGATTGTAATTTCCATGTAGAGTGTTCGTGTAAACAAAAGGTATCGGTTGCCGAAATTTTTCTTCGGACACAATTTATTCGAGTTTTAAGAGACAATTATATTCGAGAACAATTACTGCAAACGGATGTTACCAAATTTCATGACATTGTGGACAAGGCGGTTTTAGAAGGGTCGCGCATTCAAAGCAAAGAAGTAATGAAACAAACAAACCCTGCGGTCGTGTCGGAAAGCGGAAGTGACGTGAACAAACTGTCGCAGGTTCGCCATTCTCGGTCCCGCCGTGAGAAAAGTCGAAATCGTTCCCGTAATCGCGACCGAATATCAAATTATCATCTACAACAGAATAAGTTCAGTAATACTTAGAGATATTCCAGTCGAACAAGCGGGTTTCAGACCTAAACGGAGCTGCACCGACCAAGTATTATCACTAACTACATATATCGAAGCCGGTTTTCAAAGAAAACTAAAAAGTTCTGTCGCATTCATTGATTTGTCAGCAGCGTATGATACCGTATGGAGGGAAGGAGTTATATACAAATTCCTACGCAAAATTCTCTGTAAATTCACATCAAGATTAATAGAAAACATGCTTAACGACAGAGTTTTTCAGGTGATAATGGGATCAGAAATCAGCACACCCAGAAAGCTTAAGAATGGACTGCCGCAAGGATCAGTACTTTCGCCATTGTTGTTTAGCCTATATATAGCGGACATGCCCGAAACAAGATCAACAAAGTTTGGATACGCCGACGATTAGGCTCTAACCACTCAAACTAAATTAATAGAAGAAGCCGAAGAAAATCTTACCAATGACTTAAACGTAATGGGAAGTTTCTTTCGAAAATGGAGGCTGCAACCTAATGCTTCAAAAACAGAAGTAACCTGCTTTCATTTAAATAACAAAATGTCTGATAGAAAACTTACAGTCTACTTTGATAACACCTTACTTAATCACAATAAAAATCCAAAATACTTAGGTATCACTCTTGATAGAACGTTAAGCTTTAATGTACATCTAACTAACACTGCGGAAAAATTAAAGACCAGAAATAACATTATTCAGAAACTATGTGGCTCGACATGGGGAACATCAGCATCCACACTGAGATTGTCAGCCCTAGGCCTTGTCTACTCAGCCGTGGAGTACTGCGCACCAGTGTGGCTTAACAGTGCTCACGTGAAAAAGATAGATGCGCAACTGAACAACACCATGAGAATGATCGCTGGCGTAATCAAATCCACCCCAACTCAATGGCTACCGGTATTAAGCGACATTTCACCACCTCATCTACACCGAATCAATTTGCTGACAAACGAATACAAGAAGATACTTAACAACATAGAGCTTCCAATCCATAATTATATTGAAGACGCCAACAAAAATCGACTACGCTTTAGAAAACCACCAACAAACACAGATGCTGAGTTTAACATCACAAGCAGATGGGTGCACGAATGGTCTAAAGCTCAGCCAAACAGCAACTTGCCCTGCATAACAGAAACCCCCCCTGGCTTCAATCTACCACGCAAAACCTGGTGTACATTAAACCGCATTAGGACCCAACACGGCAGATGTGCATACTTTTTAAACAAATGGGGAAAACTACCATCCCCCTCATGCGACTGCGGAGAGGACCAAACGATTGCAGACATAATAGAAGAATGTCCCCAACGATCATACCAAGGCAGCCCCGAAGAGTTTCTGCTTGCAACGCCAGATGCTATAGAATATATAAATAACCTGAATGTTTGTTTGTAAATTTACCTAAGTTTGCTATATTTGTTATTGTTATATACTTAAATGTGTCGAAACGCCATACGCTAAATAATAAAATAAATAAATAAATAAAATCAAATTATCGTAGTAAATCGATGTCTCGCCGTTCTTTGTCGCGTTCATCATCATCACGGGACTATCGAAATCAGCCAAATAGGACAAAAGTAGATTATCGAGCACTTGGAATTGAAAATTTGTGCTTCAATTGTGGGAAAAATAACCATAAATCTAGTGAGTGCCGCACCGATCGAAGAAATCTCTTTTGCGAGTCCTGTAAAAAACGGTCATATCGCTAAAGTTTGTATTAAAACGCACTTAAGTCAAGCAGCTGACAGTAAGCAGGTTTCAAATGAAGATGATGCAGTTTATTCATACGGAGTCAATATTATTCAACCCTTGTTCGACTTACTGGAAGTCAATCCTGATTCAAGAAAGTATATGGTTACAGTTCTCATAAATAATAAACCGCACAATATGGAAGTCGACTCAGGAGCGAAGTTTTCTATCCTCTCAGAAGATAAATTTTTCAAGCTCAACCTCGGAATTGCAATTCAACCAGCTAATGTAACATTCAGAACATTTTCAAAAGCTCTTGTTCCATGCAAAGGCAAAGCTAAGGTTAATGTCAAATATAAAAATAAATCTCTCTGCGCTGATCTGTACATTGTGCCACAGGGTCACGATTCCCTAATTGGACGTGAATGGATAAGAGGTCTAGATCTTGAATTAAAAGAAATTGACGATGAACTGGCTCAACATACCACTTACCAGCCGGCTCCTGCCTCAGACGTGTCGCCAATGCTTCAAGTTGATGTTTTTCGAGAATTTGAAGACATTTTTCAAGAAAAGATAGGTTGTGTTCCAAATTTGAAAGTGTCACTTACTCTACGAAAGGATGCCAAACCAATTTTTATCAGAGAACGCGATGTTCCTTACTCCTTACGAGAACAAGTTGAAAAAGAATTGGACGCACTTGAGCATTCAGGTATCATTACCCCTGTTTCCACAAGTGACTGGGGATCACCCCTTGTTGTAATACCTAAGCATGATGGAGGTATTAGAATCTGCGTTGATTACAAAACTGGAGTGAATGAAAGGTTAGAATTAGCCAATTTTCCGATTAGAAGAATTGAAGATGTTCTCAATAGCTTGCGTAATTCCAGATACTTCTGTAAGTTAGACTTATATAAAGCATATTTACATTTGAAAGTCGATGAAGAGGGAAGTAAAATTCAAACAATTTCCACACACAAAGGAACATACAGAATGAACAGACTTAGTTTCGGAATAAAGACTGCTCCTTCGGAATTTAATCGTATCCTGTCACAACTTCTGCGTGGACTTCCAAACGTAGAAGCATATTTCGATGACATCATTGTCCATGCCGCTACTAAAGATGAATGCATTTCTAATTTGCGAATGTGTTTGCAAAGATTGTCAGAAAATGATTTGCATCTAAACAGAAACAAATGTTCGTTCTTTCAAACAAAAACTGAATATTTGGGATACGTTATCGAATATAACAAAATAAGCAAATCGCCAGAAAAGGTTCGAGCAGTGTTAGAAATGCCACGTCCTTCGAATGTAGAAGAATTGCGACAATTTCTGGGCATGGTAACATACTACTCGCGATTCATCCCTGATTTTTCAACAAAATGTTACCCTTTACGACGGTTGCTGTGCAAGAACCAGTGATACTTATGGACCGCTGCGTGTGAATCAGCTTTTATCAACCTTAAAACAAAACTGTGCAGTGAACGTGTTCTCATACCATACGATCCAGCGCTGCCGCTTATCCTTACAACAGATGCCAGCCCCAGCGGAGTAGCTGCAGTACTTAGTCATTCAATTGATGGAAGTGAAAAGCCAATAGCGTATGCTTCACGATCACTGACTCATTCCGAACAAAATTACAGCCAGTTGGACCGCGAAGCTTTAGCCATAGTATTTGCCGTGACTAGATTCTATAATTACGTTTATGGAAGAAAATTTTATCTAATCACTGATAATGAACCTCTTACCAGAATTTTTGGCCAAAAACGGGCATTGCCACAAATGACGTCAGCGCGCTTACTTCGATACGCATCATTTTTATCTGGATTTGATTATACAGTAAGATTCAAGAAAGGTAAAGACAATGAAAATGTTGATTGCTTGTCTCGCGTCCCAATTGTTCAAAAACAGAAAACATTCGACACGTACATCAATCAAGAAGTTGATGATTTATACTCTGAAACTTTATTTCAAATTTCAAATATTTCTATTACCGCTGATATCATCTTACAAGAAACCACAAAGGACTCAGAATTACAAGCCATCATTAAAGAACTTCGAACAAAATCGGTAGATTCGTCGTTTACCCTTTCTCGTGGTATTTTATTTCGAGCCGATAGGGTTGTTATACCGAAAACTCTTCAAGCCTCTATTCTCCAGGAATTACATGCGACACACATAGGCATAACAAAAATGAAGCAACTAGCTAGACGTTACGTCTATTGGGTTGGATTAGATCGTAACATAGAAGAACTTGTTAGAAGTTGTCAAGAATGCGCTAAACTGCGCAACAACCCTCCGAAAGTTATCGTACACCCGTGGGATCCACCGAAGACCAACTGGGAACGTATTCATGTGGATTATGCTGGACCGTTCCAAAGACATCATTTCTTGGTGTGTGTTGATGCGAAGTCAAAATGGGCTGAAATCGAGACGCACCTACAACTGGTTCCACTATTGCTCTTTTAGAAGACATTTTTTCATTTCATGGATATCCTGAAATATTTGTATCGGGTAATGCTACAATTTTTACAAGCACTGAATTCAAAGAATATTGTTCTACACATGGAGTGTCACAAAGATTTATTGCCCCCGGTCATCCCGCTACTAACGGGTTAGCTGAGCGGAACGTGCAAACCTTCAAGAATCGCCTGAAATCAATTTCAGAAGAACTAGGGAGTTTATCGCAGAAAGTTCAAAAAATCATGTTCAAATACCGGGCCACTCCTCTTGCATGTGGTAAATCTCCGGCTGAACTCTATTACGGCCGCAAGATCAGAATTCAATTGGACGCAATTTTTCCAAATCACTCGCAGAAATCACAGCTTGTGAAAAACCATGTTCGTTCCTTATCAGTGGAGGAGAGAGTTCAAATCCGCATGTTCCAACAAAATAGAGAAATCTGGGAATTTGGGTACGTCACAGAAAGATTGGGCTCTCGTCACTACCTTGTGAAGATAGACTCAGGACGTATTATCAAACGCCATATTAACCAGTTATGTTCCACCCGTGTAACTCACCGAGACTTCAAGGAATCACATTCACAAAAACATTCCAACGCAACATATGTCACATTTGATGTTCCTAGATTACCTAGTCGAAGTGTTGAAGAAGAACTTCCAGAGATGCCAAATAACGCACCAACACCAAACAGAGACCAACAACCAGACTTACCTATTCTAAGGAGGTCTGAGCGTACCAAGAGACAACCTGTATTTTTAAGAGATTATGAATTATAACTGTGGTATCCTCAGTAGAAACACAGCTTTAGCTGTAGTAGTAAGTTGCTAACTTCACACGAAAGAAAATGGTTGCGTTACTTTTCAAAGTTACTTTTTGTAGTTTGTAGTGTATTAGAATAATGTATATGTAAGATGATAAAGGACAAAATAAACGATGTAACAAATGTGTACAATTACAACACATTTTTAACTTCGTATAGGACGTTGAGCAGATTTTATTTATGATTTATGATTCTCGAAACTAAAATTCTTGTCCAGATAACACCCTAAACTTTTTGCCGATGATGCCCACTTAACGTTTGCATCATTTAATACTAAATTAATTTTACTTAAGTCTATCTGTGCTATTAATTTTTTGCTACCAATACATAAAGCAACCGATTTATTAGGATTTAGTTTAAGACCATTGTTAACACACCATTTTGCAATATTTCGCAGATCTTCGTTAATTAATTTTAATGATTTTTTAATTTAATGGGTTTAAAAAAAATATATAATTGTACATCATCTGCATACAAGTGGTATTTTAGATGCTTAAGAGACTTAGCAATATCAAATATAAATAAGGAGAACAGTATAGGAACACCACTCTTAGTTTTAATCATGTTGGAGTATTGATCTTTGTAGTTTACACACTGTACTCGACCTGTAATGTAATTTTGAAACCATTGAACCTCGGTATCTTTTACCCCTATATAATTCAGTTTTGCCAATAGTAATTCAAAATTTACTAGATCAAACGCTTTTCTCTGATCAAGAAGTATTAATATGGTAACTTCAGAGTTATCCATGGCAATGCTAATGTCGTTTGTAATTTTAAGTAAAGCAGTTTGTGTGCTATACCTTCGTCGAAAGCCTGACTTAAATATGGCAGGATCAAATTTTTATCTAAATAAGTTTTAAATTGTTCAAATACTACCTTTTCAATTATTTTGGAGAATATTGGTAAAATACTTAACGGCCGTAAATCAGAAATGTTACACGCATTTCATCGGTTTGTTAGCCTTTACCCACACGACGAAGTCCACACACTAAACTAGTATTTATTTCTCACCCATTATTATCTAATTTTGAGTCATTATATTTAGACACATTAATATTACACTCAATACACTGCACTTTAATTTTCAATCGTAACCCGCCTACCCTATTGTTACGAAAGGAAAATTTTAAAATTAATTATTAAATGTAAAATATACAATTATTCATATAGAAATTAGGTTATTATATTAAGAAATGTAATCATACATCCAAAGAGGAAGATGAGTTATAATTCTCAATGTTACATTGCGGTAATTACTAAAAAAATTGGGACCAACATCCACATGGAAAATTACATACCTTGACTAAATCTTCCTGTAAAAACAGGCATGTGGAGGATGTGGTTTCAATGAACAATGGATGTATGAAGAGTATCAATATTAAACCAATCAGGAGAGGTATTAATTAGTACCTACTCATTATTCATGAGCATTCATTATTATTATTAGTAGTGCAGTGAAATGTCACTCCAAATAATGTAAGTCTTTATATTTTTATTAATTGTTAAGCTTTATATTAAATGTAAATAAAATGCTTAAATATTACTTCGAAAAATGATTCTGGTTGAAAGTCACGACCTCTTACATAGCAAACCCCGCTATAACCCCCGTATCGTGACACTATGTTCAGATGAAATCAGAAGAGAACCTCCGCATTATTTACAAATTGCTATTTCAGATAACATAGTCTCCAAACTTTTTATGTTAACAATATCAAAACATTCTTCATTTTCAGATTTATGACTAGCATATTTAATAAGATGTTTCCTTATTTTATTCTTGGAAAAACTTTTTTTTGTGGGAGTGAATTTCGAGTAGGTGATTTAGGTCTAACTTCACTGGAAGTAAGGTTATTTTCAAACTACAAAACTTTAGGTTTGCCAACATTTTTACGTTTTTTGAAAACTTTTGTTTGCACACGAGGCATTTTAAACAACTTTTTATAACTAGACAAAAAAACAATGTCAAACAATAAAAGTAACTTTCACTTCACTGATTTTTCACCAAAACAATCTCGATTTAAAAACATAAAAAATAAAGATCAACTATTGCAACGATATTTAGTCAAAAATGAGCACAAAAAAACAGGCTAGGCTATATGTAAGGTTTTATAATAGTATATTAAAACACAAGTTACAGAATGAACGCGCTTCAAGCACGAGACCGGATTTCATACACGAGCCGCGCAGCGGCGAGTTTATGAAGCGGTCGAGTGATTGAAACGTATTCTATGACGTGTGCTTTATACTATTTTCTCTATTTTAATACAATATTTGAAATTTTTCGTATAATTTTAATTTTAAAACAACATTGGTAAACTTTTATATTTTATTGAATTGACAACATTTACATTTTGACATATTGAAATTTATGTGTTAACCTAAAATCTCATACAAAATTATCTCTTTTCACCTTTATAAGTAAATAACTGAATTAATAAAACGTCTTTATTTTATCTTGGCATCAAAAATTTGAATTTTAATTGTTAAATTCCAATAATTTTGATTTCTTTTTCGTGTAACGTCAACTTACGATGCAGAGATACCAACTTTGAATAAACTAACATTACCAAAAATCGTGTAAGAATTTGCTTATTCTTACACGGATTTTAGTGTGAGAATCGCTAATTCTTATGTCGAAATAGAGAAAAATGTATATAACTCTGAAATGTTTTTGCAACGCCATCCTATGGTCAAAATACTGCCACCATCACCACCAATATATAGGAAACTATAAATTAGTACGGAAGGTAGAAAAGTTGTCAACTATTGACAAGTAACGCTGTCAAAATCCCAACTATAAAAGAGGTTAGGAACATTGTAACTAATTTAACGTTTTTTATTCATATTACTTTGGTTTTAGTAGGCAAAATTTAATAAACTTAATCTTAAATTAATCACAAAAGATGATGGAAAAATAAAATGTAAAATGTAGTGCTTTTAGGTGGGTAGTTGTACCGCCATATAAATTTTTATTCTAATTATACCTACACTTCATATCAGTATAGCAGTGTTTAAAATTCACTTAACATTCGATTACTAACTTTGTAGTAATTTTTAAACAATAATTATTTTGTTTCCAGAAGATGCGCAAACTCCAAATTATAGAAGAAGAACCGGAAGGTAAGATTTCACCGCTATTGTGTTTGTTTTTTTTTTGTTAAGTACGAACTATAGTTGCATCGTGTGGAGTGTGTGCTTGAGGCTGTATGCTTGTACTGCATGGTGAGCGATGGTGAGCACGGTGATTTATTCAGGAATGAATTTTTTAATATTGAAACGTTGGCAAAGTTACTGTCAATTTTCAGAACGTTCACGAACTTACTGTTAGCTTGCATAAGGTTTACTGAAGGATGCAGGAAGTTCTTAAAAAGATAGAAATATATAAAGGAATGAAGGAATCATAGGTCAGTTATTCGAAGTCGGAAGTATTAAGAACATTTTTAAATAAATAAGTGATTAACGCGTGTGTTTGAGATAAATATAATGATATAATATAAAATTCAAGCGTACGTACCTTTAATGTAAACATGTGTCAGTTTTAAATAAACAGAACTTATCCGCGGACTTTATTTTTCGAGTGATTGTAATATAAAAAAATTAGTGCAAGCGTTTTTCTTAAATATCGATAGATTTAATTAGTTACGTATAGTTCTAAACGTGTAAATATTTTGTTATAAAAAAATTAGTTTTAAAATTCGTTACAATATGTTACCTTATAAATTTTTTTTTATAGTTATGATCAGTTTTAAGAATATCTATTTTAATTACTTTAACTAATTTCTGTTAATATATTTTAACCGTATCATATTGTATTTAATATGAATTATGTTTGTAATTAACTGTAAACACTTGTATTATTATTGTTTACAGACTCGTCGCCGGAGGGGATGGACGCGTCCGTCCTACTAGTTAGTGGTAAGATTTCACCAATGTTTTGTGTTTGTTTTTTCTTAAGTAGGAATTAGTTAAAGTTTCGGTGGCCCATATGCTTGCACTATATGCTTGGCTGTATGGTGAGCACAGTAATTAATTTAGAATTCATTTCTTTATATGTAGTACCTTTGGAAAAATATGTGACAAAAAAATTTCTGTAAAAAAATCTTTTTATGCTTATGAGTTTTTAGAACGTCAATTCAAGTTGGAGACCTTTATTTTGTAAAATTTTATTAATAAAATGTCTATTTTAATTATTTTAACTAATTTCTGTTAATATATTTTAACCGTATCTTATTGTATTTAATATGAATTATGTTTGTAATTAACTGTAAACACTTGTATTATTATTGTTTACAGATTCGTCGCCGGAGGGCATAGACGCGTCCGTCCTACTAGTTAGTGGTAAGATTTCACCAATGTTTTGTGTTTGTTTTTTCTTAAGTAGGAATTAGTTAAAGTTTCGGTGGCCCATATGCTTGCACTATATGCTTGGCTGTATGGTGAGCACAGTGATTAATTTAGAATTCATTTCTTTATATGTGGTACCTTTGGAAGAATATGTGACAAAAAAAAATTTCTGTAAAAAAATCTTTTATGCTTACGAGTTTTTAGAACGTCAATTCAAGTTGGAGACCTTTATTTTGTAAAATTTTATTATTAAAATGTCTATTTTAATTATTTTAACTAATTTCTGTTAATATATTTTAACCGTATCTTATTGTATTTAATATGAATTATGTTTGTAATTAATTGTAAACACTTGTATTATTATTGTTTACAGATTCGTCGCCGGAGGGATGGACGCGTCCGTCCTACTAGTTAGTGGTAAGATTTCACCAATGTTTTGTGTTTGTTTTTCTTAAGTAGGAATTAGTTAAAGTTTCGGTGGCCCATATGCTTGCACTATATGCTTGGCTGTATGGTGAGCACAGTGATTAATTTAGAATTCATTTCTTTATATGTAGTACCTTTGGAAAAATATGTGACAAAAAAATTTCTGTAAAAATCTTTTTATGCTTATGAGTTTATAGAACGTCAATTCAAGTTGAGACCTTTATTTTGTAAAATTTTATTAATAAAATGTCTATTTTAATTATTTTAACTAATTTCTGTTAATATATTTTAACCGTATCTTATTGTATTTAATATGAATTATGTTTGTAATTAATTGTAAACACTTGTATTATTATTGTTTACAGATTCGTCGCCGGAGGGATGGACGCGTCCGTCCTACTAGTTAGTGGTAAGATTTCACCAATGTTTTGTGTTTGTTTTTTCTTAAGTAGGAATTAGTTAAAGTTTCGGTGGCCCATATGCTTGCACTATATGCTTGGCTGTATGGTGAGCACAGTGATTAATTTAGAATTCATTTCTTTATATGTAGTACCTTTGGAAAAATATGTGACAAAAAAATTTCTGTAAAAATATTATTATGCTTATGGGGTTTTAGAACGTCAATTCAAGTTGGAGACCTTTATTTTGTAAAATTTTATTAATAAAATGTCTATTTTAATTATTTTAACTAATTTCTGTTAATATATTTTAACCGTATCTTATTGTATTTAATATGAATTATGTTTGTAATTAACTGTAAACACTTGTATTATTATTGTTTACAGATTCGTCGCCGGAGGGCATAGACGCGTCCGTCCTACTAGTTAGTGGTAAGATTTCACCAATGTTTTGTGTTTGTTTTTTCTTAAGTAGGAATTAGTTAAAGTTTCGGTGGCCCATATGCTTGCACTATATGCTTGGCTGTATGGTGAGCACAGTGATTAATTTAGAATTCATTTCTTTATATGTGGTACCTTTGGAAGAATATGTGACAAAAAAAAATTTCTGTAAAAAAATCTTTTTATGCTTACGAGTTTTTAGAACGTCAATTCAAGTTGGAGACCTTTATTTTGTAAAATTTTATTATTAAAATGTCTATTTTAATTATTTTAACTAATTTCTGTTAATATATTTTAACCGTATCTTATTGTATTTAATATGAATTATGTTTGTAATTAATTGTAAACACTTGTATTATTATTGTTTACAGATTCGTCGCCGGAGGGGATGGACGCGTCCGTCCTACTAGTTAGTGGTAAGATTTCACCAATGTTTTGTGTTTGTTTTTTCTTAAGTAGGAATTAGTTAAAGTTTCGGTGGCCCATATGCTTGCACTATATGCTTGGCTGTATGGTGAGCACAGTGATTAATTTAGAATTCATTTCTTTATATGTAGTACCTTTGGAAAAATATGTGACAAAAAAATTTCTGTAAAAATCTTTTATGCTTATGAGTTTATAGAACGTCAATTCAAGTTGGAGACCTTTATTTTGTAAAATTTTATTAATAAAATGTCTATTTTAATTATTTTAACTAATTTCTGTTAATATATTTTAACCGTATCTTATTGTATTTAATATGAATTATGTTTGTAATTAATTGTAAACACTTGTATTATTATTGTTTACAGATTCGTCGCCGGAGGATGGACGCGTCCGTCCTACTAGTTAGTGGTAAGATTTCACCAATGTTTTGTGTTTGTTTTTTCTTAAGTAGGAATTAGTTAAAGTTTCGGTGGCCCATATGCTTGCACTATATGCTTGGCTGTATGGTGAGCACAGTGATTAATTTAGAATTCATTTCTTTATATGTAGTACCTTTGGAAAAATATGTGACAAAAAAATTTCTGTAAAAAAATCTTTTTATGCTTATGAGTTTATAGAACGTCAATTCAAGTTGGAGACCTTTATTTTGTAAAATTTTATTAATAAAATGTCTATTTTAATTATTTTAACTAATTTCTGTTAATATATTTTAACCGTATCTTATTGTATTTAATATGAATTATGTTTGTAATTAATTGTAAACACTTGTATTATTATTGTTTACAGATTCGTCGCCGGAGGGATGGACGCGTCCGTCCTACTAGTTAGTGGTAAGATTTCACCAATGTTTTGTGTTTGTTTTTTCTTAAGTAGGAATTAGTTAAAGTTTCGGTGGCCCATATGCTTGCACTATATGCTTGGCTGTATGGTGAGCACAGTGATTAATTTAGAATTCATTTCTTTATATGTAGTACCTTTGGAAAAATATGTGACAAAAAAATTTCTGTAAAAATCTTTTTATGCTTATGAGTTTTTAGAACGTCAATTCAAGTTGGAGACCTTTATTTTGTAAAATTTTATTAATAAAATGTCTATTTTAATTATTTTAACTAATTTCTGTTAATATATTTTAACCGTATCTTATTGTATTTAATATGAATTATGTTTGTAATTAATTGTAAACACTTGTATTATTATTGTTTACAGATTCGTCGCCGGAGGATGGACGCGTCCGTCCTACTAGTTAGTGGTAAGATTTCACCAATGTTTTGTGTTTGTTTTTTCTTAAGTAGGAATTAGTTAAAGTTTCGGTGGCCCATATGCTTGCACTATATGCTTGGCTGTATGGTGAGCACAGTGATTAATTTAGAATTCATTTCTTTATATGTAGTACCTTTGGAAAAATATGTGACAAAAAAATTTCTGTAAAAAATCTTTTTATGCTTATGAGTTTTTAGAACGTCAATTCAAGTTGGAGACCTTTATTTTGTAAAATTTTATTAATAAAATGTCTATTTTAATTATTTTAACTAATTTCTGTTAATATATTTTAACCGTATCTTATTGTATTTAATATGAATTATGTTTGTAATTAATTGTAAACACTTGTATTATTATTGTTTACAGATTCGTCGCCGGAGGGGATGGACGCGTCCGTCCTACTAGTTAGTGGTAAGATTTCACCAATGTTTTGTGTTTGTTTGTTCTTAAGTAGGAATTAGTTAAAGTTTCGGTGGGCCATATGCTTGCACTATATGCTTGGCTGGATGGTGAGCACAGGGATTAATTTAGAATTCATTTCTTTATATGTAGTACCTTTGGAAAAATATGTGACAAAAAATTTCTGTAAAAAATCTTTTTATGCTTATGAGTTTTTAGAACGTCAATTCAAGTTGGAGACCTTTATTTTGTAAAATTTTATTAATAAAATGTCTATTTTAATTATTTTAACTAATTTCTGTTAATATATTTTAACCGTATCTTATTGTATTTAATATGAATTATGTTTGTAATTAATTGTAAACACTTGTATTATTATTGTTTACAGATTCGTCGCCGGAGGGATGGACGCGCCCGTCCTTCTAGTTAGTGGTAAGATTTCACCAATGTTTTGTGTTTGTTTTTTCTTAAGTAGGAATTAGTTAAAGTTTCGGTGGCCCATATGCTTGCACTATATGCTTGGCTGTATGGTGAGCACAGTGATTAATTTAGAATTCATTTCTTTATATGTAGTACCTTTGGAAAAATATGTGACAAAAAAATTTCTGTAAAAATCTTTTTATGCTTATGAGTTTATAGAACGTCAATTCAAGTTGGAGACCTTTATTTTGTAAAATTTTATTAATAAAATGTCTATTTTAATTATTTTAACTAATTTCTGTTAATATATTTTAACCGTATCTTATTGTATTTAATATGAATTATGTTTGTAATTAATTGTAAACACTTGTATTATTATTGTTTACAGATTCGTCGCCGGAGGATGGACGCGTCCGTCCTACTAGTTAGTGGTAAGATTTCACCAATGTTTTGTGTTTGTTTTACTTAAGTAGGAATTAGTAAAAGTTTCGGTGGCCCATATGCTTGCACTATATGCTTGGCTGTATGGTGAGCACAGTGATTAATTTAGAATTCATTTCTTTATATGTAGTACCTTTGGAAAAATATGTGACAAAAAATTTCTGTAAAAATCTTTTTATGCTTATGAGTTTTTAGAACGTCAATTCAAGTTGGAGACCTTTATTTTGTAAAATTTTATTAATAAAATGTCTATTTTAATTATTTTAACTAATTTCTGTTAATATATTTTAACCGTATCTTATTGTATTTAATATGAATTATGTTTGTAATTAATTGTAAACACTTGTATTATTATTGTTTACAGATTCGTCGCCGGAGGGGATGGACGCGTCCGTCCTACTAGTTAGTGGTAAGATTTCACCAATGTTTTGTGTTTGTTTTTTCTTAAGTAGGAATTAGTTAAAGTTTCGGTGGCCCATATGCTTGCACTATATGCTTGGCTGTATGGTGAGCACAGTGATTAATTTAGAATTCATTTCTTTATATGTAGTACCTTTGGAAAAATATGTGACAAAAAATTTCTGTAAAAATCTTTTTATGCTTATGAGTTTTTAGAACGTCAATTCAAGTTGGAGACCTTTATTTTGTAAAATTTTATTAATAAAATGTCTATTTTAATTATTTTAACTAATTTCTGTTAATATATTTTAACCGTATCTTATTGTATTTAATATGAATTATGTTTGTAATTAATTGTAAACACTTGTATTATTATTGTTTACAGATTCGTCGCCGGAGGGCATAGACGCGTCCGTCCTACTAGTTAGTGGTAAGATTTCACCAATGTTTTGTGTTTGTTTTTTCTTAAGTAGGAATTAGTTAAAGTTTCGGTGGCCCATATGCTTGCACTATATGCTTGGCTGTATGGTGAGCACAGTGATTAATTTAGAATTCATTTCTTTATATGTAGTACCTTTGGAAAAATATGTGACAAAAAAATTTCTGTAAAAAAATCTTTTTATGCTTATGAGTTTTTAGAACGTCAATTCAAGTTGGAGACCTTTATTTTGTAAAATTTTATTAATAAAATGTCTATTTTAATTATTTTAACTAATTTCTGTTAATATATTTTAACCGTATCTTATTGTATTTAATATGAATTATGTTTGTAATTAATTGTAAACACTTGTATTATTATTGTTTACAGATTCGTCGCCGGAGGGGATGGACGCGTCCGTCCTACTAGTTAGTGGTAAGATTTCACCAATGTTTTGTGTTTGTTTTTTCTTAAGTAGGAATTAGTTAAAGTTTCGGTGGCCCATATGCTTGCACTATATGCTTGGCTGTATGGTGAGCACAGTGATTAATTTAGAATTCATTTCTTTATATGTAGTACCTTTGGAAAAATATGTGACAAAAAATTTCTGTAAAAATCTTTTTATGCTTATGAGTTTTATAGAACGTCAATTCAAGTTGGAGACCTTTATTTTGTAAAATTTTATTAATAAAATGTCTATTTTAATTATTTTAACTAATTTCTGTTAATATATTTTAACCGTATCTTATTGTATTTAATATGAATTATGTTTGTAATTAATTGTAAACACTTGTATTATTATTGTTTACAGATTCGTCGCCGGAGGGGATGGACGCGTCCGTCCTACTAGTTAGTGGTAAGATTTCACCAATGTTTTGTGTTTGTTTTTTCTTAAGTAGGAATTAGTTAAAGTTTCGGTGGCCCATATGCTTGCACTATATGCTTGGCTGTATGGTGAGCACAGTGATTAATTTAGAATTCATTTCTTTATATGTAGTACCTTTGGAAGAATATGTGACAAAAAAATTTCTGTAAAAAAATCTTTTTATGCTTATGAGTTTTTAGAACGTCAATTCAAGTTGGAGACCTTTATTTTGTAAAATTTTATTAATAAAATGTCTATTTTAATTATTTTAACTAATTTCTGTTAATATATTTTAACCGTATCTTATTGTATTTAATATGAATTATGTTTGTAATTAATTGTAAACACTTGTATTATTATTGTTTACAGATTCGTCGCCGGAGGGGATGGACGCGTCCGTCCTACTAGTTAGTGGTAAGATTTCACCAATGTTTTGTGTTTGTTTTTTCTTAAGTAGGAATTAGTTAAAGTTTCGGTGGCCCATATGCTTGCACTATATGCTTGGCTGTATGGTGAGCACAGTGATTAATTTAGAATTCATTTCTTTATATGTAGTACCTTTGGAAGAATATGTGACAAAAAAATTTCTGTAAAAATCTTTTTATGCTTACGAGTTTTTAGAACGTCACTTCAAGTTGGAGACCTTTATTTTGTAAAATTTTATTCTTAAAATGTCTATTTTAATTATTTTAACTAATTTCTGTTAATATATTTTAACCGTATCTTATTGTATTTAATATGAATTATGTTTGTAATTAATTGTAAACACTTGTATTATTATTGTTTACAGATTCGTCGCCGGAGGGATGGACGCGTCCGTCCTACTAGTTAGTGGTAAGATTTCACCAATGTTTTGTGTTTGTTTTTCTTAAGTAGGAATTAGTTAAAGTTTCGGTGGCCCATATGCTTGCACTATATGCTTGGCTGTATGGTGAGAAAAGTGATTAATTTAGAATTCATTTCTTTATATGTAGTACCTTTGGAAAAATATGTGACAAAAAATTTCTGTAAAAATCTTTTTATGCTTATGAGTTTTATAGAACGTCAATTCAAGTTGGAGACCTTTATTTTGTAAAATTTTATTAATAAAATGTCTATTTTAATTATTTTAACTAATTTCTGTTAATATATTTTAACCGTATCTTATTGTATTTAATATGAATTATGTTTGTAATTAATTGTAAACACTTGTATTATTATTGTTTACAGATTCGTCGCCGGAGGGGATGGACGCGTCCGTCCTACTAGTTAGTGGTAAGATTTCACCAATGTTTTGTGTTTGTTTTTTCTTAAGTAGGAATTAGTTAAAGTTTCGGTGGCCCATATGCTTGCACTATATGCTTGGCTGTATGGTGAGCACAGTGATTAATTTAGAATTCATTTCTTTATATGTAGTACCTTTGGAAAAATATGTGACAAAAAATTTCTGTAAAAAATCTTTTTATGCTTATGAGTTTTTAGAACGTCAAGTCAAGTTGGAGACCTTTATTTTGTAAAATTTTATTAATAAAATGTCTATTTTAATTATTTTAACTAATTTCTGTTAATATATTTTAACCGTATCTTATTGTATTTAATATGAATTATGTTTGTAATTAATTGTAAACACTTGTATTATTATTGTTTACAGATTCGTCGCCAGAGAGGAAGGACGCGGCCGTCCTACTAGTTAGTGGTAAGATTTCACCAATGTTTTGTGTTTGTTTTTTCTTAAGTAGGAATTAGTTAAAGTTTCGGTGGCCCATATGCTTGCACTATATGCTTGGCTGTATGGTGAGCACAGTGATTAATTTAGAATTCATTTCTTTATATGTAGTACCTTTGGAAAAATATGTGACAAAAAATTTCTGTAAAAAATCTTTTATGCTTATGAGTTTTTAGAACGTCAATTCAAGTTGGAGACCTTTATTTTGTAAAATTTTATTAATAAAATGTCTATTTTAATTATTTTAACTAATTTCTGTTAATATATTTTAACCGTATCTTATTGTATTTAATATGAATTATGTTTGTAATTAATTGTAAACACTTGTATTATTATTGTTTACAGATTCGTCGCCGGAGGATGGACGCGTCCGTCCTACTAGTTAGTGGTAAGATTTCACCAATGTTTTGTGTTTGTTTTTTCTTAAGTAGGAATTAGTTAAAGTTTCGGTGGCCCATATGCTTGCACTATATGCTTGGCTGTATGGTGAGCACAGTGATTAATTTAGAATTCATTTCTTTATATGTAGTACCTTTGGAAAAATATGTGACAAAAAAATTTCTGTAAAAATCTTTTATGCTTATGAGTTTTTAGAACGTCAATTCAAGTTGGAGACCTTTATTTTGTAAAATTTTATTAATAAAATGTCTATTTTAATTATTTTAACTAATTTCTGTTAATATATTTTAACCGTATCTTATTGTATTTAATATGAATTATGTTTGTAATTAATTGTAAACACTTGTATTATTATTGTTTACAGATTCGTCGCCGGAGGGATGGACGCGTCCGTCCTACTAGTTAGTGGTAAGATTTCACCAATGTTTTGTGTTTGTTTTTTCTTAAGTAGGAATTAGTTAAAGTTTCGGTGGCCCATATGCTTGCACTATATGCTTGGCTGTATGGTGAGCACAGTGATTAATTTAGAATTCATTTCTTTATATGTAGTACCTTTGGAAAAATATGTGACAAAAAAATTTCTGTAAAAAATCTTTTTATGCTTATGAGTTTTTAGAACGTCAATTCAAGTTGGAGACCTTTATTTTGTAAAATTTTATTAATAAAATGTCTATTTTAATTATTTTAACTAATTTCTGTTAATATATTTTAACCGTATCTTATTGTATTTAATATGAATTATGTTTGTAATTAATTGTAAACACTTGTATTATTATTGTTTACAGATTCGTCGCCGGAGGGATGGACGCGTCCGTCTTACTAGTTGGTGGTAAGATTTTATCAATGTTTTGTGTTTGTTTTTTCTTAAGTAGGAATTAGTTAAAGTTTCGGTGGCCCATATGCTTGCACTATATGCTTGGCTGTATGGTGAGCACAGTGATTAATTTAGAATTCATTTCTTTATATGTAGTACCTTTGGAAAAATATGTGACAAAAAATTTCTGTAAAAATCTTTTTATGCTTATGAGTTTTTAGAACGTCAATTCAAGTTGGAGACCTTTATTTTGTAAAATTTTATTAATAAAATGTCTATTTTAATTATTTTAACTAATTTCTGTTAATATATTTTAACCGTATCTTATTGTATTTAATATGAATTATGTTTGTAATTAATTGTAAACACTTGTATTATTATTGTTTACAGATTCGTCGCCGGAGGATGGACGCGTCCGTCCTACTAGTTAGTGGTAAGATTTCACCAATGTTTTGTGTTTGTTTTTTCTTAAGTAGGAATTAGTTAAAGTTTCGGTGGCCCATATGCTTGCACTATATGCTTGGCTGTATGGTGAGCACAGTGATTAATTTAGAATTCATTTCTTTATATGTAGTACCTTTGGAAAAATATGTGACAAAAAAATTTCTGTAAAAATCTTTTATGCTTATGAGTTTTTAGAACGTCAATTCAAGTTGGAGACCTTTATTTTGTAAAATTTTATTAATAAAATGTCTATTTTAATTATTTTAACTAATTTCTGTTAATATATTTTAACCGTATCTTATTGTATTTAATATGAATTATGTTTGTAATTAATTGTAAACACTTGTATTATTATTGTTTACAGATTCGTCGCCGGAGGGGATGGACGCGTCCGTCCTACTAGTTAGTGGTAAGATTTCACCAATGTTTTGTGTTTGTTTTTTCTTAAGTAGGAATTAGTTAAAGTTTCGGTGGCCCATATGCTTGCACTATATGCTTGGCTGTATGGTGAGCACAGTGATTAATTTAGAATTCATTTCTTTATATGTAGTACCTTTGGAAAAATATGTGACAAAAAAATTTCTGTAGGAAAATCTTTTTATGCTTATGAGTTTTTAGAACGTCAATTCAAGTTGGAGACCTTTATTTTGTAAAATTTTATTAATAAAATGTCTATTTTAATTATTTTAACTAATTTCTGTTAATATATTTTAACCGTATCTTATTGTATTTAATATGAATTATGTTTGTAATTAATTGTAAACACTTGTATTATTATTGTTTACAGATTCGTCGCCGGAGGGGATGGACGCGTCCGTCCTACTAGTTAGTGGTAAGATTTCACCAATGTTTTGTGTTTGTTTTTCTTAAGTAGGAATTAGTTAAAGTTTCGGTGGCCCATATGCTTGCACTATATGCTTGGCTGTATGGTGAGCACAGTGATTAATTTAGAATTCATTTCTTTATATGTAGTACCTTTGGAAAAATATGTGACAAAAAAATTTCTGTAAAAATCTTTTATGCTTATGAGTTTTTAGAACGTCAATTCAAGTTGGAGACCTTTATTTTGTAAAATTTTATTAATAAAATGTCTATTTTAATTATTTTAACTAATTTCTGTTAATATATTTTAACCGTATCTTATTGTATTTAATATGAATTATGTTTGTAATTAATTGTAAACACTTGTATTATTATTGTTTACAGATTCGTCGCCGGAGGGGATGGACGCGTCCGTCCTACTAGTTAGTGGTAAGATTTCACCAATGTTTTGTGTTTGTTTTTCTTAAGTAGGAATTAGTTAAAGTTTCGGTGGCCCATATGCTTGCACTATATGCTTGGCTGTATGGTGAGCACAGTGATTAATTTAGAATTCATTTCTTTATATGTAGTACCTTTGGAAAAATATGTGACAAAAAATTTCTGTAAAAATCTTTTTATGCTTATGAGTTTTTAGAACGTCAATTCAAGTTGGAGACCTTTATTTTGTAAAATTTTATTAATAAAATGTCTATTTTAATTATTTTAACTAATTTCTGTTAATATATTTTAACCGTATCTTATTGTATTTAATATGAATTATGTTTGTAATTAATTGTAAACACTTGTATTATTATTGTTTACAGATTCGTCGCCGGAGGGGATGGACGCGTCCGTCCTACTAGTTAGTGGTAAGATTTCACCAATGTTTTGTGTTTGTTTTTTCTTAAGTAGGAATTAGTTAAAGTTTCGGTGGCCCATATGCTTGCACTATATGCTTGGCTGTATGGTGAGCACAGTGATTAATTTAGAATTCATTTCTTTATATGTAGTACCTTTGGAAAAATATGTGACAAAAAAATTTCTGTAAAAAAATCTTTTTATGCTTATGAGTTTTTAGAACGTCAATTCAAGTTGGAGACCTTTATTTTGTAAAATTTGATTAATAAAATGTCTATTTTAATTATTTTAACTAATTTCTGTTAATATATTTTAACCGTATCTTATTGTATTTAATATGAATTATGTTTGTAATTAATTGTAAACACTTGTATTATTATTGTTTACAGATTCGTCGCCGGAGGGATGGACGCGTCCGTCCTACTAGTTAGTGGTAAGATTTCACCAATGTTTTGTGTTTGTTTTTCTTAAGTAGGAATTAGTTAAAGTTTCGGTGGCCCATATGCTTGCACTATATGCTTGGCTGTATGGTGAGCACAGTGATTAATTTAGAATTCATTTCTTTATATGTAGTACCTTTGGAAGAATATGTGACAAAAAATTTCTGTAAAAATCTTTTTATGCTTATGAGTTTTTAGAACGTCAATTCAAGTTGGAGACCTTTATTTTGTAAAATTTTATTAATAAAATGTCTATTTTAATTATTTTAACTAATTTCTGTTAATATATTTTAACCGTATCTTATTGTATTTAATATGAATTATGTTTGTAATTAATTGTAAACACTTGTATTATTATTGTTTACAGATTCGTCGCCGGAGGGATGGACGCGTCCGTCCTACTAGTTAGTGGTAAGATTTCACCAATGTTTTGTGTTTGTTTTTTCTTAAGTAGGAATTAGTTAAAGTTTCGGTGGCCCATATGCTTGCACTATATGCTTGGCTGTATGGTGAGCACAGTGATTAATTTAGAATTCATTTCTTTATATGTAGTACCTTTGGAAAAATATGTGACAAAAAATTTCTGTAAAAATCTTTTTATGCTTATGAGTTTTTAGAACGTCAATTCAAGTTGGAGACCTTTATTTTGTAAAATTTTATTAATAAAATGTCTATTTTAATTATTTTAACTAATTTCTGTTAATATATTTTAACCGTATCTTATTGTATTTAATATGAATTATGTTTGTAATTAATTGTAAACACTTGTATTATTATTGTTTACAGATTCGTCGCCGGAGGGGATGGACGCGTCCGTCCTACTAGTTAGTGGTAAGATTTCACCAATGTTTTGTGTTTGTTTTTTCTTAAGTAGGAATTAGTTAAAGTTTCGGTGGCCCATATGCTTGCACTATATGCTTGGCTGTATGGTGAGCACAGTGATTAATTTAGAATTCATTTCTTTATATGTAGTACCTTTGGAAAAATATGTGACAAAAAAATTTCTGTAAAAAAATCTTTTTATGCTTATGAGTTTTTAGAACGTCAATTCAAGTTGGAGACCTTTATTTTGTAAAATTTTATTAATAAAATGTCTATTTTAATTATTTTAACTAATTTCTGTTAATATATTTTAACCGTATCTTATTGTATTTAATATGAATTATGTTTGTAATTAATTGTAAACACTTGTATTATTATTGTTTACAGATTCGTCGCCGGGGGGGATGGCCGCGTCCGTCCTACTAGTTAGTGGTAAGATTTCACCAATGTTTTGTGTTTGTTTTTTCTTAAGTAGGAATTAGTTAAAGTTTCGGTGGCCCATATGCTTGCACTATATGCTTGGCTGTATGGTGAGCACAGTGATTAATTTAGAATTCATTTCTTTATATGTAGTACCTTTGGAAAAATATGTGACAAAAAATTTCTGTAAAAATCTTTTTATGCTTATGAGTTTTTAGAACGTCAATTCAAGTTGGAGACCTTTATTTTGTAAAATTTTATTAATAAAATGTCTATTTTAATTATTTTAACTAATTTCTGTTAATATATTTTAACCGTATCTTATTGTATTTAATATGAATTATGTTTGTAATTAATTGTAAACACTTGTATTATTATTGTTTACAGATTCGTCGCCGGAGGGGATGGACGCGTCCGTCCTACTAGTTAGTGGTAAGATTTCACCAATGTTTTGTGTTTGTTTTTTCTTAAGTAGGAATTAGTTAAAGTTTCGGTGGCCCATATGCTTGCACTATATGCTTGGCTGTATGGTGAGCACAGTGATTAATTTAGAATTCATTTCTTTATATGTAGTACCTTTGGAAAAATATGTGACAAAAAAATTTCTGTAAAAATCTTTTTATGCTTATGAGTTTTTAGAACGTCAATTCAAGTTGGAGACCTTTATTTTGTAAAATTTTATTAATAAAATGTCTATTTTAATTATTTTAACTAATTTCTGTTAATATATTTTAACCGTATCTTATTGTATTTAATATGAATTATGTTTGTAATTAATTGTAAACACTTGTATTATTATTGTTTACAGATTCGTCGCCGGAGGGATGGACGCGTCCGTCCTACTAGTTAGTGGTAAGATTTCACCAATGTTTTGTGTTTGTTTTTTCTTAAGTAGGAATTAGTTAAAGTTTCGGTGGCCCATATGCTTGCACTATATGCTTGGCTGTATGGTGAGCACAGTGATTAATTTAGAATTCATTTCTTTATATGTAGTACCTTTGGAAAAATATGTGACAAAAAATTTCTGTAAAAAAATCTTTTTATGCTTATGAGTTTTTAGAACGTCAATTCAAGTTGGAGACCTTTATTTTGTAAAATTTTATTAATAAAATGTCTATTTTAATTATTTTAACTAATTTCTGTTAATATATTTTAACCGTATCTTATTGTATTTAATATGAATTATGTTTGTAATTAATTGTAAACACTTGTATTATTATTGTTTACAGATTCGTCGCCGGAGGGGATGGACGCGTCCGTCCTACTAGTTAGTGGTAAGATTTCACCAATGTTTTGTGTTTGTTTTTTCTTAAGTAGGAATTAGTTAAAGTTTCGGTGGCCCATATGCTTGCACTATATGCTTGGCTGTATGGTGAGCACAGTGATTAATTTAGAATTCATTTCTTTATATGTAGTACCTTTGGAAGAATATGTGACAAAAAATTTCTGTAAAAATCTTTTTATGCTTATGAGTTTTTAGAACGTCAATTCAAGTTGGAGACCTTTATTTTGTAAAATTTTATTAATAAAATGTCTATTTTAATTATTTTAACTAATTTCTGTTAATATATTTTAACCGTATCTTATTGTATTTAATATGAATTATGTTTGTAATTAATTGTAAACACTTGTATTATTATTGTTTACAGATTCGTCGCCGGAGGGGATGGACGCGTCCGTCCTACTAGTTAGTGGTAAGATTTCACCAATGTTTTGTGTTTGTTTTTTCTTAAGTAGGAATTAGTTAAAGTTTCGGTGGCCCATATGCTTGCACTATATGCTTGGCTGTATGGTGAGCACAGTGATTAATTTAGAATTCATTTCTTTATATGTAGTACCTTTGGAAAAATATGTGACAAAAAAATTTCTGTAAAAAAATCTTTTTATGCTTATGAGTTTTTAGAACGTCAATTCAAGTTGGAGACCTTTATTTTGTAAAATTTTATTAATAAAATGTCTATTTTAATTATTTTAACTAATTTCTGTTAATATATTTTAACCGTATCTTATTGTATTTAATATGAATTATGTTTGTAATTAACTGTAAACACTTGTATTATTATTGTTTACAGATTCGTCGCGGCGGGGGATGGACGCGTCCGTCCTACTAGTTAGTGGTAAGATTTCACCAATGTTTTGTGTTTGTTTTTTCTTAAGTAGGAATTAGTTAAAGTTTCGGTGGCCCATATGCTTGCACTATATGCTTGGCTGTATGGTGAGCACAGTGATTAATTTAGAATTCATTTCTTTATATGTGGTACCTTTGGAAAAATATGTGACAAAAAAATTTCTGTAAAAATCTTTTTATGCTTATGAGTTTATAGAACGTCAATTCAAGTTGGAGACCTTTATTTTGTAAAATTTTATTAATAAAATGTCTATTTTAATTATTTTAACTAATTTCTGTTAATATATTTTAACCGTATCTTATTGTATTTAATATGAATTATGTTTGTAATTAATTGTAAACACTTGTATTATTATTGTTTACAGATTCGTCGCCGGAGGGATGGACGCGTCCGTCCTACTAGTTAGTGGTAAGATTTCACCAATGTTTTGTGTTTGTTTTTCTTAAGTAGGAATTAGTTAAAGTTTCGGTGGCCCATATGCTTGCACTATATGCTTGGCTGTATGGTGAGCACAGTGATTAATTTAGAATTCATTTCTTTATATGTAGTACCTTTGGAAAAATATGTGACAAAAATTTCTGTAAAAAATCTTTTTATGCTTATGAGTTTATAGAACGTCAATTCAAGTTGGAGACCTTTATTTTGTAAAATTTTATTAATAAAATGTCTATTTTAATTATTTTAACTAATTTCTGTTAATATATTTTAACCGTATCTTATTGTATTTAATATGAATTATGTTTGTAATTAATTGTAAACACTTGTATTATTATTGTTTACAGATTCGTCGCCGGAGGGGATGGACGCGTCCGTCCTACTAGTTAGTGGTAAGATTTCACCAATGTTTTGTGTTTGTTTTTTCTTAAGTAGGAATTAGTTAAAGTTTCGGTGGCCCATATGCTTGCACTATATGCTTGGCTGTATGGTGAGCACAGTGATTAATTTAGAATTCATTTCTTTATATGTAGTACCTTTGGAAAAATATGTGACAAAAAATTTCTGTAAAAAATCTTTTATGCTTATGAGTTTTTAGAACGTCAATTCAAGTTGGAGACCTTTATTTTGTAAAATTTTATTAATAAAATGTCTATTTTAATTATTTTAACTAATTTCTGTTAATATATTTTAACCGTATCTTATTGTATTTAATATGAATTATGTTTGTAATTAATTGTAAACACTTGTATTATTATTGTTTACAGATTCGTCGCCGGAGGGGATGGACGCGTCCGTCCTACTAGTTAGTGGTAAGATTTCACCAATGTTTTGTGTTTGTTTTTTCTTAAGTAGGAATTAGTTAAAGTTTCGGTGGCCCATATGCTTGCACTATATGCTTGGCTGTATGGTGAGCACAGTGATTAATTTAGAATTCATTTCTTTATATGTAGTACCTTTGGAAAAATATGTGACAAAAAAATTTCTGTAAAAATCTTTTTATGCTTATGAGTTTTTAGAACGTCAATTCAAGTTGGAGACCTTTATTTTGTAAAATTTTATTAATAAAATGTCTATTTTAATTATTTTAACTAATTTCTGTTAATATATTTTAACCGTATCTTATTGTATTTAATATGAATTATGTTTGTAATTAATTGTAAACACTTGTATTATTATTGTTTACAGATTCGTCGCCGGAGGGATGGACGCGTCCGTCCTACTAGTTAGTGGTAAGATTTCACCAATGTTTTGTGTTTGTTTTTCTTAAGTAGGAATTAGTTAAAGTTTCGGTGGCCCATATGCTTGCACTATATGCTTGGCTGTATGGTGAGCACAGTGATTAATTTAGAATTCATTTCTTTATATGTAGTACCTTTGGAAAAATATGGGACAAAAAAATTTATGTAAAAATCTTTTTATGCTTATGAGTTTTTAGAACGTCAATTCAAGTTGGAGACCTTTATTTTGTAAAATTTTATTAATAAAATGTCTATTTTAATTATTTTAACTAATTTCTGTTAATATATTTTAACCGTATCTTATTGTATTTAATATGAATTATGTTTGTAATTAATTGTAAACACTTGTATTATTATTGTTTACAGATTCGTCGCCGGAGGATGGACGCGTCCGTCCTACTAGTTAGTGGTAAGATTTCACCAATGTTTTGTGTTTGTTTTTTCTTAAGTAGGAATTAGTTAAAGTTTCGGTGGCCCATATGCTTGCACTATATGCTTGGCTGTATGGTGAGCACAGTGATTAATTTAGAATTCATTTCTTTATATGTAGTACCTTTGGAAAAATATGTGACAAAAAAATTTCTGTAAAAATCTTTTTATGCTTATGAGTTTTTAGAACGTCAATTCAAGTTGGAGACCTTTATTTTGTAAAATTTTATTAATAAAATGTCTATTTTAATTATTTTAACTAATTTCTGTTAATATATTTTAACCGTATCTTATTGTATTTAATATGAATTATGTTTGTAATTAATTGTAAACACTTGTATTATTATTGTTTACAGATTCGTCGCCGGAGGGGATGGACGCGTCCGTCGTACTAGTTAGTGGTAAGATTTCACCAATGTTTTGTGTTTGTTTTTTCTTAAGTAGGAATTAGTTAAAGTTTCGGTGGCCCATATGCTTGCACTATATGCTTGGCTGTATGGTGAGCACAGTGATTAATTTAGAATTCATTTCTTTATATGTAGTACCTTTGGAAAAATATGTGACAAAAAATTTCTGTAAAAAATCTTTTTATGCTTATGAGTTTTTAGAACGTCAATTCAAGTTGGAGACCTTTATTTTGTAAAATTTTATTAATAAAATGTCTATTTTAATTATTTTAACTAATTTCTGTTAATATATTTTAACCGTATCTTATTGTATTTAATATGAATTATGTTTGTAATTAATTGTAAACACTTGTATTATTATTGTTTACAGATTCGTCGCCGGAGGGGATGGACGCGTCCGTCCTACTAGTTAGTGGTAAGATTTCACCAATGTTTTGTGTTTGTTTTTTCTTAAGTAGGAATTAGTTAAAGTTTCGGTGGCCCATATGCTTGCACTATATGCTTGGCTGTATGGTGAGCACAGTGATTAATTTAGAATTCATTTCTTTATATGTAGTACCTTTGGAAAAATATGTGACAAAAAAATTTCTGTAAAAAAATCTTTTTATGCTTATGAGTTTATAGAACGTCAATTCAAGTTGGAGACCTTTATTTTGTAAAATTTTATTAATAAAATGTCTATTTTAATTATTTTAACTAATTTCTGTTAATATATTTTAACCGTATCTTATTGTATTTAATATGAATTATGTTTGTAATTAATTGTAAACACTTGTATTATTATTGTTTACAGATTCGTCGCCGGAGGGGATGGACGCGTCCGTCCTACTAGTTAGTGGTAAGATTTCACCAATGTTTTGTGTTTGTTTTTTCTTAAGTAGGAATTAGTTAAAGTTTCGGTGGCCCATATGCTTGCACTATATGCTTGGCTGTATGGTGAGCACAGTGATTAATTTAGAATTCATTTCTTTATATGTAGTACCTTTGGAAAAATATGTGACAAAAATTCCTGTAAACAAATCTTTTTATGCTTATGAGTTTGTAGCACGTCAATTCAAGTTGGAGACCTTTATTTTGTAAAATTTTATTAATAAAATGTCTATTTTAATTATTTTAACTAATTTCTGTTAATATATTTTAACCGTATCTTATTGTATTTAATATGAATTATGTTTGTAATTAATTGTAAACACTTGTATTATTATTGTTTACAGATTCGTCGCCGGAGGGATGGACGCGTCCGTCCTACTAGTTAGTGGTAAGATTTCACCAATGTTTTGTGTTTGTTTTTCTTAAGTAGGAATTAGTTAAAGTTTCGGTGGCCCATATGCTTGCACTATATGCTTGGCTGTATGGTGAGCACAGTGATTAATTTAGAATTCATTTCTTTATATGTAGTACCTTTGGAAAAATATGTGACAAAAAATTTCTGTAAAAAAATCTTTTTATGCTTATGAGTTTTTAGAACGTCAATTCAAGTTGGAGACCTTTATTTTGTAAAATTTTATTAATAAAATGTCTATTTTAATTATTTTAACTAATTTCTATTAATATATTTTAACCGTATCTTATTGTATTTAATATGAATTATGTTTGTAATTAATTGTAAACACTTGTATTATTATTGTTTACAGATTCGTCGCCGGAGGGGATGGACGCGTCCGTCCTACTAGTTAGTGGTAAGATTTCACCAATGTTTTGTGTTTGTTTTTTCTTAAGTAGGAATTAGTTAAAGTTTCGGTGGCCCATATGCTTGCACTATATGCTTGGCTGTATGGTGAGCACAGTGATTAATTTAGAATTCATTTCTTTATATGTAGTACCTTTGGAAAAATATGTGACAAAAAATTTCTGTAAAAATCTTTTTATGCTTATGAGTTTTTAGAACGTCAATTCAAGTTGGAGACCTTTATTTTGTAAAATTTTATTAATAAAATGTCTATTTTAATTATTTTAACTAATTTCTGTTAATATATTTTAACCGTATCTTATTGTATTTAATATGAATTATGTTTGTAATTAATTGTAAACACTTGTATTATTATTGTTTACAGATTCGTCGCCGGAGGGGATGGACGCGTCCGTCCTACTAGTTAGTGGTAAGATTTCACCAATGTTTTGTGTTTGTTTTTCTTAAGTAGGAATTAGTTAAAGTTTCGGTGGCCCATATGCTTGCACTATATGCTTGGCTGTATGGTGAGCACAGTGATTAATTTAGAATTCATTTCTTTATATGTAGTACCTTTGGAAAAATATGTGGCAAAAAATTTCTGTAAAAAAATCTTTTTATGCTTATGAGTTTTTAGAACGTCAATTCAAGTTGGAGACCTTTATTTTGTAAAATTTTATTAATAAAATGTCTATTTTAATTATTTTAACTAATTTCTATTAATATATTTTAACCGTATCTTATTGTATTTAATATGAATTATGTTTGTAATTAATTGTAAACACTTGTATTATTATTGTTTACAGATTCGTCGCCGGAGGATGGACGCGTGCGCCCTCCTAGTTAGTGGTAAGATTTCACCAATGTTTTGTGTTTGTTTTTTCTTAAGTAGGAATTAGTTAAAGTTTCGGTGGCCCATATGCTTGCACTATATGCTTGGCTGTATGGTGAGCACAGTGATTAATTTAGAATTCATTTCTTTATATGTAGTACCTTTGGAAAAATATGTGACAAAAAATTTCTGTAAAAATCTTTTTATGCTTATGAGTTTTTAGAACGTCAATTCAAGTTGGAGACCTTTATTTTGTAAAATTTTATTAATAAAATGTCTATTTTAATTATTTTAACTAATTTCTGTTAATATATTTTAACCGTATCTTATTGTATTTAATATGAATTATGTTTGTAATTAATTGTAAACACTTGTATTATTATTGTTTACAGATTCGTCGCCGGAGGATGGACGCGTCCGTCCTACTAGTTAGTGGTAAGATTTCACCAATGTTTTGTGTTTGTTTTTTCTTAAGTAGGAATTAGTTAAAGTTTCGGTGGCCCATATGCTTGCACTATATGCTTGGCTGTATGGTGAGCACAGTGATTAATTTAGAATTCATTTCTTTATATGTAGTACCTTTGGAAGAATATGTGACAAAAAAATTTCTGTAAAAAAATCTTTTTATGCTTATGAGTTTTTAGAACGTCAATTCAAGTTGGAGACCTTTATTTTGTAAAATTTTATTAATAAAATGTCTATTTTAATTATTTTAACTAATTTCTGTTAATATATTTTAACCGTATCTTATTGTATTTAATATGAATTATGTTTGTAATTAATTGTAAACACTTGTATTATTATTGTTTACAGATTCGTCGCCGGAGGATGGACGCGTCCGTCCTACTAGTTAGTGGTAAGATTTCACCAATGTTTTGTGTTTGTTTTTCTTAAGTAGGAATTAGTTAAAGTTTCGGTGGCCCATATGCTTGCACTATATGCTTGGCTGTATGGTGAGCACAGTGATTAATTTAGAATTCATTTCTTTATATGTAGTACCTTTGGAAAAATATGTGACAAAAAATTTCTGTAAAAATCTTTTTATGCTTATGAGTTTTTAGAACGTCAATTCAAGTTGGAGACCTTTATTTTGTAAAATTTTATTAATAAAATGTCTATTTTAATTATTTTAACTAATTTCTGTTAATATATTTTAACCGTATCTTATTGTATTTAATATGAATTATGTTTGTAATTAATTGTAAACACTTGTATTATTATTGTTTACAGATTCGTCGCCGGAGGGGATGGACGCGTCCGTCCTACTAGTTAGTGGTAAGATTTCACCAATGTTTTGTGTTTGTTTTTTCTTAAGTAGGAATTAGTTAAAGTTTCGGTGGCCCATATGCTTGCACTATATGCTTGGCTTTATGGTGAGCACAGTGATTAATTTAGAATTCATTTCTTTATATGTAGTACCTTTGGAAGAATATGTGACAAAAAAATTTCTGTAAAAAAATCTTTTTATGCTTATGAGTTTTTAGAACGTCAATTCAAGTTGGAGACCTTTATTTTGTAAAATTTTATTAATAAAATGTCTATTTTAATTATTTTAACTAATTTCTGTTAATATATTTTAACCGTATCTTATTGTATTTAATATGAATTATGTTTGTAATTAATTGTAAACACTTGTATTATTATTGTTTACAGATTCGTCGCCGGAGGGAGGGACGCGTCCGTCCTACTAGTTAGTGGTAAGATTTCACCAATGTTTTGTGTTTGTTTTTTCTTAAGTAGGAATTAGTTAAAGTTTCGGTGGCCCATATGCTTGCACTATATGCTTGGCTGTATGGTGAGCACAGTGATTAATTTAGAATTCATTTCTTTATATGTAGTACCTTTGGAAAAATATGTGACAAAAAAATTTCTGTAAAAAATCTTTTTATGCTTATGAGTTTTTAGAACGTCAATTCAAGTTGGAGACCTTTATTTTGTAAAATTTTATTAATAAAATGTCTATTTTAATTATTTTAACTAATTTCTGTTAATATATTTTAACCGTATCTTATTGTATTTAATATGAATTATGTTTGTAATTAATTGTAAACACTTGTATTATTATTGTTTACAGATTCGTCGCCGGAGGGGATGGACGCGTCCGTCCTACTAGTTAGTGGTAAGATTTCACCAATGTTTTGTGTTTGTTTTTTCTTAAGTAGGAATTAGTTAAAGTTTCGGTGGCCCATATGCTTGCACTATATGCTTGGCTGTATGGTGAGCACAGTGATTAATTTAGAATTCATTTCTTTATATATGGTACCTTTGGAAGAATATGTGACAAAAAAATTTCTGTAAAAAAATCTTTTTATGCTTATGAGTTTTTAGAACGTCAATTCAAGTTGGAGACCTTTATTTTGTAAAATTTTATTAATAAAATGTCTATTTTAATTATTTTAACTAATTTCTGTTAATATATTTTAACCGTATCTTATTGTATTTAATATGAATTATGTTTGTAATTAATTGTAAACACTTGTATTATTATTGTTTACAGATTCGTCGCCGGAGGGGATGGACGCGTCCGTCCTACTAGTTAGTGGTAAGATTTCACCAATGTTTTGTGTTTGTTTTTTCTTAAGTAGGAATTAGTTAAAGTTTCGGTGGCCCATATGCTTGCACTATATGCTTGGCTGTATGGTGAGCACAGTGATTAATTTAGAATTCATTTCTTTATATGTAGTACCTTTGGAAAAATATGTGACAAAAAAATTTCTGTAAAAATCTTTTTATGCTTATGAGTTTATAGAACGTCAATTCAAGTTGGAGACCTTTATTTTGTAAAATTTTATTAATAAAATGTCTATTTTAATTATTTTAACTAATTTCTGTTAATATATTTTAACCGTATCTTATTGTATTTAATATGAATTATGTTTGTAATTAATTGTAAACACTTGTATTATTATTGTTTACAGATTCGTCGCCGGAGGGGATGGACGCGTCCGTCCTACTAGTTAGTGGTAAGATTTCACCAATGTTTTGTGTTTGTTTTTTCTTAAGTAGGAATTAGTTAAAGTTTCGGTGGCCCATATGCTTGCACTATATGCTTGGCTGTATGGTGAGCACAGTGATTAATTTAGAATTCATTTCTTTATATGTAGTACCTTTGGAAGAATATGTGACAAAAAAATTTCTGTAAAAAAATCTTTTTATGCTTATGAGTTTTTAGAACGCCAATTCAAGTTGGAGACCTTTATTTTGTAAAATTTTATTAATAAAATGTCTATTTTAATTATTTTAACTAATTTCTGTTAATATATTTTAACCGTATCTTATTGTATTTAATATGAATTATGTTTGTAATTAATTGTAAACACTTGTATTATTATTGTTTACAGATTCGTCGCCGGAGGGGATGGACGCGTCCGTCCTACTAGTTAGTGGTAAGATTTCACCAATGTTTTGTGTTTGTTTTTTCTTAAGTAGGAATTAGTTAAAGTTTCGGTGGCCCATATGCTTGCACTATATGCTTGGCTGTATGGTGAGCACAGTGATTAATTTAGAATTCATTTCTTTATATGTGGTACCTTTGGAAAAATATGTGACAAAAAAATTTCTGTAAAAAAATCTTTTTGTGCTTATGAGTTTATAGAACGTCAATTCAAGTTGGAGACCTTTATTTTGTAAAATTTTATTAATAAAATGTCTATTTTAATTATTTTAACTAATTTCTGTTAATATATTTTAACCGTATCTTATTGTATTTAAGATGAATTATGTTTGTAATTAACTGTAAACACTTGTATTATTATTGTTTACAGATTCGTCGCCGGAGGGGATGGACGCGTCCGTCCTACTAGTTAGTGGTAAGATTTCACCAATGTTTTGTGTTTGTTTTTTCTTAAGTAGGAATTAGTTAAAGTTTCGGTGGCCCATATGCTTGCACTATATGCTTGGCTGTATGGTGAGCACAGTGATTAATTTAGAATTCATTTCTTTATATGTGGTACCTTTGGAAAAATATGTGACAAAAAAATTTCTGTAAAAAAATCTTTTTGTGCTTATGAGTTTATAGAACGTCAATTCAAGTTGGAGACCTTTATTTTGTAAAATTTTATTAATAAAATGTCTATTTTAATTATTTTAACTAATTTCTGTTAATATATTTTAACCGTATCTTATTGTATTTAAGATGAATTATGTTTGTAATTAACTGTAAACACTTGTATTATTATTGTTTACAGATTCGTCGCCGGAGGGGATGGACGCGTCCGTCGTACTAGTTAGTGGTAAGATTTCACCAATGTTTTGTGTTTGTTTTTTCTTAAGTAGGAATTAGTTAAAGTTTCGGTGGCCCATATGCTTGCACTGTATGCTTGGCTGTATGGTGGGCACAGTGATTCATTTAAAATTAATTTTTTTATATGTCGTACCTTTGGAAAAATATATGTTGGCAATACAAATCATTTTACTGCTTTTTGGTGCAAGTGTGTTCGTTAGTTATATCCGCGTATCCGCCATAACTCTTATTTTATCATTTGAATCATTGCTGATTAGACGTGCACGTGACGTTTGATTTGATAATGAACTTTCAAAACGCGGGAAAGTTGTTAATAAACTTATTCTCTAGAAAAGATTAAAACGTATTTTTCTTTGATACTACAAGGTAAATTCTTATTAATTAAATTTCACTTTGTATTTTGGAGTTTAGAGGTTATTACGGTTATTAGAACATTAGATAGTGACTTTGTGGGTGCCATAGATAATAAGGGTGGGTGTCATGTGGGTGCTCAGGTATCTGATAAGATGGGTTCGTTGGTGTGGTAAATTGGGATCTGCTTTAAAAATGAGGTAGCAGAGATGTGTTTGTAATTTGCTGAAAAACAAATTTTTAATAAAAGCATCTTTATCAATAAGTTTGAAAATATATACTTTGGCAAAGCTGTTGATAATTCGTCTACTTGTGATTTTGAATCTAACGTTGTCGGTCATCTTACATTTGTGTGTGATTCATTTCTTAATCTTTTTTCCTGAGCACCCGAAGAGATGTTATTGTATATATGTTATTATATATATCACACAAGGTAGATATTGTGCATTATTTACATTTTGTATGAATAAAATTTATTTGAGCACGACCAGATTTTGAAGTCAGCACCTCTGATGAGTTATAGTGTTTATATGATGATAGTCATTTAAATTAATCTAAATTACAAAGTCAATAATGCTGACTTGAGCAAGCGTAACGTGCTGATCTGTAAGTAGTTAATTCTGTAAAATGTAGATCTTATCATTCATAAAATTGTATTATCTTTACCTAACCATTAATTAAACTTAATTAATTAATTTTGTTAGGTGACCCCATATTTTTTACATAACGATAATGCCACGGAAGCAATATCTTGAATTATCGAGAGAAGGCAGAGCAAAACGTGAAGAAATTTGTAAGACAAGCAACTTGTTCTTCAACACATGGTTCTATCAGTGAGAGAGATAAGAGACAAAGTAACTGTAAAGAGTTAAATGTAAATCCTACTCATAGCAGCTGTATAAATGAAGGAAATGAAACAATTTGTAACCCAGTCAAATAACAAAAATTCTAATTTTAAACTGTTTCAAATGCTGAATGAAAATCAATTTTCTGATTAATCTTCTGAGGAAACAGAAGAGTCAACTAATCATACTGATTCAGAAACCTTTGATATTAAGGACAAACTAAGAGATTGGGCGGTGCAGTTTAAATTGAGTCATATTTGTATTTCTGCATTATTGTGCATTTTGAAAATGCATAAAGGTTTCAATTTGCCTTGCGATGCTAGGACTTTACTAAAAACACCTTCAAATATATGTGTAATATCTGTTGAACCAGGGAATTATTCTCATTTGGGAATAGAATTTGGTATAAAACACTTGTGGTCCATTGTAAAAGAGGATGTAGATAGTTTTAAGTTACTTATAGGAATTGATGGACTGCTATTATTTAAAAGTAGTTCTTGTGAAGAATGACCTATTCTAGCATCTGTGTGTAATATTTCCTCAATTAAGTCGATGATATTCCCAATTCATATTTATGTTGGAAAAAGCAAACCACTAAATTGTAGTATGTATCTTGCAATGTTTATAAAAGAAGCACTAAAAATATTTGAGGAAAAGATTTTATTAAATGGAAAGTTGATAACTGTCAAATAAAAGGATTTATTTGCGACGCGCCTGCTAAATCTTTTGTCATGGGTGTGAGGGGTCACACTGGCTACTACTCTTGTACTAAATGTAAGCAATCGGGAGTTAGGGTACTGAACCGGATGACTTTACCTGATTGTGATGCTCCTTCAAGAACCCATGAAGAATTTCTCCAAAAGTCAGATGAAGATTTTCGTAGGAATTAAACTCCACTAATCCAATTAAAGAACATTGACTTTATTAAATCTTTCCCATATGACTATATGCACCTGGTCTGCTTTGGAGTAATGCGAACTCTTATGTATATATGGATTTTTGGCCCTGTTCCTTTAAAATTTTCCTCACATATTATAAATTCCATATCAGATATGCTTGTTACCCTTGCACCCTTTATACCAGTGGAAAGCTTTGTTCAATTAGTGAAATAAAAATTTGGAAGGCCACGAACATTTTCAAAGTTTATCAATTTCTATTTCTATTCTCTTGAGTCAAAAGTATCACTTAAAATACCATAGTTATGCAAAAAGTCTTTTACAACATTTTGTGAAACGCACTGCTTCTCTATATAGAGCACATTTCGTAACTCATAATGTTCATGCTTTATACATTTGCCAGATGACGTTTTAAATTTTGGTCCGTTAGATTCATTCAGTGCTTTTAGATTTGAAAATTTCTTACAAGTATTTAAAAAAATTATTCGGAAAGGCGATAAACCTTTACAACAAATTGTAAAAAGGCTTATTGAAATGATAAATTCAAAGTTATGGTTTTCTGTAGATCATTTCCAATTTATCGAATTACATTTTTCAAAACCACATACGACTGGACCGTTACTACCAGGATGTAATTTCTTACAACAATTTTCTTGTGAAAACTTTTAAAATTATTACTACTTCACAAGCAAACTCCTGCAGCATTCAACATTGTTTTTTCAACAAATATACAATGTATGGTTATTTTATGTAAGAAGTTTCTGAAAACGGAATTTTTTTTTTGATACATTAATTAACAGTTCTCTATTGGAAAAAATGAGGGCGTGTACTAGTGTACACATGTAAGAAGTGAAACTTCTTTATGGCCTTATTTTTCGCAAAATGATCTACATGCAACTTTTCAGAAATTGGTTAAATAAAGTTAAATTAGATAAAGTTTAAACAAAAGGATTTTATTATCATAGACATGTATACAAATAATACAATTATTTCACTTTAACTTTTTGCTACTAAGATTATTACAGCATTTCATTAATTGTAATAGAATTATTACTATCATTGTCATCGTTATTATATATTTTTGTAATTAATGGCTTATGGTAACTGAAATATGAAATTGAATCTACAAAAATTAGTTAATTGATTTACAAAAATTAATAACATATTTCAGAATTTATACTCTATGCCAATTAATTGATGTTCATTAAATTAGCAGTCGTATTAATTAAAAATGTGACGCGTAACGAAATAAGCGACATGCTATCCCTACTGCGTTGGAGAAACTGAAAGTACTCTTCGTCTGAACCAACCGTGGTAGGGGCAAGAAAAAGATGGCGCGTAACGAAAAAATGTGACGCGTAAAATGTGACGGTAAATTTTTTTCCAACGTCTATAAAGAAGTTTCATTTCAAAAAAGATGGCGCGTAAGATCGGCATGTTGCTTTTCCTTTAGTTCATTTGTCTTAAATTATTTTGTATAAGTGTAATTCTATGTATATAAGATGTCGCAGTTTTTTTAACAGTTTCAAAATTTTTAAAATTTAGTTTGTTATATATTAGAAAGGATGTTGGTCATTGTTTACTGCTTATATCCTGCTATATTAACATTCAACATAAATGTTACTTTGCACCCTTAATGATGGAAATTATTTATTACCAGGTTAGAATATTTTATTTTTAATTAATGTAAGTGACTTAGGATAAAACCTGAAACAAATTTTACTTAGTATTTGCAGTATTTGTAACCATGTGTTTAATTTACCTGATTTAGATGACATTGTTTATTAATATATCACATTTCCTTCTTTGAAATTATAAAAATAAATATGATTGTAAAAGCAATGAAAGAAATCAGTTTGGAATAGTAAGATTTCTCGACGAAAATTGGGCCCCAGGAATGATCTCTATGAATTGGGTAACTAACGACCAGAGATATTGTTACTATCCAAACGTTAAATCAAATTAAATCAGGGATAAATTAATAAAACAGCGAGAACCGCCTAACGAGTCATGGATACATTGCCCTATTCGAATATTAAAGCAGTTTGGTAAATTTAGAAGTAGTCATTTTTATTATTTGGTCTGTTTAGATACTTATCATAACGCAAGATTGCGATTAAGACAGGCAGAAGATACTTCTTCCATAGAATCGGAAATGGAAAGAGAAAGACCAAGGAAGCTAAAGAAGAAAAATGTCATTCTTACTGAAGAAAGTTCAGAAGATGAAGAAATAAATAGCAATTCATCTTACCCAAAATCGGTTTTGGAGGATTATCCAGAACCTCCAAAAGCAAGTGAAATGACGTCTTCAACAACAACTCCTGAAGCACGTTCCTCCATGCCTTCATGCTCTAAATCTACTGGATTTGCCACCAATTATAAAATGATAGGTAACTGTTGCTTTTGACAAAATGACTGTCTCATGTTGACTGTTTTCTATCTTCCAGAAAACGATATAAAAACTTTAAAGACCCAACAAGGACAACTTTTAGCCATAATATCTGATTTGTATACTGTTGTAAAAGAACTAGATAATAAAATGAACTTGTTGCTCGATAATGACAGAACATTAACTGAAGGTGATGAAAATGCAATTATCGGATGCCTTCCTGCATCAATACTTGCCGAATTTCTAGTGGAGTGGGCTAAAAACTGAATGATGATGATGACGACGTGAAATTTAAAAAACAATTGGTACGTTATTGGTGAACTATTTAGGGTATAAGTACATTCAGCAGAATATAGGACACGTACACCAGTTTTAATTATCAATCAATACTTTTAATTAATGCTTTTACAAGTCAAAATATACATGACTAAATTAATGGTATAACTTGTAAGTACTTAAAGTTCGTTAATAATATATAATAATATATATATATATATATGTATATATATATTATATATATATATATCTGATGTCTACGTTATCTCAATTATTAATAATACTTTGTCAGGTTTACGTAGTTCGTATCAGTCCGATAACGACAAATACATACTGTTTCGTTAATGCTTGATGACTTCGTCAACTTACTTGTGCTTTTTTAAGTCATAGTTGTTTGTTTTGAAACTAGTTTAGTGTCGTGGCAAGTGCAAGTATAAGTAATAAATATAAACAATGTCAACGGACCGATTTCACAAGGCTGCTAAGATATATAAAACAGAAAGAAAGTCACAAAAACAAACTTTTTTTTCTTATTTAGAGTGTTGGTAAGGTCGCTTTCAATCGAGAGTATTCCTAAAAATTGTAATCTTTTGTCTGTCATAACAGTTCTATATTTGTTTTTAATTATTGTTAATTTCGAAAATGAACGCTCTGCTTCACAACTGGTTACAGGTAGAGTTAAAAACAACTTTAAGGCTGTGTAGAAATTGGGAAATACATCTATCATTCCCTTACTGTAGATAATGTTTAACATTGCTGAACAACTCATGTTTTTTTTTTGGGATTCGAGATTGTTAGATATTGTTTGAACTGCGTCGCTTCACTAATGATATCTTCTTCAAGATCCTTGCTATAATATTCGATAATTGTCTTAAAACTGTTCTTGTCAATATTATCTACCGAAACATTCATATTCCCTATATCAAATAGACATTTAAATTTAACAGTTATATCTCGGTAGATAGCACTTCGACGATTTAAGTCGCCTATCAAAAAATCTAAAAGTTTATTGAGTATTTCAACTCTAAATTTATCTTTCCCAGTAAATAATGGAGCCTCCATTTCCTTATTTGCGAACTATATTCTTTTTTTTCGTTTATTGGATTCGGCATATTCTTTTTCAACATCTTCGCTTAGTTCCTTACCGTTTTCTTCCAATTGATCAGCTTCTAATTCATTTTTTTTCTGATATCTTGTATAAACAGTTTTAAAGAATCCAATAAATGGAATCCTTCTTGTACATATATCCAAACTAGGCGTTTGTAGTTTCGTAGAAACCTTATTAAAGCGCTCTAAAATTTTTTCCCAAATTACTGTTAACATAACATATTCTAATTTAATGAGCTTTTTGTATATATTTTTGGCCCCGTTTCTACAATCAGTCTTTTCTGTTTCATCCATGCATATATATTTTAAAGTCTTTAAAATATCATCGTAACCAATTTTAAGTGCTCTAACAGCTTCGTAATGAGCACACCATCTAGTAACACTTAAAGATTTTAAGGTGTATTGAAGTTTGGCAATAGTTGATATTATATTCCATCTATGAGGCAAAGCAGAGAAAAAAACATACAACGACTGGAGGATCCCAAAATAATCAACGATTTCTGGAATTAACTTTACAGCCTCTGTTCCCACAAGGTTTAATGAATATGCCGAACAAGGTATAAAATCTGCAAACCTGTTAATTGTCTTAAAACGCGCTTGAACTCCATTATATCGACCACTCATATTAGCTGCGTTGTCGTATGACTGTCCTCGAATGTTTTGCAAAGGAAGACCAGTTTCGTTCAAAAATGAACATATTTCTTCGAACAAATATTCCGATGTGTGACTCTCAATTGGAATAAACGTCAAAAACCGTTCGTAAGGCAGTCCCTGATAACAATATCTTACAACAGTGGCTAGTTGGTCAATGTGTGCTAAGTCTGGTGTGGAATCTACAATGATCGAATACTATTGAACGTCATCTTTATTTATTTGATCGACTATAGCCCTTAACACTTGCTTTCCCATTATTGAAACTAGTTCTTCGTACGTAGCTTTAGACAAATAGGAAACTGATCTCTCTAATGTAGACTGGCATTTTTTTGAGATGTTCTTGCAGAAATGGGTCAAATTCTGAAATAAGCTCAATAATTCCCATAAAATTTCCATTGCTTGCGGAGCCCCATTTTTCTTCTTAATGCTAAACCTCTTTGACACAAAAATTTTAAAACTGCTACAACTCTTTGTAAGACTTGGTAAAAGTGTGTAACTTCTTTTTTAGTTTGTTCTTCTAATTGTTTGTCGATGGTGTTTTTATTTTCTTTCCTTGCAAACCATGTTAAAATCGACTGCTTGTGACCTTTACTTTCCTGGTGCATATCCAACAACCGCAAAATGTTAGACCAGTCGTTTAGCCCAGTTTTAAACCTGGAATCTACCAATGAGAACAATTTACACGCATGTATTCTTTAGCAAAACTTCTGTTAGCAGTATGAGAACTTGTGGATTCGTAATTTTGTCCCTGAAAACTATTTGTATCGTTTTCATTATCAATAGTTTTTTGTGAAGTATTGGGTTGGCATTTTGTTCTTTCCACATTTTCTTTATCTTCTATTATTGTAGAAATAATGGTTTGCTTATTCTCTCCGGGAAGATTGACTTTATTTGGAACAAAAAACTGTGTTAATTTTGTATGCTTCATTTTTTCTTGCTCCTTTTTTTCTTTTAATTTTCGTTTTTGGGAACCGGAGAAATAATGTCTTTGTCTATCAGACATAGCGTTAAAATATGAGAACAAGAGTAACTGTAACAACATAAACTTGTAAGTTTTACTTTAAATAACAAGCAGGTCATTTGCAGTACCTACTACAACACCGGAAAGTTACCCTCTACAGAAGATACTTTCTGTGACAATAATACGTAATGGTGTTAATTAAGATACCTTTTTTTCAATAGAGAACAAGAGAATTTTAAATGTCATTTTTTTATGTTATAATGTTATAATTTGTTAGTAAGAGAGTGTACCTCAGTGTACCTATATAACAAAGTAATCGATTGAAAAAAGCCAATTTATTTCCATGAAAGACATTACTTAACCTTATCGTACTTTAAATTGAGAACACAAAAACACAATCACCGCAAGTGTTATTATTCTCACTGTATTCTCCGAACGACCGAACTCAAAGCCTTATTTATCTTTACTGCTGCTACTGGTAAGCAAATTCTTGTTTCTTGGAACTGAACTCGAATTGAACATTGTTCGAGAATATTTTTACGAACTTCGAACTATAATCGAACTATTGTTTTCTCAAACTGAACCTACTATTCGACAGTATTATATAATTTACAAAAAATTTAATAGTAAGCAGATTACTGTGATAGTACATATATTTTGTTTTATAAAAAACTCCTGTAGGAAAAGCAGTTGTTCAATATTATCAGTGGTTAGGTTACCTTACTTGCAAGATAACAAAAAACGAATGAGATAGGGATAACATCGAAATCGAAACATTTTATAAAGTTCCCATATAAATTTTTTTATATTTTCTTTAAATTGAGTAGGCTATAATAACATCCTATTAATAGTAAGGAAATCATAAATAATTACACTCAACGTTGCAAAAATTACTATATGAGGCGCAAAGTGCCCATGCTGCTCGGGGCCCTACGCTTCAGCGTACTATGCGTACCGGTCTATCCGCCGTTGATTAAGATGTCTTAAACAAATTAGCATTGAAAGTAAATCACAGTCACCTGTAGCTTCAGAGATTATTTCACGAGATTTTTATATGAATGATTTATTGACCGGATCTGATGATTTAACCTGTTTAATTAAATTACAAAATGAAATTTTCCATATTATGTGGTCTTACGGGTTTGTATTAAGGAAGTGGTTGTCTAACAATCAAACGATATAAAGTATTTAGTGTTAATAATAAAGAGGAAATTAGTATCTTGCAATTAGGTGAAAACGAGTGCAATAAAACTTTAGGCATGCAATGGAATGCAAATAACGATACCATTCAATTTTCAATAAACGAAAATATAAATAACAGTGTTTCAAAACGAATTATTTTGTCAACCATAAGTCAAATATTTGATCCGTTAGGACTTTTAGGTCCCATAATAATTATATCTAAATTATTAATTCAGAAATTGTGGCAGTTAAAAATAAATTGGGACGACACTATCTCAAGCTCTTTAATTAACGAATGGCTAAAATTTAAAAATGAACTACCGATTATTAAAGAACTTGTTATTGATAGACATGTAGTAATTGCAAATTATTCGAATGTAGAATTGCACGGTTTTTCGGATGCTTCCGAACGGGCATATGGTGCATGTATATATGTAAAAAGCAGAGATAAGAATAATCAGATTGTAACTAAGTTATTATGTGCAAAATCACGAGTTGCACCGCTAAAACAAATATCACTGCCGCGACTTGAGTTGTGTGCAGCAGTTTTATTAGTAACTCTAATGGATAAAATAGTAAATTCTTTAACTATTAATTTGCAAAGCATTTATTATTATACTGATAGTACAATTACGTTAGGTTGGATCAACGGACATTCTAATAAATGGAAGACATTTGTTGGAAATAGAGTATCAGAGATTCAGTCGTATAGCAATATAAACTAATGGTTTCATGTAAAATCAGAAAACAATCCTGCAGATATGTTATCACGGGGTGTTTACCCTTCTAAATTAATTGACTTGTCTTTGTGGTGGCAAGGTCCAGCTTTCTTAAGAGAAAACAAATTACTTTTAAATTTTAATTGCTCGGTTGATAATGAACTGCCAGAACAGCGTGTAAATACTCTTATCTACAAATTCGCATGATTTTAGTATATTTTGTAAATTTTCAAGTATAAAAAAACTACAAAGAGTTGTAGCAATGTGTTTTAGATTCTGCTTTAATTCGAAAAATGTAAAGGAAAAAGAATAGGCCCTTTATTAGTTGATGAACTAAATTTTGCTTTAAATAGACTAATTTGTTTATGTCAAACACAATGTTTTCAAGCAGAATATAATAGTTTAATTCAGAATAAATTATTAGACAAACGAAATCATTTGTTGTCACTTGCTCCTTTTATTGATGAATTTAAATTAATTCGCGTAGGAGGGCGTTTACAGAAAGCGCAGTTAAACAGCAATCAAAAACATCCTGTTATCCTTCCTAAAGGTCACAATTTGACAAATTTAATAATGTCAGATATTCAGGAAAGAGCGTTGCATTGTGGACCACAACAACTATTGTATTTAATGCGCGAAAACTACTGGCCAATATCTGGTAGAAGTATTGCAAAAAAAATTGTTAATAAATGTATAAAGTGTTTTAGAAATAATCCAAAATTATGTAAGGCGTTAATGGGTAATTTACCTACTGTTAGAATTCAACAATTTGTAAATGTAGGTCTTGTTTATGCCGGTCCATTTTATATAAAGGATAAGAAAGGTAGAGGTTGTAAGATAATAAAATGCTATATTTGTATCTTTGTTTGCTTATCTACAAAAGCTGTGCATTTGGTAACCGACTTAAGTAGCGAATGTTTTTTTTAAATTGTTTAAAGAGATTTATTGCGAGAAGAGGCAAGCCAAAACAAATTCATTCTGATAATGGCACTAATTTTGTAGGTTCTCAAAAAATTTTGCGTAATTGCTTAGAAATTATGTCGGATGAATTAAAAAATAAATTGTCTATTGAAGGCATTGAATGGAATTTCATTCCTCCTCGAGTTCCGCATTTTGGTGGTATCTGGGAAGCTGGAGTAAAACGTGTCAAATATCACATGAAACGTGTTTTAGGGGATACTAAATTAGTGTTGGAAGAATTTTATACAATTTTATCGCAAATAGAGGCAATTTTAAATTCCCGTCCTCTTACCCCAATGTCTTCCGATCCTAATGATCCTTTACCCTTAACACTTGCACATTTTTTGATCGGACGGAGTTTAACGGCTATACCAGAACCTAGTTTAGACCACATTAAAACGAACCGATTAAACCAATACCAGTTCTTGCAAACTTTAATTAAAAGTTTTTGGGTTCGTTGGCACAAAGAGTATTTAAACGAGTTGCAACAACGAAAAATTTGGAAAACGTTACACCGAGTAGTGCAAATCGGAGAACTAGTTATAGTAAAGCAAGAAGATTCTGTACCATTTCGATGGCCACTGGCTCGTGTAATTGACGTTCATCTTGGAGACGATGGAGTTGTGCGTGTAGTGACAGTTAAGTTACACAACCGTGAAGTGAAAAGACCAATGCCAAAGATATGTTTGTTACCTTTAGACTTGGATTAAGTAAATTAGTTAAATTAGTTTAAGTTTATTATTTTGAACAAAATAATATTGTTCAAGGCGGGCGGCGTGTTTCGGCAATGCTCGGAACTGGCAGAGGGTTTGACAATGTTTGTATATATATGGGTAGTTTTTTAAGAATTGGAAGTAGTATTAAGAATGCTATAGTAGTAACAAATGCTAGAAAAGTGTGTTAGCATTAGTGTTACTATAACAACGGCAACTTCAAGTAGTTGCAGTAGCCTTAATGTATATTGTTCACTGTGTAACAATAAATATCTTATATATATATATATATATATATAACAATCGAGTTTCAATTATAATACAGTCCACTGTGTGTCAAGTCACGCAACACCTAGGCATAATAAATTATTTTGTTTGATTTATCCTGTAGAATCATAGAGTTAAAGTTTTCATAAAGCTATTTAAATTTATTTATTAAATTTTGTAAATCCAACAGATATAGGTATGATCGTACCCAAGTAGCACAAAACATATTACCAATCTTGTACCATCATTTTTCCTATATATTATATTGGCGAAACATTTTATCGCATTTCAAACACATTTTGTATATAAGATTAATATTGGAAGGACAATGTAAGAACAACGGCATTGGTAAGATATACTGTAGACATTCTTTATGTAAGCTTGAAAACCACTCGCAAAGCAATATTTAATCAACGTAGGATCGGCAAGTAACAAACAATATTGGAAATACAAGATTTAGTAAATATATAACCAAAATAAGGTTTTCAATGTAGAATTCATACTCAAAGCCAATATGTATTGAATATGTTCATTACAGCCGTGATCGCTGTCGTCAGTGAGGCAGGAATAACTGCCGTTATTAATTTCCGTTACTAGTGTTCTTTTATTTTGTTTCTTAAATTGTTTAATCAAAATTATTTTCTATGTTATTTCCAACATTTACATGTCAGTATTTTACCGTCTTATCAATGTGGTGTGTGTGTGGATAATAATAATAATCTATGATGTTTATCGAGAATGTTTCGCTCAGTAATCGTTAACAAAAATCAAAAGTTGTTTTTACAATTTATTTCTGTAATCTTATTTGAAACGAACAACGAAAACTTTTTAGGTACAAGAACTAGTTTTGATAGGACCGTTTAAGTAATAATTATTAAGATATAACTGTATAAATGTATACTTATATGTGTTTATGTACGAACACATGATTTTTTTTAAACTTAGGACTTAATTTGTTTAAGCATTTGCAATTGAACATGAAGGAAAACATTTTATATTTTAAGTATATGTTTACGGTCATTCCGAATTTTTAATCAAATAAACATAATACAATACTTAGATAAAAATGTACTTTATTTTATCAATCTTAAGTATAATCAAATTTGTGTATTTCAATTGCAAAGCAAATATCAATAAATGGATTTATTTTTGTTTTTAGAATCTTTCTTAGAATGTTACTTTGGTCGGTGTAGGTATAACTTTTGTGCATTTAAAGCAAGCAGCCCGAAAAAGTATTGTATTAGATCCCTTTGTTAAGATTCTAAGAAAATAATGGGTAATTTTACTGTAGATTGAAATATTCTTACATTTAATCAGATTTTAAATGTTTGTTGAACATATCTAGGTTCCCCATATCTATTAAAATTGAATTGAAATATATTCAAATTAGAAAAATTAAGTGTCTTCAAGAAGTAACGAATATTTGTATAAATAAAAAATAATATTCAATAAAATTGAAATTTCTGTTGCATTATAAACTATAACAAATATACATATATACAATATTCATTTTTTTAACACTTTTTCAACCAATACAATCGAGAGCAGAATCATACACACTTTATTTTAAATTTAAAATTGTTACACCTTTTTTTAACATAAAAATATAATTTTTGTAGGATTCTAAGTATTCTAATCATTTAATCAAAAGAAAACTATTAGTATCAACTTTGTTCAAATATAAAACAAAAATTAATTTTTGATTATAAATATATAAGTTTTATACATGTATCTCTGTTTGTAGGTAAAATAAATCATGTTATATATTATAATCGGATTAAGCAGTGTTTACATCTAAACCTCTATTTTTTATTATATACTTGACCATGGCGCAGTTTATATTAAATTCAAGTAATTCATTTTTTACATAAAAATAATGCAGTACAAGAACACGAAGTACTGGCATGTTTTCCAGGTAAAATAATCCTACGTCGGCAAACTTGCAAGACCATAAACATCGTTTTTAGCATAAATATTGGCGTCGTAAGATTTTTTTCCAGGAAACTTTATAATGCCACAGAATACCTGTGCTATGTGACAATGGACCGGATAATTTTCTATTGGGTAAAGTATGAACCATAAGACACCTCTTTGTGATTATGAGTAAAAACCAGTTATTTACTTTACAACTACTCCTGAGTTTGTAAAAAATCTGTCTTTATTTTGTATTCAAAACTGTGCAAGAAAGTTTCAATTTAGTTATTTATAAAAGTTCTTCTAGAAGATAAAAAGTAAGTACCAACTTTGCTTATTTAATTAGTACTAATATAAGTGTATAGTTTATAGGAGTATGTCTGGACGACATGAACCCTTTTCTTTTCTTTTTCATTTATGGACACTTTCCCTTTCTCTTCTATTCGCTTGTTTAAAATCTTTCTCTAAAATAATCTTTTCTATGTACTTGCCCTTTAACATTTTCTTTAAGTTGTCATCCATTTGTCTCATATACCGCCCGTAAATCTTATGTCTGACTACTGTTTTTTGCGTGAATGTACCAAATTCTTTTGCTAATAAAATATATTAAATTATGTTCTAAGAAAGCTGATTGTTTTTGTGTTATTTATTTAAAAAAAAACTTTAAAATGACAAGAGTAACCAATACGAAGACAAAATAAAATTATCAATCAAGAAAAAAGCTAATCTTTAACTCTTAAATTATATTCAAAGTTTTGTTTTCTTGTATAGATACTTACATTACAAAAATTCAGTTGGTCGAAAATTAGTCATCCTTGTCAATAATTAAATTATATTTAATTTTTTTAATTAATCATTTGGTAATTAATCATTTCTAGCATAGTTTTAATTAATAAATTGATTCTTTTCTATTGTTTTAGAGGTTATCCGAAAAAGATTCCCTAGTGTCACCGACACAGAGCTAAGAGAAAGGATTGGAACGTTTTTATGCACCGTTAAAGACCGAGACGGCGGAAGAAAAACCTGGGGAAATTAAGATCAAATTATTAAGATTAACAATATTATAAATAAATTATCTATAGTAATGGAGTTATGTTAACATTTGTGTTTTTCAATAAAACTATTTTTAATAAACTGTGTTTCATATCAATTTGTTAAATCCCCAATAAATTACAATATTTTGTTTGATAAAGTTTAGAAATATCCTTCTAATAAGTACCTATGCCCAATATTTAGATTCAACCTTGAACCAATGTATATGTTTCAACAACTAACAAGTATTAGATATCTCATGTTGGTTAAACATTGCTAATCAATTATATAACCAACAATGCGAATATACTTTTCTCCCAATCTAGTTAACCTTTATTGGACATACATTCCATAGCGTATATTGGTAAAAGCTAAACATACAATATTTTTCCAAGTTAGATAGTACTTATTTAAAATAGATTGTATCTTGTAGGTTGGATAAATGTTTGGAATCCAATGTTTAACCATTATAAAAAAACGTTAACATTTCCCATATATACCCAACACAAAATAGAAATATTGGGCCAATACATCTGTGCTACTTGGGTATAATTGGGGAAATTTAAAAGTCTGTCTTAAACCAGATGAAATTGAATTGATTTATTTTTTAAAATATATGTCTAAATCTCTAACCATTTTTTTGTTGCTTAAAGTTTGAGACTCCTGCCTAGCTCTCGTAACTGATGTCAAGCAATTTCGTCTTTTTACGCCTGAGATTACAACTTTTAAATCGATGCAAACTAGTCTTTTGGCAGTATTTTTTTGTGGAGTAATTCAATTGATTTCACCTTTGTTTATTCGCACTTCATCTAATCTTTTTAAGGTCAATTTGAGACTAATCAATTTCAATTTTAAATTTAACACATTTAATTTGAGACATTGAATATTCAATTTGAGATATTTGGTTTCAAATTGAGATCTAACAATTTCAATTTATAATTAACCAAAATTGATTTTGGATTCAACAAATTCTATTTGACTAAAAACAAAATCAATTTATTTGTTTATATATTTATTTAAATTTATTCTGTATAATTAAGGATGTAATTTTAATACGTCACAGAAGCTTTATAAAAAACATATAATAAAAACATGGCAATGTTAAAGGTAAACAAAAACATAATTTAAAAAAAAATAAAAAATTACCGTTTTCGTCAATTTACTTTTTGCCAAAAAACGTTTTGCTATCTGTAATTAGTTGTAGGCCAAAGCTCAAAAAGAAAACTGATTTTTATTTTTTTTATATTAATTTTTTTAATTCTCAATTATTTTTATTTTATTTAGAATTTATTTTTTTTTTAAATTTATTTTATTTTGAGTTTCTTTTATTTTTATTTTGTCCATAAGGCTTGAGGTATGTAAATTCAACAAATAACTTGTGCATCTGAAACTTTATCGTATCTATGTTACAGTAAGAAAAGTCTATGTATGTAATACATATTAAACTTTATTAGCCATTGAGAATATTTCTCCTTTCGCTTAGTTTAATGTCAGCCGATTTAAAATATGGGATGAAAAAAGTACCACCAATTATAAGCATGGACATTACGTCGTACTTAGTATTGACACATAGTTTCTATAAAAGCTTACAAAAGCTAACAAGCGTATAAATATTTTGAAACCGGATTTGCTTAGACATGAACACAAATTTTAAATAATTTAATTTTTAAATATTTTTTCTATTTTAGAAAGAATGGCAATAGCCCGAAAGAAGAGGCTGGTGAGAGAAAATTGTTTTTCCCGTTTTTAATATTACAGCCAATTTCAATTTTGAATGATTATGAAATCACGCACCAATGGTATGTATATTGTATGTTCAAGAATATTATGGAAGACACTTATATATACTTTTAGGCTGTTTTTGATCCAGAATTAAACTCTTTTTTTTACTTTTACAAATGATTTGTAAGGTTTGTAAAGTTAAAATTATAGTCGCCAAAAGTTTTCTTCCTAATCTGAATTTATCATTTGTCAACGTATTACAACAAAACCGCGTTTTCGCCGAAAACTCAAACAAAATTCTCAGTTACAGGTAAACGTAGTTTTGCGAGCAAACAGAAGTTTTGACTGATTTTTGACGAAAACTGCGTTTAAAATATCAAAACGGAGTTTTCTAAGTTGGTGAATTCCGGTCTTAGTTATATTACCTTTGTTGAAAGTTTTGACCGATTCATTTGGGTTTTGCGTACCACCATGTAAACACTTTTTCAATAGGTCATGATTAGCCAAGTCTTTAAAAATTGATTTTATTTGTTCCATAACAGAAAATGGGTATGTTTGTCATGATAATACTGGGTTTTATTTAAGACTGCTTGTTGGTACTTGCACCAACTGTTCTCATTTTTTGGACAGACTATGTGAATTTGTTTCGTTGTATCGGATAAGTTTTAAATTACTAAAGGTTTAAGTGCTAAAATTCGTTTATTTTATTTGCTTACACAACTAACTTTCATTAAGGTACAGAAAAGACTGAATACTACTTAAACGCTGCAGGTAGATATTTTACCAAAAGGGTCACAGCCCCTCTTTACCTGCCCTACAATATAAATTTACATTATGTTTAATTATTTTCTACATCCTCCGGCCGCGAAACTATCCCTGTATCTCTAACGGATACAGAAGTTGTATTGGACGTCGGAGATAAGTTCCATTTCCACATCTAAGTTTGCAGGCCCGCACCTTTCCGTCGCGACCAACAAACACTTCTTCCACTATTCCCATCTTCCACATGAGACGTTTTGTATCATGACCATGGATTAAAACCAAATCGTTCACACGTAAATTACATTCCCGCACATTAACATTATGATGAGCACTCCGTAGTTGTTGTAAATATTCGGTGGACCATCGCTTCCAAAACGTATCTAATGCCCGCACGCGTCCTTGCCATTGTTTACGAAGAACCGCTCCTTGTGTATCACCGACGATTGCAGGAATCGTAGTTACATTGGGGCCTCGAAGAAAATGTGATGGCGTTAATGGTAATAACTCACTTGGATCATTGCCGATGTAAGTCAACGGCCTTGCGTTTACGGTTCCTTCAATTTCAATAAGTAATGTTATTAATTCTTCCCGATTAAGCAAACTTCTTCCGACGGAAGCTTTTAATCCATTTTTTACGGATTTGATTAATCGTTCCCACCAGCCGCCCCACCAGGCGGCACGCTCGACTATGAATTTCCATCTAATACGATGTTCACTGATAAACTTATTGAGAGCGTCACTGTTTAAAAACTTACTTATCACACTTAAGTCTTTAGATAACCGTTTGAATGTCTTTGCGTTGTCCGAATATATAATTGTCGGCACGCCTCTGCGTGCAATAAACCTTCTTATAGCCAAAATTGCTGTTACCGCATTTAAATTAGTTACCAACTCTAAATGTATGGCTCTGGTAACCGCACAAGTAAACAACAGCAGGTAGGCCTTTTGTTGTCCGTTTTCTTTGAAATATAACGGGCCCGCAAAATCAACGCCCGATACTTGAAAGGGTGGTGAACCCTGTAGTATTCTATCTTTAGGAAGTGGTGCAAATGGTTGCGACGCTGCCTTTCCACGTAATATTTTGCACGTAACGCACCTGGATAATACAGTCTTAATTAACTGCCTTGCCTTTATTATCCAGTAACGTTGCCGAAGTTCGTAAAGGATTGAATTTACACCGCCGTGATGCAAGCGTCTATGAATCGAATTTATTAAAAGTATGTTAAGATGTGCCCTTTTTGGTAACAAGATTGGATGCTTCAAAGAAAAGTCGACCGTTAAATTTTGTAAACGTCCACCTACACGCATTATTCCGTTTCCATCTAAAAATGGATTCAACGTCAAGATTTTCGAATTTTTATCAATGTTTTCTTTCTTTGTTAACGAAATTACTTCCGCATTGTATTCTTGCATTTGACAGTCCTTTATTAAAATTATTTCTGCCTGATCTATTTCTTCTGCCGTTAGGTGACCAACTACCTTCGATTTCTTACAGCGGCTATTATTAATGAAACGCATTATATAAGCAGTGATACGCAACAACCGATTAAGATCACTGTAATTTGTTGTTTCTATGAAGCTACTACGGGTAACAGGATCCGTAGTAGAACTTACTGTTGTGGAGATTAACGAACAATCCGCCTCAAAACTGTGGTTACCTGCCGGCCAATTGTTTTCGCTTTCTTTAAGCCATAGCGGTCCAACTTGCCACAGTTGTGAATCCACTAGCGTTATTGCATCAATGCCTCTTGTGAGTAAATCAGCCGGATTTGAACTTCCAGGACAATGTCGCCACTCCACTTCCTTTGATAAAGACTGGATTTCTTTTACACGATTAGCCACATACGGTTTCCATCGATTATGATTTCCTTGTATCCAATGTAAAGCTATTTTTGAATCAGTCCAACATACGATCTTACTTATAATAACAGATGTATTTCTTATAAACCTTTGCAGACGCGCCGCTAACAAAGCCGCCGTTAACTCTAACTTTGGCAAGCTCAATGATTCTTTAGCTGCACCTTTTAATGGAGCAACTCGAGCTTTAGAACATACAAACGCTACTTGAGACTTGCCGTATGAATCTACACTTCGCATATACGCTGCGACACCGTATGCTTGTAAACTGGCGTCTGAAAACACATGTAATTCAGTACACTTGCTATCACTAGGTAAACACTGCCTTGGAATTGTAAAATCGCACAATGTTTTAAGTTGCATTGTCCACTTGTTGATTTCATTGCACAGTTCTGTTGGCAAAGAGTCGTCCCAGTTTGGTTTGTGTTGCCATATGCGTTGAAATATTATTTTTAATTTAATCACATACGGATTAATAATCCCTATCGGATCGTATACTCTCGCGATTAACTGTAGCACATTTCGTTTAGTTACAGCGTTTATGTTTCTTACAAATTCTATTAATCCATTTAAATCTACGTTCAATCTGTCCATGTTTACACACCACTTAATACCTAACACCTTATGTACATTTATGTTGTTAAATCCATTGTCTATGTTTAAAGTTTTATCGTTTGTTACCCATTTTCTTAACACCATACGCGCTTCACTAAGAATTTTAGTTGCTTCGTTTTTTAATCGTTTTGCAAACTCGGCACTATCTACACTTACAATTAAGTCGTCCACATAAAAACTATTAATTAGTTTTGTTATCACTTCCGGATTTTCGTTTTCAAAACTACGTAGATGCTTTCGAAGAACGGCACTTAGAAGAAAAGGACTGCAAGTTACCCCGAAAGTAACCCTTGTCATCCTGTATGTGTTTAATTTATTTTGTGCGTCATACCAAAGAAACCTATGGTAATCTCGTTCACGTTCATGAAGTACAATTTGTAAGAAAGCTTTCTCAATGTCGGCAGTAACACCGATGTTTCCATATCTAAAATTTAACAACGTCAAAAACAAGTCTGGATTTAGATTAGGTCCCTTGTCGAGCATGTCGTTTAAAGATTTACCGTTGCGTGAATGGGCGGAAGCATCAAAAACAACTCTTATTTTCGTAGTTTCTTTGTCCTCCCGAAACACGGGTCGGTGAGGCATATAATACACATTGCTTACGGTTTTACGCTCGGTGACCGTTTCTGCGAAGCCCGATGTAATTAGTTCCTTAATGGCGTTATTATACAAGTCCAAATTTCCGTTATTGTGTAATCTTGTTCTTAATCGTTCGGCCCGTACACATGCGCCAATATAATTTGTATCACCTAAGTCATCGTCTTCGTTTTTCCAGGGTAGCATGACCTCGTATCTTTGTCCATTTCTCTTAATCGATGCTTCCGTGAATGAATTTAAACGATAATTTTCTGATTCTGGAAGTATTCCGATAGCCTCTAGATTCCAAAGCCAATCTAATTTATTTTCCTCATAAACCACTGACGCGTGTAACACAGTTTGTAAGTTCGTGATCACATTCGCTGCACTTACAGCAATAGGGCCATGTAATGCAAATCCAAATCGGGTTTCCACTGCCACTAATCGTTCGTTTAGTCTTTCTGTGCGACCGGTAACTATTGACCAATAATTATCAGCCCCAATTAACACACTAATGCCACTAATATGCTGCACGTTCTGCGGAATTTGATCTGCTAGCTGTAAACCTTTACAATTGTAAAGACTTTCTTCTGGAAGCTGCTGAATGTCCATACAAATTTCTGGAACCTCGATTGCTTCTGCGTTGAGTACAATGTCGTTAAATTGACTTTTCAATTTAATTAACACACGGTTGCACATCCTTGCGGGTGCGTGATTCTTGCTTCCGAACCCTGCTATACTCACGCAGTGTTGACCAATTACTGGTAAATTTAAGGCCCTTGATACGTTTTCCTTAACGAAAGTTAATTGGCTGCCACCATCAATAACTAATCTAATAAGTTGCATGTTGTCGTTGTTACCTGCGTATACGCAAGCCGTTTGTAATAATACGTTTTTGTTAGAATTAGTCATTAAGCTTGACACTGACCCGTCCCTTGTTGCATTTGTATGCTGAGCCTCTGACAGCGCTTCTTTGAAAACAGGCTTGGCGGTGTTTGGTTTCCAATCTGGGTTGCACATTGATGTAGCATGCCGTCTTTTGCATTTTTTGCAGTTTACAAATTTGTTTGTGCACATCCGAGCATTATGATTTTTCTTGGTACACTTAAAGCACCTTAAATCTTCCTTTAAAAGTTGTTTTTTCATTTCAACGTCAATGTCACTGTCACACAATTGAGTTTTATGATTCTGTTTGCAGAAAAAGCACTTAAGATTATCTTTATCCTCCGTCATGACTAAACTTGTTGCGGTTGCTGGGAAACGTTTTAACTTATCGCATCGGGGTTTTTCTCTGCGAACTTGATCATCCGACTTTAAAGCCTTTTCTAAAGAATCCAGCTCGTTTTTTAGAAACACTAATAAGTTATTAACTTGCTTATCCGCACTTCCTTTGCTTTCGACTGAACCGTCGTCTCTGTCTATAGCACTATTGTCTAATTGTTTGCAATTCTCTTGCCTAAAATAACTTAAACGCAATTCGGTTGGAATGGATCTTAATAAACTATTTTTTAGTATCACACTATACTGAGATTGAGGTACCTCTAAAACCATTAATGACCTCATTGATGATGTAACCAGATTATAGTTCTTTCTTAATGTATATACATCGGATCTTGATCTCATTTGTTCTAGCTTCATGATTCCCTGGTAATACTCTTCTATAAGATCGTCGGTGTTACCAAATTGTTCTTTAGTATACTCAAGGCCTCTTCATAAAATATCCCCGACGTCGGAAATCCTTCGATAGCTGCAGCCGCTGGTCCCGAAACATGGCTCTTTAAGTAATTGATACGTTCCCCGTCGGTAAGCTCGGTATTTTCGTGGACGGACAATTTGAATTGTTCCCAAAAAGGTATCCAACTCCTGGGACTTCCATCCAACTTTGTTAATCTGATCCGTTCTAATTTCGTTCTTCTTTGTGCTATATTTGGAGAAATTTCTGTTGGCGTCGTTGTTTGAGTTTGCAATTTCTCCAAACTAGCTTTATGAAATTCAAGTCGTGTAACTAATGTGGCCGCAACTTCTTCATATTCTAGCGTTTTTGTTAACTCTTTTTCTACATTGTCTTTTAAATGCGGAAGCACTTCGTTGTCACTTTGTTTGAGGTTATCTGCTGCGAGTTTTAATTTCGTGATGCACACACAGATTTCCTCAAGGTTATGTTCTCGGTCTAGCACCGCGTTGATGGAATTCACCGTTTTTGTCAATTGAGTACGATACACATTACGTTTAGTAAATTCCATTGTTAGCACTTATTCCCTACGTTAACGTTTCAATATTATCCGTGATTCGCGTTTAAATTCACCGATTAAAAATCCCGGGTTTCGGCACCAAAATGTGAATTTGTTTCTGTTGTATCGGATAAGTTTTAAATTACTAAAGGTTTAAGTGCTAAAATTCGTTTATTTTATTTGCTTACACAACTAACTTTCATTAAGGTACAGAAAAGACTGAATACTACTTAAACGCTGCAGGTAGATATTTTACCAAAAGGGTCACAGCCCCCTCTTTACCTGCCCTACAATATAAATTTACATTATGTTTAATTATTTTCTACAGACTATGAGCTGGATCTTCATAACTACTGTAAAGATGGAAGTATTCAGCCCATTCAGCTTGTTTCATTTCTTGTAAACTGTTTTTTTCTTCTTATTGCAAGTACATAGTAGTTTTGAATGGTATAAATGGCTGCTTCTGTTAGTCGACCTCAACCACCAACTGTTTTCTCATCTTGAAGTCTTGTACGCCTCAATTCCGTTTTTAGTTTCTTAAGTTTAGTTCCCATTCTTTTTTGCACATGACCTACACACTCTACTTTTTTAATTTCAAAGTCTTGACCATATGGTTTCATTTCAGATATGGTAGAAAATGATTTAGTATCACTATCGCCAAGAAAATATATATGTCGAACATTGTAAAGGGATTGAGATCTACAAAAACATTCTACCACTCTATTTATTTCCATGCCTCCACTCACTCCCAAGTGGTTTGCAGTACATTTAAAAGAGTGTTTGTTATCAAACCTGTCTTTAACATCTACAATATGTTGACAATATTTTACAATCAATAACTTTCCCAGTTGTAACACTTGTTGCAGTAACAACCCTATTTCGTGACGTATGACCTCGCTTTTGCCAGGTCCTATCAAAAGCTGCTGCAATGTCTGTACTGCCATCATTTTCATTGACAGATTCTTCTACAGCATCATTAATGGCCTTTTTACACACTTTATTAGCTACTTCACACAAAGATTTTGTATAATATTTGAAATTTGTGGTAAATTAGTGGGTAAGTTTATCACACCTCAAAACATTTCAGCGGCTTGTTAACCTTTACCCACACAACGAAGTCCACACACTAAACTAGTATTTATTTCTCACTCATTATTATCTAATTTTGAGTCATTATATTTATACACATTAATATTACACTCAATACACTGCACTTTAATTTTCAATCGTAACCTGCCTACCCTATGTTCAGATGAAATCAGAAGAGAACCTCCGCATTGTTTACAATTGCTATTTCAGATAACATAGTCTCCAAACTTTTTATGTTAACAATATCAAAACATTCATTTTCAGATTTACAACTGGCATATTTAATAAGATGTTTCCTTATTTTATTCTTGGAAGAACTTTCTTTTGTTGGGAGTGAATTTCGAGTAGGTAATATAGGTCTAATTTCACTGGAAGTAAGGTTAGTTTCAAACTACAAAACTTTAGGTTTGTCAACATTTTACGTTTTACTTTTGTTTGTACACAAGGTATTTTAAACAACTTTTTATAACTAGACAAAAAAACAATGTCTAACAATAAAAGTAACTTTCACTTCACTAATTTTTCAACAAAACAATCTCGATTTAAAAACATAAAAATAAAGATCAAGTATTGCAACGATATTTAGTCAAAAATGAGTACAAAAAATAGGCTACGCTATATGTAACGTTTTATAAAAATGTATATAACCTTGAAATGTTTTTGGAATGCCATCCTGTGGTCAAAATACCACGTATAATATATAGAAATGTATAAATTAGTACGGAAGGTAGAAAATTTGTTATGGGATTTAATGATAGCGAAAGTAAATTATCTATTCACAAGTAACGATGTCAAAATCCCAACTATAAAATAGGTTAGGAACATTGTTTAAATTACAATTTAAACATTGAAACTTGATTTATATATTTAATAATTTAAAACATTCATAAACCAATCCTTCTACAACAATCAGCTAACGAAATATGGTTACACAATTTATTTTTTAGAGATGGCCATATGTTCAAACAAACAATAATATTCCAAATTAATCGTAGATAATTTTAACATCAAATTCTATGTTAAAACATTTATTTAAAAATTTATTAATTTGTAAACATACTAAATGATTACTCCACATTATAAAACAATCCGTTTACTAACGTACGCTATTACGCTATATTTAGATTTCCTATATATCAGCAAATTGCTAAGTATGTGTTACATTACAGTAACCCACATTTTGAAATAGTAATAATTTGCCAACTTTGTATTTATTAACGATTGTAAATTGTATAAATACGCGACTGTTTTTAATAAAAATATATTAGTAGCCAGAATTTAATAAACTTAGTCTTAAATTCATCACAAAAGATCATGGAAAAATAAAATATAAAAAACAAAAAATCGATATTTTTGACCAAAATCGACAACCGACCCCTCTTAACTAGTGCTTTTCTTTCACTTCACTTAACGTTCGATTACTAACTTTGTAGTAATTTTTAAACAATAATTATTTTGTTACCAGAATATGAGCAAACTTCAAATTAAAGAAGGTATAGTATGTTCCAGTTAATATCGTAAAAATTAATATTATTTTTGTTTGCAGAAGAACCGGAAGGTAAGATTTCACCGCTATTGTGTGTGTTTTTTTTTGTTAAGTACGAACTATAGTTGCATTGTGTGGAGTGTGTGCTTGGGGCTGTATGCTTGTACTGCATGGTGAGTGATGGTGAGCACGGTGATTTATTCAGGAATGAATTTTTTAATATTGAAACGTTGGCAAAGTTATTGTCAATTTTCAGAACGTTCACGAACTTATTGTTAGCTTGCATAAGGTTTACTGAAGGATGTAGGAAGTTCTCGAAAAGATAACAGAAATATATAAAGGAATGAAGGAATCATAGGTCAGTTATTCGAAGTCGGAAGTATTAAGAACATTTTTAAATAAATAAGTGATTAAAATTCAAGCGTACGTACCTTTAATGTAAACATGTATCAGTTTTAGGTAAACAGAAGTTATCCGCGGACTTTATTTTTCGAGTGATTGTAATATAAAAAAATTAGTGCAAGCGTTTTTCTTAAATATCGATAGATTTAATTAGTTACGTATAGTTCTAAACGTGTAAATATTTTGTTATAAAAATAGGTCCGTAAAGTTAGCCTCGAATTCCAGCCACGAATGCGTATGTTGAAACTAACCGCGTTAGTTTTAATGCAACTACACAACTAAATTAAAAATTGATAAAAATTCGCGATGCTGTATCCGACATAACTCTAGTACTTATAGCAATTAATTAAGATAGTATAAGGTGTATATTCCTATAATTTAAACAACATCCCTTGAATAATTAAGACGTTACGATTTTTATATTAATTAACACCGCGTTTACTTCGATGGCCTAAAAATTTCGATGCTGTATCCGACAAAACTCTAGGACTCATACCACCCTTACTAACATAATATGAAGTGTATTTTTGTATAATTTGAAAAACATCCCTTGAATAATTAAGAAGTTACGATTTTTTTTATTAATTAACACCGCGCTTACTTCGATGGCCTAAAAATTTTGATGCTGTATCCGACAAAACTCTGGCACTTATACCACCCTTACTAACATAATATGAAATGTATTTTTGTATAATTTGAAAAACATCCGTTAAATAATAAAAAAGTTACGATTTTTTTTATTAATTAACACCGCGTTTACTTCGATGGCCTAAAAATTTCGATGCTGTATCCGACAAAACTCTGGCACTCATACCACCCTTACTAACATAATATGAAATGTATTTTTGTATAATTTGAAAAACATCCCTTAAATAATAAAAAAGTTACGAAGTCCTAAGATGGGGGCAGTGAAACGTTCGAGAAGTTATTCGCAAATTCAAGAGCCTTCTCGAATTTATTATCCATCTTCTAGAACGTATATCGAAAGATATGAAACACTCGAGAATGATTTTCAAAATGTGTATATATACCTAAGAAACAAATCGTAGGTCAGTTATTGCCGTAATGCGAATACAGCAGTGTTAAAAGGATTATTCAAGTTGAAATAATTAAGTCGTTAGCGCGTGTGTGTACATAAACATACAGAGAATAATCTTGTACGTGATTTTAGTGTAAACAAGTGTGTGAAGCTATCCGCGGACTTATCTTATCTTAATTAGTGTAAGTGTTTTTATTAAATATTATTAGATATAATTAGTTCGGTTAATTTACAAGTATACATATTTCTAGTATAAGTAACAATATTTTTAGTAGTTTAAATAAATTAAATTAAATTGTAACGTTGGTCGAAAAGCCAATAATTCACAGTAAATCAAAAACATTTAATAACACAACATGTTTCGGCCGAATGACAATAACAAATACAATTAAATTATTATTGAGGCCATTATCAGGTGAACATCTAAAAAGGATTTTAAAATTACTAATAGTGTTAAATCAAATTAAGAATATAAATTATTCTTAACAAAAAACGGATGAACTGATCGATTGTAATAAAGGTGAATATAAACTTACCAATTAGGTTGTAACATTTTCAAAAAATTTTAAGTTATTAATTAAATTATTCCATAACAAACATTAATATTGAAATTGAATCATTAAGCTACATAATAAGTTGAAAAAATTTTTAAATTTTAAAATTTATAAAGATTTAAAAAACATGTGCCCAAAATGGCCATGTTGATTGAAATGGAAAGTTTTATGTGAAAATACTTGTAACTAACTATATAACCTAGTGGGGGTTATAGAAAACTGTAAAAATTTAAACTACAAACTAACAATAAATATCAAAATAGTTACTAGATGGAGCTGGTCAATCACAAATTTGGTCAGTAATTTAATTTTAATTGAAAGAAATTAATTTGGTCGTTAATAAGATCAGTTTTAGGTGAGGATTCAATATATATGTATTCCAACAAATTAAGTCTGTAATCTTGTAATGTTGTTTTCTTTTTAATAAATTCAGTTGGCCTGAAGAAGTGGACACAACCGTTCCACGAAACGTCGCCATAAGAAAACTCTTCAAGTAGTTTTTATAGCCACTCCTAACATAAAAGGGTTTACCAATCTTAGTTGAACTACGCATTAGGAGGTATAAAACACTTTTCTTAATTCTGTAATCTTTGTTCGTTATTGGGTGGATTAAAGAGGCTGATTTGAAAGAATGGTCGTTGGTAATTACGTGAAGTGCATATGTAGAATTAATAGAAGATGGATCTGATTTATATTTATTAGGTTTAGGCCAAAATCTTAAGTGTTCCTTGAGTCTGCTCTTAAAGGATCTATATGTCCTGCCTATATATTTCTTGTTGCATGAACAAACGATTTCATAAACACCCGATTTATTATTGATCTCGATAGGAGCTTTAGTATTATCAAATAACTGTTTAATATTAAGAGGACTAGAATAGCAAAGTTTAAATTCGGAATTATTAGATTTATTAATGTGATTAACTAGTTTATGTAAAGAAGGAATAAAAGGAATAGCGAAGTAGTTTGAAATTTCAACTTTCGACGAGTTTAGAGAAGTGTTTGAATTAATGCAATGTTTAAGAAAATTTTTGTTAAAAAGTTTATCTATCAAATAAAATGGAAAACCGTTTGCTAAAGCAATCTTATAAATAGTATTTAATTCAAATTGAAAATCAGATCTATTTAAGGGGAAGGAAAAAAGGCGGTTAAAAAATAGTTAAATGCAGCAACTTTATGTGAATACGGGTGGTGAGAATCATATGGAATGACATGATTAGTTGTAGTTGGTTTCCTATGAATATTAAAATCAAAGTTATGGTTATTAAGAGTAATATATAAATCTAAAAAAGCTATTTTATTATTAACCGGGAATTCGACTGTGAATTGAATGCGTTGATGAATGTTATTAAGAAAATTAAGAAAAGATTGTACGTGTTCGACCTCCCCTTTAAAAACACAAAGGATATCATCAACATAACGATTCCAGAACAGGACATGATTAATAAATATATGAGAATTACTAATGTGATTAATTTCAAGATTCTTAAGAAAAATTTCTGCTAAGATAGGTGATAATGAAGAGCCCATAGGTAAGCCTTGTAATTGTCTGTAAAGCTTGTTATTAAATTGGAAAAAACATTATTAAGACAAAATTCGGTTAGATTAACTATTTGTTGTGAAATCAGATCTGGATAGTCAGAATGAATTAACATGGCCATTTTGGGCACATGTTTTTTAAATCTTTATAAATTTTAAAATTTAAAAATTTTTTCAACTTATTATGTAGCTTAATGATTCAATTTCAATATTAATGTTTGTTATGGAATAATTTAATTAATAACTTAAAATTTTTTGAAAATGTTACAACCTAATTGGTAAGTTTATATTCACCTTTATTACAATCGATCAGTTCATCCGTTTTTTGTTAAGAATAATTTATATTCTTAATTTGATTTAACACTATTAGTAATTTTAAAATCCTTTTTAGATGTTCACCTGATGATGGCCTCAATAATAATTTAATTGTATTTGTTATTGTCATTCGGCCGAAACATGTTGTGTTATTAAATGTTTTTGATTTACTGTGAATTATTGGCTTTTCGACCAACGTTACAATTTAATTTAATATACTCACCAATAATATGGACCCGTTCAAGAATTTAAATAAATTAGTTTTAATAATAAAATTCGCTACAATATATATTTAAAAAAACCCAGTGTCACGTAACATTTTAGTTTTGTAAATTACAATTTTTTCATTAATTTTATGCATTTTCGTAGTACTTCTTCAAATATACTCTATTTATCATTTTTATTATCTAGATTATTTCATATTACCTATTGTCTATTATTTATATAAAATTTAATTTTTTTCTCAATTATCTAACACTATAGATAATTTTCTAACGGAAAAAAAATTTAACTGTAGAATCATCTATTTCAAGCACTGCTGGTTGCATAGGATATATGTATACTCGCGTAATCACGAAAGAAGAGCACTCATAAAAATCATGCGTATGGTTTAATATGAAAAACAATCAAATCAAAGTGTTGCAATAATAATGAAATTCATACAATGCAATAACATATTATAATGAACAGTCACAGTCTACCTATCAAAGTACTTTTGGAAACGTTTGATAATATTGAACCTCGGACCAACAAAATTTCGTTTTAATTTCAACAAAATTATTATGGTTATGATTATATACAAAACACACAATTGTAAAACTTAAGACCTGTTACAATAAAAGAAAAAAGCATAACTTCATTTATATTTTATTGAAATGAATAAAATTTCAATTTTTGAATGCAACCATTCCGTTGCAGTTTTAACAATCGAACAATTTTTTTCCCAAAACTTATTTGACACAAATTAATCACTTTCACTGTCACTATCTCAATCGAAACATGTACATATAATCAGTTCATACACTGTAATATCCAGAGCTTTTTCACGTTCACACCAATTTGTAATAACGGTTTCTGTATGACGAATACCGTTTGCCCAAAGTTCATCGGAACAGTTTCTTAAAGCTTCTGCCCACATTGCTAACACATTGTGATCTTTATAACCATCTCTTCATATGTGCTTATTATCGTAGGTTACAGCATGTGTCCATTAATTCTATTGTGTTAAATTCACAATTATATGGTAGTAACCTCAATATATCATGACTATTTCTTCGAATTAGTTCGTCTACTTCATATCGTTTCTCTTTCTGGATGTTTTTTGTTAAGGCAAGTAATTCGGCTTTAAACAATGTTGAATCATATTTTATATTATGATTTGTAAGCCAAGCAGCAATATCACTCTTCTTCCAGGCTGAAGTTGGAAATTTTTCAATTAATGTAGATTGATTAGGGGCATATTGTCCCTAATAATTAACGATCGCTTTTTTAAATTACACAATAAGTCATTTCTTAAATCATTCGGCATTCATTTCATCGCGATAACTTTCTTTTTGCGATTTGGAAGCAAATACTAATGACGCATTATTTGTAAACATCTTTTTGAACCTGCATCTGTGACGATAAATCTTTGCCATCATATCCCTCGGGTTTTCTTACACTTTGTACGGTATTATCTTGCCATGATTTTCCAGGATTTCCTTTTGAATAAATCCAAATGTGAGTTTATATTTGTTTGATCCAAACACTTTAATTATCTAATTATTAATAGAGTTTCTGAGTTTGATTGTAAAATTACATCGTTTTAACTATGCCACTGCTTAATGTTTGATTGTAGCTACGCCACTGTCTACCAAATTTATTTATAATGAAAATTTTTTTTAATAATAACTGTCGTGTCGCAGTGTAATAAATTTTAATAACACTAGTATTTGTATAATTAGTATAATGCTATTTAGTGAAAGCGTTTTAAATTTATTTTTAAAATTTGCGCGCTTTTTAGCCCAATCACAGTTCGTGTAAAAGTTAATCACAAACAAGGTTCACAAATACAAATTCTCAATCTCCCATCCCTTCCATAAGTTCGACCATTTCAATTCGATTGCCATTTTCAAACAGTTCAAAGGGTTCTCTTTAAAGGTTTATTTAAAGATTTTTAGAAATGGACAATACAATTTTAAGCAACGTAAGTTAACAAATTATTAAATTTGCAAAAATGATTACTATGAACAGTGTTGTAAATTATCTATATAAATTCATATAGATAAATTAATCTAGATTAATATTTTTTATCTATTTATATGTATCTAGATACAATCAAAAAATATATAAGTTATATGTATCTGTATATATATAATTTTTTATTTAAATTATTTAAATAATATTTATAAAAAATCCAGTGTCGTAAAATTCCAGTTACAATATGTAATTGACTAATAAGAATTCGTGACCAGTTTTAAATGTAAACACATTTTCTGATTACGTCGTTTGTAAAACAGCAACATTTTTACTTAAAAAATTGAGTATTTTAATAATAATTGTTCAATTTTTATTTGCTTTTGTGTAGGAAAAGTCAATAGGCAAGATGGAGAAAGTACCCTTGAAGGAAATCTTATCAGACAACGTTCTTTCTCATAATGTAAGTATTTGCAATTATTTTGATAAAATTTGGCCTTTGTTATGTATCAGTAAGAATGATATATTTTAGAACTGAAATCACCTACCTAATTTTTTTAATTTCTTTACTTGCCAAATAATAATTACGACAATGTCGAGTTTATTCTGGAACTGTATTAAAGAGCTTCTTTATTGAACAGTTAAAGAATTTTTTTAACAAACATTACACAAGAGCTCTAATGACAATTCTATCGATTTAAATGTGATTACACTGAACCACTTTTTGTTGTTTAAACTTTACGTGCACGAAATATACTTATTGTTTTAACTGCAAGTTATATTTTTTAATTGTTTTGTATTTTTATTGATTCTTTTTGTTTGTGCATTTCAAAACGTGTATTTTTTATTATTGTTAGTTTCTTTTTCTACTACTCATGAATTCGGCTTGATCGTTATTAAACTCTGCTGTACTGGCATCATATTTTTGAGTATGTAGGTATGCTGTTTATCGCTGGTTTGATATGAGACAACTTAATTTATTTATTTTTATCAATTTTTGAATAGACAAATAATTTTTTTAATTATTTTTAGACGGACCTAGAAAGTGATCAAATCCATTTAATGCAAAGTGGTGAAGGATGTGACTCTGAAGGTAATTACATTAACATTTAACAACAATATTGTTGTATCCATAAACTTTGCAGATGTTGATCAAGCGAACACATGCCCCAACATACTGAATAATACCTTAAGTTTTACTTTAACACAGGATAACATCGGTAAGTTTTATTGTTTGCTTGTTTATTTTATTCATCAAAAACTTAATTAACAACAACATCTGAACATTCTGTTATGATAGGGAAATTTACTTGCTACTCGGGCTAATTAGTTGCATTTACAAGCATGATGGGTTGCCTATACAATACCTCGTTTAAATAAAAACAAAAAGCTTTGGTTAATTGTTAAATAACATTATTTCAAGATTATTATGTTAGCATTATTAGTTTAATCCATTTGGTTTTTTAAAAACCCAAAGGGATTTTAAGACTGATCTAGTTTACATACTACATCGTTGGCAACAGGAAGAGACAGGTTTTTATTCATTTTTTTACTTGCCTATAAGGAAAGTATAGCGATCGCAATTTAAAAAAAAAATGTTTTGAAAAATTCCACGTTTTAAGGTCTCCTGAATCAGAAAAACGTATTTTTGACACAAAAAATTTTGGGTGTGTGTGTGTGTGTGTGTAACGATGTACCCACGATAACTCTCGAACCAAAAGTCCTAGTAACCTGAAATTTGGTATGGAGCTGGATTTTCATATTCTCTCGGCTTTATCAAAAGATAGATCTGATAAAGATACCGGAAGTAGATGTATCCGCTATTTTGAACAGTTTTTCTTATATGATTTTGTACGAATGCAAATTATTCGAATTATTTTTAGTTTCTTATAAAGATAATTCTTCCTAACAATTTATTCAAATAAATTTTTTCTAACATTAACAGTTTATTAGCTATTTAATTTATAATTTAACGTGATTTCCATTATATAATCTAGGTTCGAATCCTGCCTGCAACGATTTTTTTTTTTAGAAAAAATAAATAGCCGGTTGCACAAAAGTCTGGTTAATTGGCGATTTACTAATCGTTTTTAATACAAACATATCACTTCAAAGTGGTTTTATGACGACATAACCTTATAAAAATACATTTCTTCATCATTCCTTGTAGGAAAGTCGTGTGGTGGCCACACCATTTTTTTTTTAATTTAGTACACTGCGCAATTTCTTCTTTATTTCTCACCTAGTCGTGAGGTAATTCTTAAATTTCGAAATCGTAATTCCCGGTCGTTACCATTTTCACTTTTTATTTGCTACTTTTACCCTCATTTATTATTTAATTCATTAGTTTCTACATTTTTATCACGACCGCACTATGTTATGATTTCACTGTATTTTTATTTTTGGCTGCTTCCTAATTTAAAGGTTAACTCGCGTTCTTTTAAAAACATAGTACGTAAGTTCCTAATCCGCAGGCGAAAAACAAAACGACGCGTAACCCTTGCGTTCAAAAATCTACAAATTTACGCATAAATACTTTTAATCTTAATTTCACTATGTAATCATAATCACCTATTGACTTGTCTAATTTCCTATATTCCTTATGAAATTTGTATCTTTTCGAAATCTCAGTTCTGGTTTAAAATAATCCTTGAATAATTTAATCTATTCTTCATATGTCATTGTCTTTGGCTTATTATTTTTTTCCTATTGATGTACGTATCGTGTCCTATCGATGTTATTGAAAATGCTACTTTTGTCTTTCTATGTAGTGATTGAAATCTTCTCCAGGTACAATTTTTTTTATTTTCCCTAGCATCTTTCGATTCGTTTTCTTCACTAAATACCATAATTTAAAACATGTTTTTTTACAAAGAATTGCAACCTTTGTCGCCAAAAATGTTATGGACGTCCAATACCGTCATATCTATATACCATCTGCATAAATACGTTAAAATATTTTTTTTGGGGTGTTTGTAAATGTAACTTTTTACTCTTACTAAAACATGGCTTAAAATCAAAAATTTACATGTATGTGTGCAGCAGAAGATAGTAAGAATTAAGGTTGGCCTCCTTCGGCTCTGTGTTGAATGAGATCCGCTAGATGGAAACAGTATCGTTTTTAAACTTGAAAATAATACGCTCCGCCTTATCAGAATTGTTTTGTTTTGTCTTCAGCTCGGATTGCATTTAAACTTAACTTTGAATGAATTGGAATTTTGTCGTCGTTTTACGATGAAACATAATAGACACAAAATATTTTTAAGTAAATTACGAATCATAATTAAATGTAGCTTATGTATTTACTTACATTAGCTTCAATTTTAATTAATTGATTCGCAATAGTGTCAGACTATTATTTTATTATTTTTCGTAATTAACATAAGCATCGTTTCAACTGTCATTTTATTATTTACGAGTAACTTAAAATAACTTATTAACACAAAAGGTCAGTTAAGGTCACTTTTATTGAATTTTTGAAATTAAATGCGCCAGATTTTATTACCCAATTGTTTCGCACCAAAAATACTTCTTATTTGGTAACAAAATGTGTTATTTAAGTAAATATATCTAACATTATTATAAGTAACAGTTATTATCTATTTTTGCCATGTCCGAAAAAAGATGACAATTTTAGAGAAAGACATTATATTAGTACCCGTTGATGGATGCAAAAACTATAAAAGTCTTCTCAACTAAGTGTTTGTTAGCTGTTAGCTATGAGTACTTTTTCTATTAATTGTCAGTAGGTTTCTTAGTCAATATAAATTTAAAAATGCGAAATCCAACAAAGTTCTCAGATATCAGAATAATAATTAGTTAAAGTTTCGGTGGCCCATATGCTTGCACTATATGCTTGGCTGTATGGTGAGCACAGTAATTAATTTAGAATTCATTTCTTTATATGTAGTACCTTTGGAAAAATATGTGACAAAAAAATTTCTGTAAAAAAATCTTTTTATGCTTATGAGTTTTTAGAACGTCAATTCAAGTTGGAGACCTTTATTTTGTAAAATTTTATTAATAAAATGTATATTTTAATTATTTTAACTAATTTCTGTTAATATATTTTAACCGTATCTTATTGTATTTAATATGAATTATGTTTGTAATTAACTGTAAACACTTGTATTATTATTGTTTACAGATTCTTCGCCGGAGGGGATGGACGCGTCCGTCGTACTAGTTAGTGGTAAGATTTCACCAATGTTTTGTGTTTGTTTTTTCTGAAGTAGGAATTAGTTAAAGTTTCGGTGGCCCATATGCTTGCACTATATGCTTGGCTGTATGGTGAGCACAGTAATTAATTTAGAATTCATTTCTTTATATGTAGTACCTTTGGAAAAATATGTGACAAAAAATTTCTGTAAAAAAATCTTTTTATGCTTATGAGTTTTTAGAACGTCAATTCAAGTTGGAGACCTTTATTTTGTAAAATTTTATTAATAAAATGTATATTTTAATTATTTTAACTAATTTCTGTTAATATATTTTAACCGTATCTTATTGTATTTAATATGAATTATGTTTGTAATTAACTGTAAACACTTGTATTATTATTGTTTACAGATTCTTCGCCGGAGGGGATGGACGCGTCCGTCGTACTAGTTAGTGGTAAGATTTCACCAATGTTTTGTGTTTGTTTTTTCTGAAGTAGGAATTAGTTAAAGTTTCGGTGGCCCATATGCTTGCACTATATGCTTGGCTGTATGGTGAGCACAGTAATTAATTTAGAATTCATTTCTTTATATGTAGTACCTTTGGAAAAATATGTGACAAAAAATTTCTGTAAAAATCTTTTTATGCTTATGAGTTTTTAGAACGTCAATTCAAGTTGGAGACCTTTATTTTGTAAAATTTTATTAATAAAATGTATATTTTAATTATTTTAACTAATTTCTGTTAATATATTTTAACCGTATCTTATTGTATTTAATATGAATTATGTTTGTAATTAACTGTAAACACTTGTATTATTATTGTTTACAGATTCTTCGCCGGAGGGGATGGACGCGTCCGTCGTACTAGTTAGTGGTAAGATTTCACCAATGTTTTGTGTTTGTTTTTTTCTGAAGTAGGAATTAGTTAAAGTTTCGGTGGCCCATATGCTTGCACTATATGCTTGGCTGTATGGTGAGCACAGTAATTAATTTAGAATTCATTTCTTTATATGTAGTACCTTTGGAAAAATATGTGACAAAAAATTTCTGTAAAAAATCTTTTTATGCTTATGAGTTTTTAGAACGTCAATTCAAGTTGGAGACCTTTATTTTGTAAAATTTTATTAATAAAATGTCTATTTTAATTATTTTAACTAATTTCTGTTAATATATTTTAACCGTATCTTATTGTATTTAATATGAATTATGTTTGTAATTAACTGTAAACACTTGTATTATTATTGTTTACAGATTCTTCGCCGGAGGGGATGGACGCGTCCGTCGTACTAGTTAGTGGTAAGATTTCACCAATGTTTTGTGTTTGTTTTTTCTGAAGTAGGAATTAGTTAAAGTTTCGGTGGCCCATATGCTTGCACTATATGCTTGGCTGTATGGTGAGCACAGTAATTAATTTAGAATTCATTTCTTTATATGTAGTACCTTTGGAAAAATATGTGACAAAAAATTTCTGTAAAAAAATCTTTTTATGCTTATGAGTTTTTAGAACGTCAATTCAAGTTGGAGACCTTTATTTTGTAAAATTTTATTAATAAAATGTCTATTTTAATTATTTTAACTAATTTCTGTTAATATATTTTAACCGTATCTTATTGTATTTAATATGAATTATGTTTGTAATTAACTGTAAACACTTGTATTATTATTGTTTACAGATTCTTCGCCGGAGGGGATGGACGCGTCCGTCGTACTAGTTAGTGGTAAGATTTCACCAATGTTTTGTGTTTGTTTTTTCTGAAGTAGGAATTAGTTAAAGTTTCGGTGGCCCATATGCTTGCACTATATGCTTGGCTGTATGGTGAGCACAGTAATTAATTTAGAATTCATTTCTTTATATGTAGTACCTTTGGAAAAATATGTGACAAAAAAATTTCTGTAAAAATCTTTTTATGCTTATGAGTTTTTAGAACGTCAATTCAAGTTGAGACCTTTATTTTGTAAAATTTTATTAATAAAATGTCTATTTTAATTATTTTAACTAATTTCTGTTAATATATTTTAACCGTATCTTATTGTATTTAATATGAATTATGTTTGTAATTAACTGTAAACACTTGTATTATTATTGTTTACAGATTCTTCGCCGGAGGGGATGGACGCGTCCGTCGTACTAGTTAGTGGTAAGATTTCACCAATGTTTTGTGTTTGTTTTTTTCTGAAGTAGGAATTAGTTAAAGTTTCGGTGGCCCATATGCTTGCACTATATGCTTGGCTGTATGGTGAGCACAGTAATTAATTTAGAATTCATTTCTTTATATGTAGTACCTTTGGAAAAATATGTGACAAAAAAATTTCTGTAAAAATCTTTTATGCTTATGAGTTTTTAGAACGTCAATTCAAGTTGGAGACCTTTATTTTGTAAAATTTTATTAATAAAATGTCTATTTTAATTATTTTAACTAATTTCTGTTAATATATTTTAACCGTATCTTATTGTATTTAATATGAATTATGTTTGTAATTAACTGTAAACACTTGTATTATTATTGTTTACAGATTCTTCGCCGGAGGGGATGGACGCGTCCGTCGTACTAGTTAGTGGTAAGATTTCACCAATGTTTTGTGTTTGTTTTTTCTGAAGTAGGAATTAGTTAAAGTTTCGGTGGCCCATATGCTTGCACTATATGCTTGGCTGTATGGTGAGCACAGTAATTAATTTAGAATTCATTTCTTTATATGTAGTACCTTTGGAAAAATATGTGACAAAAAATTTCTGTAAAAAATCTTTTTATGCTTATGAGTTTTTAGAACGTCAATTCAAGTTGGAGACCTTTATTTTGTAAAATTTTATTAATAAAATGTCTATTTTAATTATTTTAACTAATTTCTGTTAATATATTTTAACCGTATCTTATTGTATTTAATATGAATTATGTTTGTAATTAACTGTAAACACTTGTATTATTATTGTTTACAGATTCTTCGCCGGAGGGGATGGACGCGTCCGTCGTACTAGTTAGTGGTAAGATTTCACCAATGTTTTGTGTTTGTTTTTTCTGAAGTAGGAATTAGTTAAAGTTTCGGTGGCCCATATGCTTGCACTATATGCTTGGCTGTATGGTGAGCACAGTAATTAATTTAGAATTCATTTCTTTATATGTAGTACCTTTGGAAAAATATGTGACAAAAATTTCTGTAAAAAATCTTTTTATGCTTATGAGTTTTTAGAACGTCAATTTAAGTTGGAGACCTTTATTTTGTAAAATTTTATTAATAAAATGTCTATTTTAATTATTTTAACTAATTTCTGTTAATATATTTTAACCGTATCTTATTGTATTTAATATGAATTATGTTTGTAATTAACTGTAAACACTTGTATTATTATTGTTTACAGATTCTTCGCCGGAGGGATGGACGCGTCCGTCGTACTAGTTAGTGGTAAGATTTCACCAATGTTTTGTGTTTGTTTTTCTTAAGTAGGATTTAGTTAAAGTTTCGGTGGCCCATATGCTTGCACTATATGCTTGGCTGTATGGTGAGCACAGTAATTAATTTAGAATTCATTTCTTTATATGTAGTACCTTTGGAAAAATATGTGACAAAAAATTTCTGTAAAAATCTTTTTATGCTTATGAGTTTTTAGAACGTCAATTCAAGTTGGAGACCTTTATTTTGTAAAATTTTATTAATAAAATGTCTATTTTAATTATTTTAACTAATTTCTGTTAATATATTTTAACCGTATCTTATTGTATTTAAGATGAATTATGTTTGTAATTAACTGTAAACACTTGTATTATTATTGTTTACAGATTCGTCGCCGGAGGGGATGGACGCGTCCGTCGTACTAGATAGTGGTAAGATTTCACCAATGTTTTGTGTTTGTTTTTTCTTAAGTAGGAATTAGTTAAAGTTTCGGTGGCCCATATGCTTGCACTATATGCTTGGCTGTATGGTGAGCACAGTAATTAATTTAGAATTCATTTCTTTATATGTAGTACCTTTGGAAAAATATGTGACAAAAAAATTTCTGTAAAAAATCTTTTATGCTTATGAGTTTTTAGAACGTCAATTCAAGTTGGAGACCTTTATTTTGTAAAATTTTATTAATAAAATGTCTATTTTAATTATTTTAACTAATTTCTGTTAATATATTTTAACCGTATCTTATTGTATTTAATATGAATTATGTTTGTAATTAACTGTAAACACTTGTATTATTATTGTTTACAGATTCGTCGCCGGAGAAGATGGACGCGTCCGTCGTACTAGATAGTGGTAAGATTTCACCAATGTTTTGTGTTTGTTTTTTCTTAAGTAGGAATTAGTTAAAGTTTCGGTGGCCCATATGCTTGCACTATATGCTTGGCTGTATGGTGAGCACAGTAATTAATTTAGAATTCATTTCTTTATATGTAGTACCTTTGGAAAAATATGTGACAAAAAAATTTCTGTAAAAAAATCTTTTTATGCTTATGAGTTTTTAGAACGTCAATTCAAGTTGGAGACCTTTATTTTGTAAAATTTTATTAATAAAATGTCTATTTTAATTATTTTAACTAATTTCTGTTAATATATTTTAACCGTATCTTATTGTATTTAATATGAATTATGTTTGTAATTAACTGTAAACACTTGTATTATTATTGTTTACAGATTCGTCGCCGGAGGGGATGGACGCGTCCGTCGTACTAGTTAGTGGTAAGATTTCACCAATGTTTTGTGTTTGTTTTTTCTTAAGTAGGAATTAGTTAAAGTTTCGGTGGCCCATATGCTTGCACTATATGCTTGGCTGTATGGTGAGCACAGTAATTAATTTAGAATTCATTTCTTTATATGTAGTACCTTTGGAAAAATATGTGACAAAAAATTTCTGTAAAAATCTTTTATGCTTATGAGTTTTTAGAACGTCAATTCAAGTTGGAGACCTTTATTTTGTAAAATTTTATTAATAAAATGTCTATTTTAATTATTTTAACTAATTTCTGTTAATATATTTTAACCGTATCTTATTGTATTTAGTATGAATTATGTTTGTAATTAACTGTAAACACTTGTATTATTATTGTTTACAGATTCGTCGCCGGAGGGGATGGACGCGTCCGTCCTACTAGTTAGTGGTAAGATTTCACCAATGTTTTGTGTTTGTTTTTCTTAAGTAGGAATTAGTTAAAGTTTCGGTGGCCCATATGCTTGCACTATATGCTTGGCTGTATGGTGAGCACAGTAATTAATTTAGAATTCATTTCTTTATATGTAGTACCTTTGGAAAAATATGTGACAAAAAAATTTCTGTAAAAAAATCTTTTTATGCTTATGAGTTTTTAGAACGTCAATTCAAGTTGGAGACCTTTATTTTGTAAAATTTTATTAATAAAATGTCTATTTTAATTATTTTAACTAATTTCTGTTAATATATTTTAACCGTATCTTATTGTATTTAATATGAATTATGTTTGTAATTAACTGTAAACACTTGTATTATTATTGTTTACAGATTCGTCGCCGGAGGGGATGGACGCGTCCGTCGTACTAGATAGTGGTAAGATTTCACCAATGTTTTGTGTTTGTTTTTTCTTAAGTAGGAATTAGTTAAAGTTTCGGTGGCCCATATGCTTGCACTATATGCTTGGCTGTATGGTGAGCACAGTAATTAATTTAGAATTCATTTCTTTATATGTAGTACCTTTGGAAAAATATGTGACAAAAAAATTTCTGTAAAAAAATCTTTTTATGCTTATGAGTTTTTAGAACGTCAATTCAAGTTGGAGACCTTTATTTTGTAAAATTTTGTTAATAAAATGTCTATTTTAATTATTTTAACTAATTTCTGTTAATATATTTTAACCGTATCTTATTGTATTTAAGATGAATTATGTTTGTAATTAACTGTAAACACTTGTATTATTATTGTTTACAGATTCGTCGCCGGAGGGGATGGACGCGTCCGTCGTACTAGATAGTGGTAAGATTTCACCAATGTTTTGTGTTTGTTTTTTCTTAAGTAGGAATTAGTTAAAGTTTCGGTGGCCCATATGCTTGCACTATATGCTTGGCTGTATGGTGAGCACAGTAATTAATTTAGAATTCATTTCTTTATATGTAGTACCTTTGGAAAAATATGTGACAAAAAAATTTCTGTAAAAATCTTTTATGCTTATGAGTTTTTAGAACGTCAATTCAAGTTGGAGACCTTTATTTTGTAAAATTTTATTAATAAAATGTCTATTTTAATTATTTTAACTAATTTCTGTTAATATATTTTAACCGTATCTTATTGTATTTAAGATGAATTATGTTTGTAATTAACTGTAAACACTTGTATTATTATTGTTTACAGATTCGTCGCCGGAGGGGATGGACGCGTCCGTCGTACTAGATAGTGGTAAGATTTCACCAATGTTTTGTGTTTGTTTTTTCTTAAGTAGGAATTAGTTAAAGTTTCGGTGGCCCATATGCTTGCACTATATGCTTGGCTGTATGGTGAGCACAGTAATTAATTTAGAATTCATTTCTTTATATGTAGTACCTTTGGAAAAATATGTGACAAAAATTTCTGTAAAAATCTTTTTATGCTTATGAGTTTTTA